>BMAO01015208.1:0-316979 GCA_019973975.1 Trichonephila clavata | reverse complement strand
TTTATTCAAACGTTTGTTTCAAATTGCTCCCAAAAAGATATATTATTTTCATATTCGGAAAAGGTTCCCCTTTTTCCTCCCTTAACACGATACTCACAAAATTAAGTAATAGCAAAATATGGATTAAAAATGTACACCAAAGCAAGGTATCTTGGGATAAATTCATGATATCATAAACTGTAACTGCTTGACTAGCCATCTGTTTCTTTCATATAACGTCATTCATATGATTCAGTCACATGTTTCCAGCCAAATCAGTTCATGCGCTTCGCAGTTGCCAACTTTTTTTGTAAATACTTTTTTAGAGATAAAAAAAACTAAAAAACACCCTTTGTAGTTAATCGAACTAAATTGTAACTTAATCTTTCAGTCGCCAAATCTGAAAACGGATCTGGAATTAGTCGCCAGATGCGGGATGGATCTGAAATTGGGAAATCGTTAATCTTGATATCTTGATCAGGACAATGGAACAAAATTATTGAATTATTGTATTGTCGTCGGTCCTGACAAGTGAGCAAAAAAATTTCGAAATTAATCTGACCTTTTAGAGTGGGTAAAAATTGAGTTCAAAGTTACATACAAGTCAAGCAAAGGGTGTTAAAAATACATATTTGTTAAAATTTTAACTTACTTAGGTAAACAAAATAGTCACTTGATTAAAATAATGCACGCATTAATATAGGATTTTTTTATTAGTTATGAAAAACTATTTGAAGAATCTCAATACTTGATAATTTTTACCCAGTTTCCAAAATTTTGGAATTTTATCGAAATTTTACAACCAGTACAAGTCTTATGTCAGTTCTTGAATTCAATAGAGAACAAGAAATCGCATTTATCACGCAACCGTCATGAATTGTGTCAAAGTGCATCATTTTATTTTGTTCAAATGATGTTACCAATGCATTTTTCTAAGAATTTGTAAACACGCAAGAATCGAAACGTACTGCATCTTTTAGTTTTAATGAATAAGATTCTTTCATAAGGTGTCTAAAGAAGATATGATAGATTAGACAAGCAGAAAGATTAATGGAATGAAAATCGCGTTTTTTCTTGTCGTTTTTCTTTAAAAGAATTGCAAAAACATATGCTGAAACAAGAGAATAATTTTTACTACCCTTTCTCTTTAAGGAATCTTTATTTTTTTCGATGTTTCTTCAGAAATCAATCAAAGGAAACTGACAAGGGCTTCCTAAGATATTTAACAAATGTCGTCATAAATATATAAATAAATAACTTAAATAAATAAATAAATAACTTAAATAACGTCTATTCTTCAAGGGCATAACAATACAACTACAGTAGAGCGTCGTTTATCCGAATCAATTGGGACCGGGCACCGTTTGGATACGCTATTGTTCGGATAACCGAAAATTGAATTCGATCCATGCAGTATATGATACTGGGCACTACACAGATATTGAAATTCATCACATGCGGGAAACGTGCTTGAAGAGAAAGCCAAATAGGTGCAAAGCGTCGCAATTTTACCTTGATTGTGGAAAATTTATCAATTATTTTTCACTGTTCCATTGTACACCTTCGTTTCTTCACTGCAAGGTCTCTGATTCTCTTCAGAAGCAGTAGTTGAACAACTGATTGTTGTTCGTACCACTCCATAGCTGTCTCTAACGCAGAAAAAGCTTCAGCATTTGATGAACCCTTGCCACTTTCGTTGTTGCTGTTGTTGTCCTCGTCTTCATCCGTTTCATCGTCGACAGGGCCGGATTCTTCTTGCATGGAAGTCATTGTTTATCATTTGAAATCCACAGTTTTCTGTATCGCTTGCTATCCAGGTTTCTACACAAACAAAACTCGAAAAAAGATCACGTATACATCCCCTCATTTGGAAACAAACTGACTTAATATTCCGCCCAGATGTATACCAAATCACGGAACTGTAATTCCCCAAATATCCGTCATCTTGGGTTTTCCCGTCACTTTTGGCCTCACAGGAAACAAATGTTGAGCATTGCACTGTTCAAAAACGTATCCGGACTTTAGTTCGGATATTTGACGCTCCGGATAATAAACGTTTGGATAAACGACGTTCTGCTGTACCGTAAAATCCGGCGTATAGCGCTCACCGGTGTATAACGTGCACTTATACTTTCAAGCTGCATTTTTTAAGGAATATTCGCCGTACTATGCGCACTCCCTTCTTTACAAAGAAATCTTAAATGTTAGTATACGAGGTTCTTATGTTTTTAAGTCATTTACTCGAGGTATTATTCCAGATTTTTGGGGGGAAAAATAGTATTCTTCTAAAAGAACTACGCTTTTAGTTCTTAAGGCACGCCATTTCTTTTAAATAAACAGTATTTTGATATGCGTATTTCGAATTTTTTTTATGCTCATCTCTTGTTATTTTTAAAGCTATTGTTTTTATACCCGGCGTATAAAGCGCATCCGTAAATTTCGATCTTATTTTTTGTGTTAAAAGTGCGCATTATACGCTGGATTTTACGGTAATTATTATTATGCGGAATTTGAGTTCAGCATTTTGACAAATGTTGTTTTTAAACTCCAAATGAGTAAGGTGTTTAAAGTTTTGTAACACAATTAAATGTAACTTTAATAAAATATGCTAATGTACATTTTATAAAATGCAAATACATTCTACTGAATATAATATTGAAATATTAATAATTGAGTGATAACTTAGTTCGCGAAATATACAATAAATCGAATTAAATTTTCATTACATTAGTTAAGACCAAATTCTTACGGGTAAACACACGGTTTTTTTAAAAATTAATTTATTTGGGTATACTTTGGCAGAATATAATTATAGCTTATATTTCTGTTAATAACAAAAATATTAAAATAATAACACTATAACTTTCCTGAAATTTGAAGAATTTAAATTTTTTATAATAGAAATTTTTGTAGAAAAAAGGTTTTTTCTTAAAGGTTTTATTATTTTCATAAAATTTATATCAAAATATGGAAGAAATACCTGCATTTATTCATTTGTTCCTTCTTACCCATAATTTTACGCTCTTCAAATATTCTTTAAGGTGTTGAATATTCAGGATTATCAAATAATATTTCCTATTATGACTTGAAAATATTTATTTTTCGTGGAAATTCTTTTTGTTTGGACAGATGAGTTTTCAATGTGCCAGAAATTCGGTTATTAAAATTCGTAAGTTCAAGGCAATTTTTTTTCAGAGACATTTTTTGAAATTGTAAATGTCTTACAGAAATTTTTAAAATATAAATTTGCACTTTTTTATGCCATTTGACTAACCTTCCAACCGTGGGTGGTTTTTTGTTTTTGTTTTTATTGAAGATTTTCTTGTATTTGCCATATATGGGCAAAGTGATAATAGCGAGGCTTTTGCCATTGTGTCGAAAGAATCTGACGATGATATCTACATTGCCCGTGGATGGAGGGTTAAACTTGTCTCAAATTCCTTTCAAAGTGTGAATGAAATTGGTTAAATAAACCATATGTAAGTTGACTACTAGCTATTTTAAAGAAATATGTATGTAACAAGCTTTTAATAAAATATTTTTAATCCCTTAAACAAAATTTTAAACTAAATTTCTACGGTAATTTAAAAAAAAATTCAATTCAATTTTAATTTTCTAGACTGATATTTACAATGTTTAACTAACTTTAATTGTTCTTTTGAAGATAGAGTAAATTTTCAAGTATTGTATAGATTGTAGTAATTATTCAAATGTACAGTTAAATTGTTGAATATTTACTTGGTTTTATATAAAATACTCTACAAAAACAAACAAAAAAACTTTTTCATTATTATAAAGTCAACTATCGAAGTCTATAATATGATAAAGATAATGTGAATCAATATTTTAGGATTTATCGTTATAGTTTTGAGCAAAGATAAAAATATTTGAAAACTATGATTTAAGAAATGATCATGATTCAAAAATTTTGTAACACAATTCCGCGTATTTCTTACTATTGTAGTTCATGGTTTTCCCTGCCTTTACATTGAAATTACAGAAAAACTACCTTTACAGACTTGTCAAAGATAAGCTGCTGATAAGGTCAATGGATGAAAACACGGAACAAAAACATCTTTCCCTTTTTATAACGTAACATTCATATTCCCAAAACAAGTGCTATAATCAAATTGAATTACTTTACCGTGAAATTTAAATTGAGAAAATAAAAAGTTAAAAGAATATTTTATAAAAATTTCAACATTTAAACTAAAAAAAATTACTTTTTGAATTACTATATTCGTTTTAATTAAAATTTTCATTTACTTTGGAATCTTTTTCAAAAATACTTTTCCAAAAATACAGTGAAACATTGATTAAAATAAACAAATTATTAATTCATTACGAGCATAATATTGTACATAATTTTAGGTCGTATTTTTTATGTGTCGAGAAAAAAAAACTCTAACTTTCAAGGAACTCTATTTCATATTTTGTTCATAAAAAAAGAAAAGAATTTCTCAAATAAAACAAACGATAAAAAAGAACGATAACGATTCTTCAGTGTAAAATCGAATAGAAAATTCCTCTACTACGTTGCAAATGTATTTCTCAAACCAATATTTTTGCTAACTCATACCGAGCATTTTTTCGATTACCAAAAAAAAAAAACTACAAGGTTTATTTAATATTCCAAACGTTTAGTGAAAAAAAGCCAAAGGCAAAAGAAACTCATACTTTTGCCCAATCATTTATTTTTCTGATTTTGCAAGTTGGAAAACTGTATTTTTGTAGAAAATGTACAATTTTTCGGAAACAATTAAATTTATTTTTACACTGGGTTCTTTTCTTGAGATGACGTCACTGCGTTGTCAAATTGATGATGAAAGTTGCCAATTCCTTACAAAATACATCTTCTTCAATGTGTTGATTATTACGTCACAGTTCTTTCAGTAAAATTTACTTGTGACCAGCTGAACATACACATAAAGTCTATGCAAATATGTTGACGACTGGTGTGATGTTACGAGGCATAATCGTATATTTTAATATGACGTAAATGTAACATAAAACAAGATGAGAATGTTATTCAATTCATTAGTTTTCAGAGGTGTACAAAAGCAGAATGTTATTTTGAAACGTTTTATTCAGAAAATCTTATCAGGTAAGTTGTTCTTATAGAATCAACTTAATTGTTCCTAAATTTATTCTTCAGTTAGTAAAATATATCTAAGGTTACAATATGCTTACAGTGTATGTAATTTCTTTTTCAAAAATTCAAAAGTAAAGTATATACTTACTTTTTCAATGAAAAATTTTGGTATTTTTCCGTTTCACCAGCGCAAATCTCACCAAGCAATTTTATTGGTGACAACACAGAGAAGACACACAAAAAATGTTGTAAATGTTAGTTCTCACTGGTTTTCAATCTATTTTTGATGCATTCTGGAAAAAACGTTACTAATAAGAGAAAAAAAAAACGTGTTGAAAATATGGTAGTAAAAGGTTACCATCAGGAATATTCCGCTTGGCGTCGGTTGTATCATTTTTGGCGACTTTATCGCTTGTGCAGGCAAAACGGAAAAGTGCCAATTTTTTTTTTAAAATTCTTTGTGAATACTAAGTAGTGCATATTCAGAAGTATTAAGAATATTTTTTATAAATTACTAAACATTATAATTTGAAAAAAGAATATAACTATTTTTTCGAATTGGTGAACAATAATTGACATTTTACGGTAGATTTTATGCACTATTTTTATTTAAATATTTCTTCTGTTAGATGTATTTGATTTGTTTTAATGATTGCGAAATTAAAGCTTGCATAAAACTTGTTTCATCACTCACGAAAGGAAATTGCATATATTTCCATCATGCATGCACATATTGTGATACGTAAGGGAAAATTTTATCTCGGAAAGTATTTTTGAGAAAAATAGTTTCGTACCCATATATTTAAATCTCAAGGAGATTGAAAAATATCCCGAATTTTCTTTGTGAACTTTTATACTTGTTATTAATCCCTACGAAAATATATTTATTTTTTAACGAAGGCATTCCATTACTCAGATATAAATAAAAGAATTAAATTTTTGATTTTTTAATGCAGTAATTTAAAGAATATTTTTTAACATTCGAATCTTACTTGTTACAACTCTTTTTGTAATTATTTAAAATTACTCCAATTTTTTTTAAATATTAACTTATATATTAAACTAACATTTACCAGCCCGCTTCACTGGGTATTTCATAATGTATGACTATATACTGTTTTTAAGTTATCGATATTCAAGTCCTAGCATTAAGTGTTTGGTTGTATTGAAAAAAATTATTATATACCTAGCTTCTTGATTTAAAAAAGCCAGGACGAATTTTCAAAATGGAATTTTTTTTTTTTATGCGCCCATAACCTTTTCCCTAGAGTTGATTTTTGCTTAACACATTTAAGTGCATTTCCTCTCAACAAAATAAACCTTCTTACCAAATTTTAAATCTGTTAGTTTAATAGTACAAAGACGGGATTTTTTTAACACCCTCGCAAATTCCTTGGGTGTCTAATTCCTCAGAATCCATTCTCAGTGGATATCTACTCAACAAAAGAAACATGCTTACCGTATTTCAAGTTTTTAAGTCTAATAGTTCAAAAACAGAAATTTTTTATCTAAACGCTCCGTAACCCTCTTAAAAGTAGATTTTCACAAAATCCCTTCTTGTAGTATCTCTACTCAACAACTCAACAAAAGAAACATGTATGCCAAACTTCAAGTATAATAGTTCAAAAACGGGATTTTTATCTATAACGCGCCCGTAACCCTCCTTGGGAGTCAATTTTCGCATAAAACCCATCCTCTTTCTCTTAGCGTATCTTTACTCAACAACAACAAAATGCTTCCCAATTTTTAAGTTTGTAAGTCTAATATATAGTTCAGGAGAACTCGTGATGAGTGAGTGAGCCATTTTCTCTTATGTATATATATAGATAGATTCTTAAATTTATGTATTATTTTTACTTAAATTCATATTATTAATTTAAATTTATATTATTTAAATTTATATTATTATGCTTAAGTTTATATTATGAACTCAAATGTTTTGAGTCTGAGCTTCCGTTTTTATTTAATAGTTCCATTGAAATGGATAACAATTTCAGCCACGCATGACGACACATTATTTCAGCATCAAATTCTGAATCAAATAACCAATTGTTCTCTGGACTGTAATCGATTGAGTCGCTTCGTGTCGTAATCGATTTATCCATCCATTTGTTTGGAATCGCTTCATTTTTTGATTAGCGGAAAATGGTTTGTATTCTAAGATGAATGATTTTTTGATTTCCAGAGGAAATGACTCCCATCAAAATGGATGAGTAGAAATAACATTGAAGTGGAATGTTATGTTATTTTCCTTCTTATTGTTTTGGGGGGGGGGGATATCTGTGTATTGAGGTTTAAGTTCATGCTTGCTACTAATATTTTATGAAGATCTCTAACAGTAGCCTTTTTTTTTTAATTAAGAAAGGCTTAGAATTGCAAATTTTATACTCGTTCTGTCAAAATGTAAAATAATAATAGATGTCTTCTAGAGCTAAAAATTACTCGAAAACATCCTGACTTAGAGAGGATATTCGAAGAGTGAGTGGTAATGTCTTTGTTGTACTCATTACTTGTAATAATTTTCAATGGACAAGTTTGAACCTGAAGGGAAAAATAGATAAAAAAACTTTACCAGACAACGCAACTGCTTTCTAATTTAAGGTTATTTAAGGTTAATCAGTGTCGTAAAGGAAAGTATTAGGGCCCCCTGTAAAGTCAGGTTTAGGGCTTCAAGTCGGATCTTATAAAGACAGTGGCGTGACGTAAACCCCCCGCATTGCGGGGGAGGGCAGGATTCTAGGGGGCCAAAAGCCTGACTGACGCCAAGTACGTATTTAAACAATTTATAAAAGATTAAAAGCAAAACCTGACTTTGCAGGGGGCTCCTAACATTCTCCATTACGCCATTGTACAAAGAGTATGTACTTGGCGTCAGTCAGGCTTTGGGTCCCATAGAGTCCTGCCCCCCTCCCTACCCCGCGATGCGAGGTGTACGTCACGCCACTGGGTATAATGGATCATTCATTCATTGAAAAACCATTAAATCATATAAAGTGAACCAAATTTACTATATTATTAAATATTGAACAATTAGAATCTTTAAGTTCTCCACTACAAATATACGAGGTAGGATTCAAAAGTATAGAGAGCTGAGCATATAACAGGAAACATTTTTGCAGTAGAGTGACTACGATAGCATTTATGTGTTACTGTGTTCTCCACCTTTCCTAAAAGATGTTTGTGGTCAGTGGGTCGCCACGGCGTCTTTTTTGGTTGGCAGATACTTTTAGTAATCGGAGATTGAAAGGAATGGCATTTGTTGAGCAGAGAATGAATAACACTTTTTATGTTCAATGGGGAAAGTGTGCTACGGAGACTTACGGAATGTTGAAGCATGTGTACGGCAGTAACACATTATCGCGAACGGAAGCTTTTGAGTGGTATCGATGTTTCAGGTTCCAGATGTCATCTGACTTCCCGCACCACAGAAAACATCGAAAAGGTTTCTGCTGCAATACGTAAGAACAGTTTTCAAACAATAGTGCAAATAGCAGAATCAGTTGGAATTTCCGAGGCCACATGTCAACGGGTACTGATTAAGAATCTTAACATGCATAGGGTGTGTCAACGCGTCGTTCCCTGCATCTTGTAAAATGAAGTCCAAAAAGCAAATCGAATGGAAATGACGGGAGATTTAATCTTGGCTGTTGACAAAGATCCTTCCCTACTTTTCGGAATTGTTACTGAAGACGAGAAATGTTTCTTTTTTATTCCACCCGCAATCCTGGTTTTGCCCCCCACGGCTTCAACCTATTTCCTGGATTGGAACGTCACTTACAAAGTCATCGATATCAGTCTGCAGAAGTTAAAATTGCATCGCAGGCTGAATTGAAAAACTTAGCTAAAAAAGGATTCCAGAAAGGTTTCGACGACATTTACAAGCGATGCTAAAAGTGTTTTGCAGCTCAAGGGTCTTATTTTGAAGGAGGATGTGTTTCAGCAATTTAATTGGTAATATTTTTAAAGTTTTTGACTCAGTCTGGGAACTTCTGAATCCTACCTCGTAAATATGATTCTATTTGTTGCTGAAATGAATAATCAGCTCTTCAGAAATTCAGTTTCTTACCTTTGCATACTTTATCATTTAGTGTTCGATCGATGCTTACTCATTTGTGACCAATATATTTTCAATGGGCTTTTAATGGGTAGTAAATTTATTACGTACAATCGCAACCATACCAACGTTTATGATAACTCGCCAAACTGGCAGCCCCGATTTCGCATGTGTCGCACACGCTGAATTGGCAACCATATGCTTCGTTCCAGCAACCAATATGGTTGCAATAGTACATTATTGTAAGCTCTCGCAGAAAAATGTCGCAACGATTGCCTGGACTGGAATCGTTGAGTGAGAAAAGAGGCGTTATCTTATACGAAGTCTTATTAACAATCAACGGAACCAAATATTCAACTTTCCAGGAAGCTACAGGTTTTTCAAAACCTGAGGACTTTTTCGGTGGTTGGACGATGCAGATTCAGTAATGAATTTAACTGGTCAGGAGCTCCAAGAACGAATTTTGTGAGAAAAAGAACTAATAAATAGAACTAAATACACGTAAATCACAGTTTTACAATTTGAGCAATGAGTATAAACAGTGTGTACAATGGAGTTTGTTACGCCGTTTGGTGGACAGGGGGGGGGGGTACTTCCTTCACCTAGTTATATATAAAATTAATATATTGTTAAAGAACCTATCCATACTCAAAAATTTTAAGCAGTACTTGGTTGTTAAGAAATAGTTTTCTGAATACTACCAATTAATTAGTGATAGATAAAAGGCAATCAAATAGACAAACGTAATAATTATTTGATGTGAAAATGGAATTAATTAACCTTGTATAGAAAAGAAATACCAGTAAAAATGAAATAAATTCTTAAAAATTAACTGTATCAATACAATTCTGAAAATATTTATATTTAGAACTTTAATTATCGGTTCTCGCTCTAATGGTAATTTTTCAAATAAAGCAAATATTTATTTAAATTAATTTTTTTTTCATTTTTATAGAATTAAAAAAAGTATAATTTGATATTGAAAATAAAAATTATGTGTAAAATATGACGAAAAGTTATTCATTTAATCTGAAATTCGATGCAAATCTAATCACAAAACTTACAAAAAACAAAAAAACACCAAGATATCGTGAAATATTTACTAGTTTTTTTCACGTTAATTTTCCTGGGAAATATTTGAAGGTCAAATAACTCTTCATAAAAACATATGAAGGAAGTTGGCTTATAAAAACATATTTATTTTATAGAGACAAAAGAAAGAAATATTAACAAGGAAAATATTGCTCATCAAATATCACGTTTCTTTAAGTTAATTTAACAGTTATCTGAAAATCCTGGGGAAGATTACTGTTGACTGTCTATGGCGGAACTATTATCCATTGTAGATTAGATCGGCTTTGTGTGTCACTCCTAGCTACAGAATCAAACACGAAGTTTCAAACAATATTAAAAAAAAAAGAAACAAACTTATGAAAGTAACAAGTATCATTTCTTTTATTTATGGCGTATTTACTAAGAATTAATGACAACTAAAGAAACGTTAATTGAAACTAACAAGAATTAATGACGGCAGAAAAACTTGGTTCTAATTTATTCACCTTTAATGTGCATAATTAGAAAAATTACAATCTCGGTGAAGAATGACAGCTGAATCAAATGTGTTTATTTCATTGTATCACATGTTAAATACTGTGAATTGAAGAATAACTCTCTCTGCATGCATGTGATTCGAAAACACATGTTGGGAATGTAGACATATCAATAAATAATTGTGCGTTTAAATAATTTTTCATCCCTGTCTTTTGAGTTTTTATCCCCTTCTATTCTACAAAATTCAAAACAATTTTTATCTGTTCCGAAAATAAGTATATTTTAAAGCTAATTTATAATAAAACATCCTTATTTATATTGTAAAATATAGAAAATGTAGCAATTATACTGTTGTTCAAAATTAAGAGAATTTTTAGATTTTGTCGATTATCTCCAGAACTACTGGACAGACTTTAATAAAATTCGGTATGTATATAGGGCTGATATAACGCAAAAAAATACTCATTCAGCAGTTAAAATACGCACGCGTGATGGTGTATTACCCTAATAGAAGTCGGAAGGTATTAGTTGTCGAATTTTACACACACAAAAAAATTGGTTAATATTGGGATATGGTCCCCTCTTTCAAATAAACAGGCCCTTACGCCGCGATTTTATATCAGAAATAAGGGAAATTATGAATTTCTGTAGCAATTAATCCCACTCTTTCAGAAATTCTTTTTTCAGGCTTTGGATAGCTCTCGGAGGGGTGTTGCGAGCTGCAATTGCCTTCCCCTGCCCCAGAGTGTCCCAAGCATGCTCTATAGCAGTAATTCCCAAAGTGGTCTATATTGACCCTCAAGGGTCTATGATGACTTGTAAGGGATCCACGTCAGTGAACAAATAGCTTTGGAGTCCGTGAGGTGTAAATGGGGGTCCACGATAGCGGCTGTCATTAAACCAGATCGTGACTTTAATTTTAACAGAAAATGTAATTAATGGTGATACCAGAATTTACTTATTTAACAGATTTATTTACTAAATTTATAATGAGGTTAATTTGCACAGTTACAAGGTGTCAACATATATTTTATTATAGCAAGGACCATCATTTCAGCTTTTCTTGTCAGAATTAAGCTGAAGAAGTATAACATTGGACGTCGCGAATTTTCCCAGTTTCTCATTTTGTCACAGACAGTTTGTCAGGAAGATGAGGTTAAAAACAACGTTCATTTAAATGCCCTCTATTCAGATTTTGAAACCAGTTTGAGAATGTTTTGACTACGGTAATACATTATAGACAAGGAAATCATCTGGTCACATTGAAGAAAATAAATGTTATATTACAAAAGGAGCTGATCGGAATAGGCGTTAACGAAGATCTTAAATAAAGTAAAGGTTAGAAAATGATGTCAGAAATTTTGGCTTTAAAAAGTCATACCTGTTATTTATCTCGAATTATAGAATACCGTGAGAAACTTTTTAATTGCTTCTTCTAGAGCTAGAATTTCACCGCGATTGCCAATCTTGGGGGGGGGGGGACCAGGACACTACTAACCGGGAACATTTAGGGTTAAACTACACAAGATTGATGCCTAATGTAGAAAATTTGTTTTTGAAGAGCCAGATTCATACCTCCCATTAAAAACATTTTTGTTTGTTGCTCGGTTATTTTATGTTCTATTAAATTTAAAATTAATTAACACGTGTTTCTTAAGTTATAACACTATAATTTACTACAGTTAAAAATTTAAATCTTTTAAATTAAGTAGCTCTGCACCAGCTGTCAAAAAGACATTTAAGTTGATAATGTGCAAAAAATTTAATATTAGGTAAGCAGGGTTCTACCCTAAGACGAAAAACGTGGCAAGGGGACTATGAGACAAAATAGTTTGGGAACCTCTGCTCTACAGGGATGAGGTCTGGAGATCTGACTGGACAATCCATCCGGTGAATATCATCACTTTCCAGAAATCCATCGACCAGATGAAATTCTAGAATTTCTCTATGTGCCTCGCGTTTTCCTCCATTAAAATAAAACCAGGGCCAACTGCACCCGTGAAAATGCAAACATATTGCTCCAAGACCTCATCCCTATACCTCACAGCCGTCACAATGCCTCTTGCAAAAACATAGAGGCGTGTGCCACCATCCGCCATGATATACATGTCCAGACCATCAAGCCTCCGTTATCGTAATGGTCGATTCCTTGGACATTGGACAGCAGGTCGCGGGTCCCTGGTTCTCTCCATATATTCTCGCCGTATTTTCATATGGATCTATGATTATATCAGCCCTATATATATACCAAATTTCATTAAAATCTGTCTAGTAGTTCTAGAAATAATCGACAAAATCTAAAAATTCTCTTAATTTTGAACACCAGTGTATATTAATTTAAATGATTTTTTTTTAGAGTACAAATTTTTAAAATGTTACAAGTTTTTCAAAATAGCTATTGTTATTATTTCAAAAATTTAATCCATATATTGAAACTGTGTAAGTATCTAGGAAATTATATATTAGACTACGTTTAACCCCTCAATCTTAGACCTAAGCCTAAAGGTTTGCTAGTGTATTACTGTGGCTATTCTACTTTGAATTATACTGTCTTCTTATGTTTTTAGAATTATAGCAGTTTAATACATTATCAATTATTGCATATACATTTCAGAATTTAAGATATTTTTGATTGATGGGATACATAATCCATCCCTCATTCCTTCAATTTATTATTATTATTATGTGTTACATTCAGCTTAAAGATTTTGCAATATGTAATGAAACAACCAATAAAATTGGAATCATTGTAAGGTATTATTCTAAGATTTTAAAATATTTATATTAATTCTCAATTTTTAAAAAAATTATTTAATAAAAGCTATGACTTTTTCTCCTGTAATTTAAACTAAATTTCCTGGTGTTTTAAATTGGACTGTATGAATGTCTTCATAAAACATCCAATGCCAGTCAGAAATTATTTTGCATGGATAATACGTAAGCTTTACCAAATTCTTTTAAATATATCATTATATTAAAATGGTTAGTTTTGAATTAAAAAAAGTAACCATAATGATTGGTATTTTTAAGAGTAATCAGAAGGTGTATTAGAATTCAGTAATATACAGTGGACCACAAAAGTGTTCGTACACTTGCAATTTCCTATAAAATTTAATGTTTTCGACTAATAAAAATCAATATATTGTAACTGTAATTTTTTTATGTTATCTGCCACTTGTTCTAAATAGAATGACATAATTATTTTTTTAAAAATGATATAACTTATTTTTAAAAATTAATTATCAAAAAGCTATTGAAAAATTACGCTACAAAGTCTTCGAACACCTAACAAAATCTCAACTTAGCTTTAAGTACTGTATTTCTTTCTTACTTTATACTTAGTGGGATATCTTTTAGTGTCCACGATAGCTTTTAAATGTTTTGGTATAGATTTAATCAGTTTTTTGTAATTTCTGCATCGGTTTTCCTCCATGCTTCTGTTATTATTGTTCTTGCTTCAAATTATGTGTTTATATATGTCATGATTTCTTTTTTTTTTAAATCAAATTCTCACCAAATATGTTTGTTCTACTGGGCTAAATAAACTGATTGAGGAGGTTTTTTCAGAATTTTGGACAGTTATCGAGATACCAGTGGCGTACATTGAGAGCAGAGCGCTTGGCGTCATCATCCTGTTAAAAAATGAAGTAGTCTCCTATATCCAAATTTTCGCCGGATAAGTTAAAATTTAAATTTAAAATATTTAAATAGAGTTGATGATTCACAATACCATCAAAAAATACCAAATTACCTAATTTTGAGGCCGATTTACACCTCTACGCAAGAACACTTCCATCTCCATGGTTCATTGATCCAATTTGATTCTTGGGATTAAGTTTTAGAAAATTCAAAATTGACAGCAAATTGATTGAAATAACGGAAAATTAAACATTTTTGGTTCTGATGGGTATATAATAGTTTGTAAATGGAAAAAATGAGGAATTTAATCCCATGAATTTATGTGGAACAAGAACTTCTCCACCTCCATGCTGAAGCATGGAGGTGGAGAAGTTCTTGCGTGGGGGTGTAAATCGACTTTAAAATTGGGTAATTTGGTTTTTTTTTATAGTATTGTGAATCATGAGCTCTATTTAAATATTTTAGAAGAATTTTAAATTATCCGCGCAAAATTTGGATATTGGAGACCACTTCATTTTTTAACAAGATAATGACACCAGGGGCACTTCTCTCAATGTATGCCACTGGTGTCTCAAAAACTTTCTCAATATTCTGAAAAGACCTCCTCAATTAGTTTATTTAGCCCAATAGAACATATTTAGTGAGAATTTTATTTTAAAAAAAGGAAACATGACATATAAACACATAATGGGAAGTAAAAACAATAATAACAGATGCATGGAGGAAAACCTATGCAGAAATTACAAAAACTTGATTAAATCTGTACCAAAACATTTGAAAGTTATTGTGGACACTCAAAGATATCCTACTAAGTATAAAGTATGAAAGAAATACAGTACTTAAAGTTAAGTTGAGATTTTTGTTAGGTGTACGAAGACTTTTGTGGCGTAATTTTTCAATAGCTTTTTGATAATTAATTTTTAAAAATAATAGTTTTGTCATTTTTAAAAAAAATTAGTTATGTCATTCTATTAAGAACAAGTTGCAGATATCATAAAAAAAATTACAATTACTATTTATTAATTTTTATTAGTCGAAAACATTAAATTTTATAGGAAATTGCAAGTGTACGAACACTTTGGGGTCCACTGTACTTTGACAAATAAAATGTATGTCGTACGTTTGCTATTTTGAAAGAAAAAAAAAATACTCACGCGCACAAACGCAATGCAACTTTCTACAAAAGTGATATTTTTAAATCAGAGGCCAAGCGCCATTTTTCTCTGCTTCAGATGAATTCACACTTATATGCGGAAAAAATTAATTTAAAAATTTAGCCTATTTCTTGATAATAACTTGGTTTTAGTATCAAATCGCCTTCAAAACATTTTTCTAGTGGATTATTTTATTTTTCAAAAATTTTTATGTATCCTTTTTTTTCCTCATGCATATATTTTTTTCGATTCCTTCTATTCTAAATGTTACAAAATTACATTTTGCTGTCAAAAAAAGAAAATTTTTTAAAGTTATTAATAGGTATAATTTTTATTCAAAATTTTTTTTTTCCACAGGAAAATTAACACTAAAACTTTCGTAAAGACAAACGATATTTTCAACAATCAGGTTGAATATGTGAGTGACATTCAAAATTAAAACCAAGGACATAAAAATAAAATTATTAGAATTCTGATTCGAAAGAATCCAGAATTTTTAACGTAATTCAATTAAAAAAAAAACCCCAGCTTTGCATCAATCTGCAAATTGAGAGTAACATGCCTGAATCGGGTTTTGAATTTGTTCGATGTTCGTTTTTTTCAGAAACATCTGCCATTCAATTCACTGTTTATTTTATAACTGATATTTTTCCTGAAATTTAAATAATTTTCTTTTCAATTGCGCAATTATTTTCCCTTGTTGCACGATCTTTTTTGGCATTTTACCCAGTGTTATGTATCTTTTATTTGTAAAGCTGAACGGCAACGTAAAAACCAAGTCTAGAATACCAGACACAGCCTGGCGACAAGCTAGCTGCCTACTGCAGATATTTTCATTGCGCATGCGTGGCTAGCCTGCCGTTTCAGACGATTTTCTCCGCGGTTCCCGATCTCCCTTGCTTTTCATTCTTTTGATCGCACCTCAGTTGAACAGGCGGAGTTTTGTTGTACTTGAAATATTCAAATCGTCGTATTAACACAATTCGACATCTTTTAGATTGTGCACGTAAGTTTCAGCTTCATAAACTATTCCTATGTATTTTTCACCACTAATGTCATTTTCTTACGATATATTCAAGCTGACATTTAGTTTCAGCCATTTTTTACGGTATTCTTGGGAGAGCAATAGTTGTCTTCAGATTACTGCTCTTTGATTCAGTTGTGTACGTGATATTTAGAGTCATGCGTGACTAAATTATAGAATTTTAAACTGATCTTCGCAAATTTATATATTTGAAGAGCAAAAAAATGTCTTCAAATACTGATACAATTTTTAATTCCATTTTCATAAACTTAATTTGTATCAATTTCGTAATTTCGAATATTACTTTATGTTTTCATTTATTTCAAATGTAATCATTAGAGAAATACTAAATGTCAATTGAATAAAATCAGGTGGTTCTTAAATTGAATTTTAACACATAATTTCAAACAATCGAACTGTGATATTTTGTGAAAACAAATTATAGATCAAATGTATTTCGTTTATCCGTTCCGAATATTACATATTTAACTGGAAAATTCGAATATAACGCGTGCTTTAAAACATGTTAACTAGTATTATTAATTATTTGATATGACATTTATTGAACAGTTTTTTAAATTATTGTTTGCATTGTGGAGGAAAATTACAAGAGAGATTTTTTTTCAAAGTATTTGAATAAAATTTCTGTAACATAATTCCAAGTTGTTGATATCGGTTAGTTTCAATAATATAATAATGATATATATTCAAATTTTTTGGCTGTCTTTAACAATAATTATATACGAATAAGTTTGCATTAGTTTTACAATATAGAATTACGAATAACAGGTGGCGCGTTTCCGTGAAATCTCGAAGAGAAGTTATGCGTAAAACTTTTACCGATAAAGAAAAGTGTGTTTTCGAAATTGTCATTTGTGCATTTTTTTAAGAGATAAAAAAAACTTCCATAATATAATAACAGTGTAAGGTATTTGAAAAAATTAAAAAAATAATGAAAAATTAAAAAAAAAATCCATGTATATATTTAAAGAGCTTCATTAAAAATGGCGCACGATTTTAGAATAAAAGAAAATCTGTTCTACATAATATTTTAAAGTTTAATAAAAAAATTATTTAAAAATAATCATGTATCAAAGAATATATTTTAATGGAATAACATATATTTTGATAGAATAAAGTTACTTTATATTTCTTTCATGAATATTTTTATAAAAATTTTACATATGGAATGTTGTTGCTAACAAGAGAGAAATTGAATGCAGTTATAGTTTTTTTTTTCTGTGAGAGAGTGAATATTTGGAGAAAATTACATTTTTATTTAAGGATTCGCAGATATATTTATGACAGTTGATTTTCGTATCCTGCACTTAGAGATGCTTTTTTTACATGATTTTAACCCAGTAATTTTATCTGCGCGATCTTTTGTATCGTTCTTCATTTCTTTTAGAGTTGGAATTATTTTCTTTACAAAATATCATAGATTCGTTGTCTATGTATGTGCTATCAGTTGAAATAAAAGTGTTAATTAGGAATACTATAAAATGACAGGGATTCGCTTTTTTTTAACGTATTTGACATTCATCGTCATACATAAAAAATAATATTTAAAATTATAAGTTGTCATTAAAAAAAAACATAACGATAAGGTATAATTTGATTAAAAACGAATGTCAAAATTTCTTGTACATATAACTAAGTTCTTAATGAAACTTTTTGTAGGTTGTTGTAATATCTTAAAAACGAATTATCTCCACCAATATTTTCTATTATTAAAAATGATAATTATTTAAAAATTATTGTAAGGACGAGAAAGATTAATACACTGAATATGTGTCATTCAATTACATGAGGTACGAAACAGTATTGTAGAAAAATTCTCATAAATAAAATATGAAATTATTTATTAAATTATATGTAACTAAATTATATTTCATGCCACTACTTATTATTTATTAAAATATGTATAAATATAAATTATTTCATACTACTAATTATTAACGACACATCTGCAATTTGTTGCGTATGAATTTTTCTGTAGTGATTGGTACTTCAGTTGAGAAATAAAGTTTTATTAAAAATGGTGTCTCAATTTACGTCAGCCATTTTAAAAATATTTATGTCCAGATGTGAAAATACCATACCTAGTTATTTTAAAAGTCTTCCTATCTATTAAAATTGCAAAAATAAACAAGAATCCAAATTAAAATAATAATATTATTTTATTGAAAAATTAGTTTATAATAATTCGTAAAACTTCGGAATTAAAGGTCGTTGTTGATATTACTGAGATGTTACAAAGTTGTTGATATTCATGTGAGTGATATATAGTGATATATATATATATATATATATATATATGTTGTTTATGGTAGTAATAAAAAAAAAATTTCATATTAATTATTTTTTTTGAAATTTTGCAGAACATCGATATATTGTATTATATTTATTAAACATAGAAATTCTTATTTTGTGTTCATGACTAATTTTAAATTTGTTCTCGAAAAATATGCTAAGATACGTGCTAGTTAAAATTTTATGAAAATTTACTAACTAATTGAAAAGTTAAAACTGATTTCAAAATATTTATTTACATTGAAATCAATTTTTTCAATTTTATTTCTTTTCAAATAACGAAATTCCATTTCTTCATTTATTTTTTAACTAAGTTTTCATTCAATGAGAAAGAAAAACAAAATTGGATTCTGAAAGAACAACAAAAATAAAGATTTCGCAGATTTCAAAAAAAAAAATTTTAAACTATTCATGTGCTGCAGCTGCCATCTAGTGTTCAAACCGGGAACTTTGGAGCGATTAAAAATCGTTAGCGTATCGTAATCGAAGGAGATATTTTTATTCCTACGGGATGGAAGAGTGCTTGAGCGAAATTGCGTCATCTTCATCTTGATGCGGGTTTTTCATCCTAGAATAATATTTATTCTTGGGCATAGCGTGTTGGTATTACTTCTAATTTTAAGAATTTAATTACGGCGTTTGACTTAGCTGAATAGCACGTTTAGGTCACAGTTGTAATTTAATTCCAAGGAGTTAACGAAAGCTTTTTACTGTTTTAGTGAGTATTTAATAAATTACGTTCTGCTGTTAGATAATATTTGTTTACAAGCTTTTCGTCTTTCATACTTTTTATTCTTGAAGTTATGGCTCTAGTTTCTTTTTATTAATCTACGGAAAATTGGTTAATTTATATCATGTAGGGGTATTTCTGTTTTTAATACTTTTTTCCTCAGAGGAAATACTTTTTCCTATTAAAATGTAGCTGATGCGACGGCTTTTTCGAAGAAATTACTTTAATGTTTGTAGAAAAATTACTCTTAATGAAGGTTTTCTATTTATTTTTATAAGCATAGATTATCATTTTATTTAGATAATTACTAAATTTAAAAATCTTTGCATTGAGTGGGTATAGCATCTAATATGATATTTTTCTTTTCCTCTTTATGCATGTTTTAATTTATTGTCTGTTATGTAAGGTAAGGAAGAATGGGAGGCTATTATTATCTTTGATTTTAACAATTTCCCCCTGTGTCTTTTATGTTTGAAGTATTATATAAAATCTTTATTGAATGTTTGTTTAAATATTATATGAATTTTTCTGTTTATTGACTTACTGATATTTTGTGTATGTTACAATGCCTTGCAAAAGATTTAAAAGTTTGAAATGATTGTTCGTTATTTTACTTTGAAGTGTGTTTAAATTATTTCTTTGAAGTGTGTTTAAATTATTATTGTATGATAGGGGTAAAAGTCAAAATGCAAAATATTTATAAATATGTGGGCTAACAAATTTGAAGAGATTACTAAGTTAACTTTGATATACATAAAGTATCTTCTTTCCTTTTAAAACAAAAATTATTATTTTGATATAGTTGTACATACTTTTGTTATCATAATTAATTCATCAAAGTGAGCATCTGAGTATGAAATGTCATATTTAAATCATAATTCAAAATTAAAATGTATCACTGATTACATTTATTTCTAATTTAATTCTTGTTAATTGCTATTTATTTGCTAAATTTGAATGTTAACAAATTAAATTAAAAATACACATTATTGCCAAAAAGAATGTACTAAATGAACTACAAAAAAAAAAAGATTCTTTTGTGAAGTATTACATATTTTTATCTATAAAGGAAATTAGATATTTTTTTTTGCTTAAGATACACCACTAATTTTTGTATTGAAATTGATGTATTAGATTATTCTTTCCCTGTTTTTTAGCTTGATGCTGAACATCTTTTTATCCTCAAAATATTTTATCAAGCTTTCTTCCTTTCACACCAGATTTTTGATGATAAAATTCATTAATTTGAGTTGTATCTCCCTGATGCTCTCTTCCAAATAAATGAATAAAAATATACTACAGAGAGTAATACATTAGGTGTATGTTAAATTATATACTGTATAAAATATGCAAGTCTAAAAAGCAATTTTAATAAATATTTTGTAAAAATAGTTATAATGACTAAAAGTTGGCAGGAAATTAAAAGTGGCTTTTAGCATAACAAGAAACATTCCTCCTGTGCATACCAACTCAACTCAATTTAATAAAAATATGACACACAGTGGCATACACAGATGTGAGATACAAAGACCTCTCTTGTAGGGGGTAGGAGGGGGACATTCTAAAAAACACTTCAGCAAAAGAACCTAAGGGTAATCTCTATGGTAAAAATTAAAAAAATTCTTAGTGTCTTTAGGGGGGGGGGGATAAACACCCCAACTCTACCCTTATGTACACCATCATCTGACAGGTGATGGAAAGAAGTACAATGAAAAAAATTATTACTAGACTTATTATCTATGCTTAACACTTAGAAAATATGCCAAAACAAAACTAAAAACTCTCCAAATGGCAAGACTTGTGTAATAGATTTAAATTTATATTTCTAATTAAGTAAACAATATTTAGCAAACCTTTTATGGAAATAAGCATATTTTCCCTTAAGTACCACATTAATTAAAGCAAATTTCTCAAAATACCTTTTTTTATTGTTTCAGAATAAACAGTTCCATTTAACCGTAAGGAATTCATATAAAAGTGGACAAAGCACGGCCCATCAATGGAAGAAGTTAATAGTTCTTGTCCAATTTTACCTTTCAACGGAAATATCATGTTGCCTGCTCCCTTGAAATGGCTCAATACAATTGCTCTCTACCTCATGAATCAGCTCGACACTTAAACGTTGAACTGAGGAACATTATTGTTCCTTTGCATTGATAAAAAGACTGGTGTCAGCTTCAGTTCTGTCTCTTTGCAAACTGTTTTACTTTAACAACATTCTGTGTAGAAAATTCCAGTGTTAGGTTTCAAGGAAGTTTGATTACTTATTGGTTTTTTTGTTTTTCTACTGAACAGGGCATTAATTGTTTAATCATCATATAAAAAATGACTGTCACATATTCATTAAATGTCAGCAAGGCCCGACTGTGTGGGTTTGCTAAACTGCTGTTGAGATGGCGAGGGAGCATATACAAGTTGTTGTATCGAGAAATGATCATTTTCTGTGGACTGTATTACAGTCTGAGTGCTCTCTACAGATATGTTTTTACAGAGAACCAAAGAACGTAAGTATAACTTTCAATTTTTTGTAAATTGAGATTTTATATGTGCAATAATTAATTCATGATAAATGTTAAGATAAAAACTAATATATTTGAATAATTTTTTCTGAATCAATTAAAAATTTTCAGGTATTTCTGTGAAAAAAATTTTATGATAAAAAATAGATTAGAATTCAGAGTTATGTTTTCATTTTTTTTAAAAATAAAATTTTTAACAGTATTTTTGTATTAAAAAGGTTAAAGTTGTAAAAAATAGTTGACTATTTGAATATTTATTTTAATTAATTCTAAATACTGACTAATAATGAACATAATATATATATATATATATATATATATATATATGTGATTTGTGAAGTTAGAGACATATTTTAATGCATTTATTATACTGTAAAACTAATTTTGAAATAGATGAATAAATACATGAATTACATGTACCTAATTTTCATGATATTTTATATAAATCTTATTTTATATTAAGTGATTGGTAATGTATGAAACAACTATAATAAAAATGCTTTAAAATATTTAAGAATTTATTTTTACATTTAGATTCTTAGTCTATTTGCTGAGTGTATCTGGTATATGTTCTAACAGCTTCTACAAATTATTTTTCAGGGTCTTTGAAAAATTGACCATATACTGTGAAGCTTTCACTAATCTCATCCCACTTTCTTTCGTTCTGGGGTTTTATGTGTCCATCGTGGTAGGGAGGTGGTGGCAACAATACTTGGCCATCCCATGGCCTGATAAGTATGGGACTCATTTTTTTTTATTATGCTTCATTTACATATTTAGTTCTGCTATTATTAGTTATTGTACTAACATTTTGTATTGCTTTTAGTTTCTGATGCATGTATTAAATATTAATGAGATGATTTTATTTCATGAAATCAATCAGATCCCCCCCCCTTTTTATATACTTTCATAATCATTTTACTAGTAACCAAATTTAGTTTTTATATTATGGTGAACTTCAATATTAAAGCTTTATATACATATCTGATTCAAATTTCAAACACAAAATTTTAAAAATACAGAGAATTTGCAACTTCTAATACCTCAAAAACAAGACACGAATAAACAAGCATAAAGAGGGGGAAACAAAAAAATTTAGAAGGGGAAAAACCACACAAAAGAACACCAAAATCAAACAAATCCATTTTAATTTGTTGGAAATATATTAAAAATGTAAAATCTTTATATCAGAAATTTTTTTTATTGTTTGTTAAAATCACTTTTGAGTTAATATTGTGATGACCTAATTATTTCTTTGAGATTTGTACTAATAGTATTATAGATCACAGGTGGGCAACTTGTTATGATTCACAGGCCACATATTGGGAGCAGAGGATACCAGAATGCTGCACCTTTTTAAAATGATTGCATTCACTATAAAAAATGATAAATATAAGTTAAGTAAAATATTGGCAGTTTTATTATTTTATTTACTGTGCTATTTCATATAATTTATAGCTATATATACACATCTAATTTTAGAATCAATTTAATGAGACAAATGTACATTATCATACATTTCTACAATTATTATTATTATTTTTTTTTTTGGAAATCAGGAGTGAGGTTGCTTTTTAAAATTATCTTGAATGCCTGCAAGTTGTTGTACTTTCATCTACATTTATTTACTCTTGATCTTTGTACAAGAAAACTTTACTTGCAAGCATATGTCGACTAAAGTATAAAGAACAATTCCTCAGCAAATTTCTTCATACATGCTAATTTTTTAGCTGACAAAGATTTACAAATGCCAATGTCATAGTATTAAACATTTTCTTCATACTGTGATCTTACTAAAAGTCAAGCCATAGCTCCTCAGGTGCTGTATCAATATATGCATCGATGGGATAATAGATAACAGAGCAAATTGAATTTAGGCTTAGTACTCTAATAATCTTGAAATCTTGTGACCTTGTCCTCCTAACTCTGCTGATGATTTCTTAGTAAAAAAAAAAATTCTGTTACTTTGGTTTCTAAATAGAGGAATTCTGTTTTCCTGATAATAAAAAATAGTTGAAGAATCTTTGACTGCTCACAGAGTGGATTTTCTGACTGATTTGTTCTGCCACAAAAAAAAAAAAAAAACTTAATGCAGGCTGCATGTGGCCTGCAGGCCACTAGTTACCCACCCCTGGCATAGAGGATACTAGATAAATTTAATTTATTATAATAATTTTATTGTTAAATACCATTAATGTTTGTATTTTTTTTATTTCCGTACAAAAATGGAAATTTTTTTGAGAAATTGCATTTTACTTTGTAATTGTATGCATTCCATTTTTTAAAGTAAGATTAAAAAATTGTTGAAGTATAACTAAAAAATTATGTAAAACTATTTCATTCTTATTTCTTGTTGATTTTAATATATTTTTTTAAATTTCAGTATGAAGCTTTGCATAAATTGTATTTTAATGGCAAATGTTTTGTATTAATTCTGGCAGAAAAATATTTTCATCCACATTACATTTAAATGATTTTCAGCACTTATACAATCAAATTTTTATACTTATAAAAATTTATGTTTTTTTTTAAGAAAAGTTTTATTTATTTATTTTATTTTATTAATAATTTAATTTTATGAATGTGTAATAATTAATAAAATAAATAGATTTTGAAAGGGAAAGTAGGAGCTATAAACAATAAAAGGATTATACATGAAATATTCTGGTACAATAAATTATTAGGTATGAAATACAAGTTTTATGTTTATAAAAATATTCTTTTTTGTAAATGCAAAATGTTGAAATTTATTTAAAATGGCAACTGCAACAAAAGTATCTTTTTCATTATTTGTATAAAAGTGTGTTTTTGTTTTGTATAAAATATGCTCATTGCTTGTTATTAAAAGTATGTTGTTGCTTTTTGTTTTATGTATAGTATGTTATATAAAGTAATTGTTTTTTTAGGGTATCCATGTTAATTGCTGCTTATGTTCATGGTTCAGATGAAAGAGGGAAAATCATAAGAAGAACATTAGCTCGCTACTTGAATCTTTTAAGTGTTTTAACATTCCAATCTGTGAGCACTTCAGTTAAAAAAAGATTTCCCACTCTGGATCATGTTGAGGAATCTGGTGAGTTATGAGATATTTTTTGTGTGTACAGGATTGCATTTTGTATGAGACAGAAAATATGAGAAAATGAGATTAATTCTTGTATTCCAGAATATAAAAATTGTATATAATGTATACATAATTAAGTTGTTATTTTTATGTTTCAATATTAGAATAATTCATTCTGATATTGATTCATTTATTCTGAAATTTATGAGTGTGATATCTCCTGATGATAAAGAAATACATAACTCTTTTTTATTCATAATTTATTGTTCAGGAAATATATATACAAGAATTACTTTACTTGTAGGTTGTACATAGTTACTGATATCATATTCCGTAACAACATTTCCTAGTAACTTACAATCATGAAATATTTTGTTGATAAAAATCTTTCAATTACCTGAAGAGTATTCCATTCATTAAAAATGTTGTAATTCCTAAGAAAATTTTTGTACAACTATTTTTGTAAGTCATTTTTCATTTTATTATATACACATACATACATGTAGAATTTTAATTTTGAAAATATTTCATCTCCATGTGTTATATAAAATTTTTTCTAGATATTATATGAAATGTTTTTATCTATTGTACTAAAAAAATTGTGTTTATGTTATTAAATTTTGTGATAGAAATTAATTATTTCTTTGTCAATGAAATAAAAATGTAATATAAAAATTAGCAAAATTAATATAAAATTTTAAAATGTTAATATAAGTTTTAAAATGTCCATATAAGGGTGTATCATTATTAAATATAAATGTGTTTCAAATTTCAGCTTACTTGATCATAAAATACATTATGGCAGTGACATACATAGACCTATCTTATGGGGAGGAGGGTTATACATTCTAAAAGCACTCATAAATGAGAGTGCTAAGGGGTAATCTCTATGGTAAAAATTAAAAATTTGCTGGTCTATGGGGGAGTTTAACCCCCACTTTCTTATGTATGTCACTACATAATGGTATTATAAATTTATCTCAGTGCATAATTTTTTACCTCAGTTAATTTGTATCTTAAATTTTATTTAAATTTTTAAATAAATTATTTTTATGTGTTTGCTGTTTTTCTTGAAATAGGAAATGATTTGAATTGCAATGCAAAATCTACATCACCTTCATTCAAAAAATATTTTGAACTATAATTTATATTTTCTAGTATAATCTTTTCTTCTGTTCTTTTAGGTCTTATGACTAAAGAAGAGAGAAGGGTGTATGATGAAATTCAAGTTACACATGGGAAATGGTGGGTTCCTGCTCAATGGTTTTCAGCTTTGGCTGCTAGGGCAAGGAAAGAAGGACGTATTAAAGATGATGTGCTTCTACAAGCTCTACTAGATGTGAGTTATTTTAATCAAATTGTGTTTAAATTTCCTTGTTAATGGGCAATTATTATGTGAAATTTCTCTTTTTGCTAAGGTAGATTACCTTAGTTTTCTTTAAAATGATAATGAATGAAATTCATTTCCATTATACAATACATTTTTATTATACATGAAATTGCATTGTTTTGCATTTGTAATTATGGGCATTTTAATAATTTTTGTGTGTATGGCATTTTTTTCATTATTGGTAGCAGTTCCTAATTTTGAAAAGAACAGAATTCAGTAATATTTTATAATTTTTTCTCAACTAAAATAATGTTATTTTTAATATTAAGTGTAAAAAAAACACTAAAAGTATTATTTTTCATGAAATTCAAAATTGATTAAATATTTTGGTTTGATTTGCATTAAAATAATAATTACTACTTTTTTGTTACAATAATCATTAAAAAGTGTTACACACTGTATTTAATGAATTAAGAAAAATAAAGGTTAAAATTAATGATAATTATTTTATTTTGCTCTTAAAAATAGTGATGGTATTATAATTTTTTTTGTTTTGGATAAGTCTGTGACTCATGCCAAAGATTAATTACTCATTCTTTTTTACTTTTATTAGGAAATGCACATTTTTCGGGGAAATTGTGGAATGTTATTCAGTTATGATTGGGTCAGCATCCCATTGGTGTATACTCAGGTAATTATCTTTTTTCCTTAAATTATTACAATAGTATTTTTTGATATTTACAAACAGAAATAGAGTACATTAAGTAATGAAAAAAGAATTTAAAAATCTTTTAAACATTTTATCTCTATTTCTAACTTAAAGATATATGAACAAGATTTGCTATACTCTTGAACTAAGCTATGAAAATTTTGAATAGTAATATAAATACATGCATGCATTATGTTTCTTCATTATGCACATAATTTTATTGCCAAATGTGAATGCATCTTTAAATTATTAATTACTGTAATGTTTTGCAAAATAACTTGACACATTTCAGTTTTTAAATAGCACTGCATAAACAATATTCGTTTTTTTATGTAGTTACAATATCATATAATTTATTTTACTATGCGTCATATGTGTATAATTTGAACAATTATTTGATAAGAAATATTTTTAAATATTATATGAAAAAAGCAAAAAACTAATTTTAAAATTAATTAAAATTCTGTTCCATTTCCTTCTGGTCATATTGAGTAAGTAATATTCTCAATTACACAAAGAATACCTTATAATATGCTAAGTAATTGTTTAGTTTCTTAAATATAAATGTCTTCTAATTGCAGGTGGTTACTCTAGCTATCTATACATATTTCTTAGCTACTGTAATGGGGAGGCAATATTTAGATCCAGAAAAAGGCTACCCTGGTCATGAAGTGGATTTATATATTCCAATATTCACAATATTGCAGTTTTTCTTTTATATGGGGTGGCTAAAGGTAAAAATTATTTGATTTAAATCAATTACATAAGAGCATAGTTTGTTTATTATAATATTTTTATGTTGTATATATATCAGCAATATTTTACATCAAATGAAATTATTTTCAGTATCAATAAATACATGTGTAGGTATTTATAAAATGAGTTATTTGGGCATATTTCAAGTTCAAATGATGTCTTCTGTTTCTTAAAAATTTTAAGAATAAAAGTATATTTTTGAAGATATTTTTATAGAACTTAATAAGAGTTTTTTTTATAAGCAGACACAGCAATATATATTTTTATATATAATTATTTTTAAAATTTGCTAGATTTTTCTTTTACTAAAAATATTTTGAAATTCTAAATCATTATGTTATCTATATGAAATTAATTGCTTCAAACTAAATTTATTGAAATTTATAAAATAATTGCATCTCTGGTTTATTCATTTTGTAATATGCTGTTTTACTAAAATGTTTATTAGTTTAGCTACCTTTATTTAATTGCTTTGAAATATGAGTAACTTTTCCTTACTCACTTTAAGTTAAGAAATATGTACATTAAGATAATACATTGAATTACACTATTGCTGTGAATTGTGTTCCTACACAAGCTTCATTAAAAGACATTTTGGGGTTGAATTAATGTAATCTGAATAAATTAATTGGAAAACTTGAGATCCAGTTTTATCATTTTCATAGATTTTTTGTTATTGTTTCTTGAAGACTGCTTGAAATTACCAATAATATAAATTAAACTTTTTCTCAATGACTTAAGTTGATGCATTCAAGTATTTGAAATATGCATAATTATTTTATTTTGTTTTTCTTTAGGTTGCAGAGCAACTTATTAATCCTTTTGGGGAAGATGATGATGATTTTGAATTAAATTGGTGTTTAGACAGAAATTTGCAGGTTAGTAATTTAACCAATTTAAGCTGATATTGTTTCTTAAGAAGAATTTAATTAATATCATCAACAGATTTTTTAAATTCAAATTAATGACTTTCTTTGTAATTTTAATTATTTTATATTTCTTGTTTATATATGTTAATCAAATTAGGATTAGTTTCAAAATTATCTTTTCTTGCATGTCATGTTAAAAGTCATTGGAAGATGTTATGTATATGTGTTTGGTATGTTTTATACACATAAATATGTAAGAGTGAGACACTGATATAATTGTCTTTGTAAAAATGTTGGCTTATTTTCCCTCTTTTATCAGCTATTAACATGCCTTTTATATAAAATTATCCAAAATGATATTGGTTAATAGCTCTAAATATTTTTAAAATGTACATGTATCCTGTGAAATCTGGTATAGTCATTTATAAAATGTGTAAACATTTTAAAATAATACTGTATGTAATATTTTAAATACATCTAAGTGAGCATTAATTAATCTATAAAGCAACAAGTTTTAATTACAATGAAAATATTTTTTCATGCTTGCAGGCCTGTTGCATGCTATTTTTAAGATATTTGAAGTTTTTCAAACATAAAATTTGACAATTTAAAAAAAAAAAACTTATGTCTTTCAATATTTCTGTTTTTAGTTTTATAAATTTGTTTTAGGGAATTATTCTAAATCATTAAGCATATGATCTTCTGTATCTAATTTTTCTATGAAATGTAACTTGTCATCTTAAGCATTTCAGAATCTTATTTGTAATTAAATCATCTTAAATAATAAAATTTTAAAAATCCTTAATCAGTATTTGTGTTGGAGAAATATTACTATGATTGTAAGACCTAAGAGTATTTATGTCTAGGATCCTCTGCGAGAAATTTTCTTTTTATTTTATTTGTATTTTTCCCTTTGTATTTGATAAAGAATAAACATTTAAAAAAAGTTATTTGATAAGTAGTGGTATAAATCAGCTGCAATAAATGCTTATGTTGTGTGCTTTAATTTAACTACAATATACATACTCACACATGCACAAATATACATTGTACTAAATGAGAAACATTGTGTGAATATAATTGCACTTATAGTTAGGATTTGAAGGGCATATAAAAATTGGATGTAATTTGTTTGGAATAACAATTTTAATAATTCAATATTTATTGTATGGTACTGTTAGCGAAACAATAAAATTATATTTTTATGGAAAAGATAAATAAATGTTTAAATTTGATAACCATTTCTGCCTTTATAAGTCTGATGTAGATATAATCAATATTTCAATTAGAAATTTCAAATTTAAATTATGTCAAGAATTGAATAATATTTACAAAGCAGTTTTGAGGGACAGAATGATTTTATCAGAAGATTGTTATCTTTTTATGAATATTATTATAAAATTATAACACATCTGAATGGAAAAATGCAGATTGAAAAAAAAAACATTTATTAACTGTCCTTTTGTAGGTTTCTTTTATGATTGTTGATGAAATGCATCACAAACATCCACGCTTGGTGAAGGATATGTATTGGGATGAGCTTGAGCCACAGCTTCCTTATACTAAGTCATCATTTATGATGAGAACACAACCACATCTTGGATCTGCTGTCAATTTAGAGTAAGTTGCATCTTGGAATTCTACACACTGATTTATACTGTTTTCTCTTTCTCAGTATTCTCTCAGAACATCTAACATTCTTAAATGTTTAAAAATATTTCTATTTTTTATTAATATTTTTAATCATTTTGCAAAATTTAAATTAAGGTGTATTTTGTTCCATTAAACTATGCAGCATAATGGGACTTATTTTACTAAAATAAAAAATAATTTAATTTTTTTTCTTAAGTAATTAGCTGTTAATTTCCTAAATTTTTTTCAAGGAACTAATTTTTTCTCTCTTTATTTATAACGTGTAATACAAATCTCTTTACATCTCTTATTGTATGAACTTTTGTGTTCTTTGATTAACAAAAATAAAAAATGCAGTAATAACAAAAATAAAGAATGTAGTAAAGGAAATTTTTTGAAGAAAAAAAAAGAGTATCTGAAATTTTCAAAAAGTCATCGAAAAATTAAAAGCCATGTGCTGCTTTTTAGTGATTTTCAACTTCTTTTATCTTGTCAACTTGTGCCTCATTCATAATTACTTTGACATAATATTGAAAAATTGAGGAAAACTACTTTGAAATAAATAATTTTAAAATGTTTAAAATAGAAATATATAGAAATTATATAGAAAAGGTTATCTATCACAAAATATATATATCTATTATAAGAAACTAGTTAGTGTAGTAAACAAGCATTGAATGTATTAACATCAATTCATGTGTCATCTCCGAATATGAACATGAACAAATTACAGAAACTAATTATTATTTTAAACATATTTCTTAAAAATTATAGCCAAATGTTGATCAGCGTATTAAGATCATCATTTGCAATAAGAAAATATGTAGTTGACTTTAATTTAAAATAAAATTTTGGTAATGCTTAAATTTTTTTTTTAGTATTGACCCAGAAGAGTGTGAATTTTTGCCCATGGAGACCATTCTAGAAGAAGACAACGATGACAACAATTACAACAGTCCACCACAAAGTCCAACTAATGAATTGTCTCCAGCTTTTCGATCAATTGCCGGCAGCAAAATAAACCTAAATGGAGACAGTGATAATACCTCTCAATCAGGTTTGCGATTTTTGGAGAATTTTCCTGGATCCAAACTTCTTAATATGATCATTGGATCCAGCACAGAAAATGTGCCCGGTACACCTAAGAAAGAAGGCAGTATCTTTTCTGGTTTCACTCTCAAAACACCCAATCGTAGATCAATCACGAGTTCCATTGCAGACAGTCTACATGACCAATGTCTGGATGGAAGGCGAGATGTTGGTGAACCTCTTATTCCAACCCGTGCTGGCACACCCATCCATATGGAGCAGCGTGATGATTTGCGGCATGTCGTTCTAGATATCCCACCGGATTCAAGTCCTATCGATTCTGGCCATGCCACCCCTGCTACTATTATTGAGTATAATCGTCGTCACGACATTGCCAATCATGCTGCCAATGCTTTACGGGAAGTGGCACATTTATCTGTTGACATACCAAATGAGCAGTTAAGTCCCTCGTCACCACCAGAAGAAGCAGAACCATCTCCTTTTGAGCCAAACTCTTCACAGGAGAGTTTAGGCCCTTTTGTAGACAGCAACCAAAGCACAGTTAGCAGTTATGCTGAGCTTCTAAAACATCCAAAGTAAATTAGATTAATTGGTGCTCAGAAAGCAAAATGCTGGTGATACACCTAATATCTAAAGTTCATTTTCTTTTTAATGTAAAAAAATATGATTTTGCGCTTTCATAGGTGGCATAGTCAGATGATAGGATGAATAAATGCTAAAATTAGTATTGATCAATACTTTGATGAATCAGACCTAAATAATTTGTAAATTTTATACTCCAAATCAAATAAATAAAACTGTGCAGAAACTTTGGACTTAAGTAACTTTAGATAAAAGTATTTGGTATTTTATAAAGGGATGAAATCTCTCTACCGAATTTTGACTAAAATTTTTAATTTTTGTATTAAAATTGATCAGTTTACTTTTATTAATTTTAAAAATGATCTTAAATATAGAATTTTTTGAGCTAAGCTTAGTTTTGTGTAAATTATATATACAAATTAAATTTTAAGAAATATAAGCAGCTTCATAATAAATTTCTAGTTTCATTAAAATTTAAAAGTAAATTCAAATTATGCTCCTAATATTGTTTTTGTTATCTGGCTATGCTGCTAAGGAGTTTTTATTTCATCTAGTAGATGTTATGTTATTGCCAGCTGATCAATGCTTCAGATTAAAAATATGTAATCACTTTGCAATCTATTTGTATCTTAAATTACTTATTTGAGCATACATGTCCTAAACCTTGATTCTTCTTTTTGGTCATCTGAAACATATTTGCCAAATCTAGTTTTGCTGCTTAGTGCTAGACTATCATACTTCATTTTTTTTTTTTTGTTTCATGTATCTGTTATGCCTTTTGACTATTTCCGGCGACTTTGAATGATGTTTGCATTCACAGCTTTTGCTGTTCTCTATTTCTCACTGGATGTGTATATGATAATTGTTTTCTCACTTATTGCTAACTTTTAAATTTATTATATCATAAATTATCAAAATGTTTAATCGTAGAATCTCTGTCTTAAAACTTCTTGTGGAATTTATAGAATGGTTATTATTATCTCTGTTCATTGTAAATTTTTGATGTAATATGTTTAATTACAGTATGTTAGCACTTGTCCAATGTTTTATGACTTAAACACAGTTGTTTGCTTAAGTGTTCTATTTAAAGATTAAAATTGGCAATTCGAAATTTTTTCTTAATTTAAAATCATAAAAATGAAAACAGATGATAATAAATTGATTGCTAAATTGATAAACTTGGTTCCCCAAATGTTAATTTTTTCTTCTAAAATTGTATCTCAGACACAGAAAAAAATTGATGCTTTTAAATAAATAATTAGATATTAATCTCATTCAAAGCATGTGAAAACATGTATTTTAATGTATTATTTTAAACCATATATATGCTAAACATAATACAGAATTTTATTTTTATGCTTTAAAAACAGCAAAATAGAATTGTGTTAGAACTAAATCATAAACATTCACTGATTTCCATTTCTGCTGTTTTAATCAAGCTCTCTTTCTGCCTCCCATGTGATTTGCGTAAAGCTTTTTATGCATATATTGCTAGCATTTGAGCATCAGTGTCTATGCTTAAAAACCCGCCCTGTAATTTTTAAAATTTACAATTTACAAACGATCCTGTGCTTTTTTACAAAGCTACCTGCCACATATTAATCATTAGGTTTTATTTTAGAAATTTGTTATTAATCATAAAGATTTTGGAGATAATTTTTTCTTTTTGTAAATTGTAAGACTTCTATTTGTGTGTGAAAAATTTGTATGGATAATTATTGAAAAATTCATAATCTTTGGTTGATTTCTAACTTTCTATTAGATTAGAAATGATTAAAATTAGACTCTTGTGATTGTGATTTTTAAATTTATTTCCTAATAGTAGCCTTGTAGTAAGGTACTGTAAAACCTAACACTGGTATTTTCTCCCCTTCTTATTCGTTTTCCTTTTAGAGCTAGTTTTGTTTTAATGACACTTACATGTTTGTATATATACAGTGCAATGTATTGTCTTTACCGTGTTTCTGTCCAGCTATACGATTCCACTATAGATAATATTTTCCAATGATATTTTAATGTTTCAACTGTTTTATGCAATTAATGCATTATATGTAGTTAAAAAAATAATAAGACAAGGCTGGCTCAAGATTGACAGAGCAGTTTTTATTCTATTAAAATTTCATTATTATGTACATCAGTTGAGTTTTGGGCATTCACATTTTCATTAAAACCAGGCCATTAAAAATTTGTGCATATACTTCTTAATTAATTCTACTAAAATTAAAAAAAACCTTAATACAAGATCTTCCTGTTCTACTGTAAATTTGATTTAAATTAATAAAAAAATTAGAAGAGGAATTAATTATCAAAAGAAATTATGTTTCAAATATGACCACATGTTAGATTTTGATAAATATTTATTATGTATATATGTTTCATGAGTATTCAAATGCAAAGAGCAGTACTTATTTTTTTTGGTCTAATGCTATTTGGTTATAACTGTTCTTTTTAATGTGATCGCAAGTACGAGTTGTATTATATTAACTTTCACATTCACATATTACAATAATACCGATTCCAGTATTTTTGAGTTAGTTATGTATGAATGTTACAGAGTATTGATACATGAGTAAGCAGGCCTGTGATACATTTTGGTACTATTGTGATTGTAGTCTGTTCATGTATTGCAAAGTTTTTGGGAACAATGTGTATTCAGGGTGTGGATATGTTGTAATTTACTTTAAAATTTTTGTGTGAAATCAACAGAAAATTAAAAGATGTATAATATATATTTTAAAACAAGGAAAAGATTTCTTGTCTAAAGCAATTTTGTATATGTATAATTGGTTGTAATAAGAACATATTTCATGAGTAATGTTGTAATACAATTGTACATGTTAATGTATTTTATTGATTTTAAGCTAGTGAAACATCCATGTGTGTTGTTTTTCCTGCGGATCATACTGGAATGCGAACCTCGCCTGTAAAACTACTTTCCGATAAGGAGAATACCGCTGCAGGGAAAGCAACACACATGGGTATTTCATCATATATTTTTGTATTTTAAGAAAAGAATATGGAAATATAAAAATTCGTTTGTGAATTGAACTAAATATATTTAAGATAATGATTTCTCAAAAATATTTTTTATATCTGAAATTTGTACGTTATTACAGTTATGAGTATTATTTTTGTTGATTGTATGCAAAGTATTGAACTGACTTTTTAAAATTTGTAAATTTTTACTATTTTTAATTTACTTTATGGGATTTTTTATAATAATTTTAAAAAAAAATTGTTAAAAATGTTAACTATGAGAAAATATTTCTCTAGATATATTTTAAATATTATTCTATTTTTGATAAATGCTTTTTTTTTAATAAAAAATTGTTTTTTACTTTCTTTAAGTACTTCAAATCTGTACTTAATAATGTTTTTATAGTATTGATTCAGTATTTAGTACTTAATTTCTCATGCTAATAGTTTTTTTTTATGTATGCATATGTCAAATTACTTTTGAATAAATTAATTCATTATGTGTTGCATATTCAGAAACATTTTTAAAATGATCACAAATATACCACTTAAATTTTCCACACCCTGCTGTTAGTTAAATAAAATTCTGAAGTACTTTCATACATTTTTGATGGCATAGATTGGTATTTTCCACAAATGTGAAATAGAGTGATCGTAGCTGTATTTAACTTTTCTTACTTACTTTGGAGTAAATATTCTTATATCTCTTTGTGCTTGGAAATATATGCTTTACCTGTAGCTGTAATAAATGTTTGTTATTATTTAATTTTTGTCTCCTCTTTTATTTGTGTAATTTTTTATACATACATTATGTTGAATTTATTTATAAAAATTAAAAATGTCTCACTTTCTTCAAAAATGACTTGATAATACAAAGTGTGATAATTTAAATGAAGTAACTTTCATTGGTAATAAATTAAAATAATATCCATTTCATGTGAAGTAATTATGAATATTCATAATGAGTAGAGAAATGCCTTTTTGAAAGTTGTCTCTAAATCATGGGTGTCTAAACTATGACCGCTTGTGGGCCGCATTGCAAAAATAATTTTTATTTCTGGGCTGCACATACAATAATTTTTTTAACAAATTGAAATAAAAATGAACTCTATGTAGTTTTATTAAAATAAATTAACTAATTTTTATTATAATTTTTAAAAATTTGAATTAGACATGAATAGGCACACATTTATTTTAAATTTGTAAAAGTTCATTTAGTTTGGATTTCATAAAGGTGGAAAAAAATCAAGTTAATGAGATGAATGAATTTGCTTTTGCGTTAAACAAGCAAATTGATATCGGGTTCAATAGACGAAGTTGCAATTCTTAATGCATTTTCAAGATGTTTGTCAGTGATCTTTGTCCTATTTTTGCTTTTTGTGTGCTTCATTCTTGGAAAATAACTGTTCACAAATGTAAGTACTGCCAAAAGCTGAAGACATTAATAAAGCATGAGTGTGAAAATGAGGATATGTATCGTGTGGTGTAGGTAATCTCTTAAAACTCCAGTATAGAAACATTCCCAAATTTTTCTTTCAATTGAATGTCACTTTGCTATGCAGTGCATTCCATTTGAGGATTTGAAGGTAAATTTCTAGAGAAAACAGGGTAGAAAATATTGAAATGCTCTTCGTTTTTTCGAAAATCTTGAAATCTTCTTTCAAACTCATCAGTTAAATCGAAAATTAACGCAACACATTTTGCATATTTTGTGCATACATTTATTTTTTTTAAATAAAATTGTGTAAATTGAAATATTTTCATAATTTGTGTTTGGGCCACACTGTAGACAAGCATGCTCTGAATACACCTAAATTATCTAGATTCCCACTGTTTAACATTTGCAAAAAATCTACATGAAATGTTTGAGATTTTTATAAATTTTGTTAAAATATATGTAAGGTAATCAATTTAATTGATTTTAATTAAGAAATAAATAATATTGATGTTGCGCTGGATAATTCATTCTTTTTTCCATCTTGGTACATAGTTTAAAAAAGGAGATTCAACATTATTCTCATTAAATTAAACTTTCCTATATCAATTTGTACAGATATAACTTTATATATAATGAACTTTATAAATGAATATTTATTGAATTATTCGTCATTATTTTTAATTTATACTGTATATCAGATTTCGCCATTATATTTATTGAGAACTTATAAAATTGAAAATGATGAAAATAAATAATTTTTCTGAAAGATATTACATTTGAGAGATAATTCAAATTGCAAATTTTTTAAGGTAAAATATTTGCTGTATTGTTTTTGTAGCCTTTTCCGTACGAATTTGGTAATTTATTACTATCTTAGTAAGAAAAATAAAAGATTTAAATTCTATAGTAAGCAATCGATTAAACAATCTACCGACAACATATTTTAAAAATATAAATTTATAAAGAATTGCAATTTTTTGCATAAGTAAAATATAAAGTTATTTGCTAAAAAAAACCGAATTTGATATCGGTTTTCTAAATTTTATGTTTAAATTATCATGCCTAAAATGAATAATGAACGCCATATCAGTTCATTGAAACAAGTGGCTCTGATTTGCAAAAACAAAGTTCCAAAAGACTAAATACAGAGTGTAAACGGGGGTAGACATTTTCAGAAGAGAATGCATTGGCGGTTTTTTCCATTGGGCGCGCAGGAACTCGAAAGGGTTCAGATAAGCTGGACTTCAACAGGTTTTCTGGTTATAAATTTCGATCCTCCAGCGTCAAGGTGGCCCGTAGATATTTTGCGCCCGTGGCCCGAAATATGTTTAAATCGGCACTGAGAGAATGTATTTTTTTTAGTGTGGTATCCTATCAATATATGAAACATTAAAAGAAATATTTATTCGAGTTAAAAATATTTACTTCATAATTTTATGTGATACACCCACACTTGTAAAATATGTATCAAATTCTTTTTCTTAAATAAAAATTACAAAATAAGTTTATTTGATATGAGCTATGTTTATCAAGAAACTAACGCCTATAGGGTTGGGAAATTTTTCGAAGCGGCAAATAGAACCGTATTACGAAATAAATATAAGTGAGACCGCTAATAGGTGATCAGATGGTTCCTGTGATAATTCCTTTACCAGAGGAGGTACGGGAATCCAACTCATTCACCTTTCTGGTACTAACGCTGAACTCAAAATTCCCACAGGCCAAATAGCAGCAAACATTACTAGTGAATTAATTGCAATATATAGAAGGAACCCTAGAAGATCTCTTTTTACGTGTCACGTTTCCGGGATGATGCAACGGAAAGTCGTAATTTTCTCCGACTCAAAATCAGCTTTTGAGGCCATTTGCAATGGAGATACCAATTTGACACAAGGTAACATTCTCCTCACCAAATTCTTAACTAAGTATACTCCAGTGGATTCCTGCCCTCCTGTTCATTGGGGTAATGATTGTGCGGACGTCCTCGCTAAGGAGGCCCGGGACTTGGATCCCCCTTCCACTATCACCTCTGAGGATGCAAACGAGCTCACCAAGAGCAAAATTTCTAACCAACTATCCCAGAGCTCAATTGCCTTAAAAATTTGTCGCCTACAATAGCAAAACTCCGCACGGGTTATTTCAGAGTTATAGAAATATCTCCAGATAATTCCCCATCTGCAGAAATTGTCCGCAAACTCAATTAACACCAGACCATATGTTTGACTGCAAGACCATTCTTACGCCTCTTTTTAAACTTGATGCATCACCATAGGACATTCTTTACAGTAATCAAGCTCCAGACGTGGTCTCGCTTGTCATTGGGGCTTTTGGATCAATATAGAAATGCACTAAACTCATAGACAAGACAAGAAGGTGACAAGTGAACATGCTATCAGTCCTTGCGAAGTACTCTCGTCAGTCTATCTATACAATTGGAGAGAGGTAGGAAAGAAACATGCGCTATTTATACGAATCTGTACCAAGTCAGATAACATACTGTATGAAGGCCTGTAGGGGATTAACATGTTATTAGTCGCTTTACGTAGGTGCATTGCTAGAATAGCACATTCAGTTCCTGCTACTGTACTTACTTTACTGTTCGAATTAATTGGAACAAATACTTTTTTCTTGTATGAGTTGGTATGTGATTACCTGTTATGTCCAGAACCATCTCAAACCGGTCATATCTGCCCAGAAGTAATGTGATGAATTGACATTGACTATAATTTACCTGTTTGAATGAGATAACCATTTCTATAAACGTCTAACATGGTACCATCCAGTAGTACAGATGACCATTCAAAACTTTAAAAAAAAATTTTCTGCGACCGTATTATTAAGAAAAAGAGAACTTGAAAACAGATTAAACTTAGATTTTCATATATGAGGTGTTTTATTGAACAACAAAATACACATTAGTCAACTTATTCTATACTCTGGGAATGACAAATGGCAGGAGGGATTACATTTAAAACACAGGAACTCATTTAAACTACAGGGGAATACGTGATCGTCTAGTGTGTAGATGTATATAAATATAATGGAAGTCGTGACAACAAAAATTTAACCCAAATAAGAACGTTCACAGATTCGATTTTTCCGACAGAATCACATTGATTGATTGAGTTAAAAGGGAACTGAGCATCAGAATAGTGGGGGGTTTCAATCACCCTGATTTGTCTTCAAGGAAGAAAATTCTTTCCCGTCAGAGGAACCCTTCCGGTGGACAATGACATCAACCTCTTTTTCCGGATGGAGCATACACAGGCTGTGTCCACGGCTACCCAGTGAGGTCGCCAAGTGTCGCCAGAAGTTCGCCCGTATACTTGAACCCAAGATTTCTTAGGCCGACAAATGGACTGGACGTCATCTGAAAAGAAAATAATAACTTGAAAAAGCTGGAATTAATAACCGTTATTGCAATTTGACTTATATATAAAAGTAATGAGCGATAAAGTCCACATAATGACCAACTTGGAAGACTTTTTTCAATACAAGCGATGTTCCGAATTTCTTTTTTGTTTCGTAAACTTTTTTGCCTAAAAGTACAATTACGTATGGTTAATCCTCTGTAGCATAGTGAAGAGTCCAGGGGTTGGCAAACTTGTAGCTATGAATGCCAACTACTGGCGTAGTTAGTCCTTAGGGGGCCCTGTATCAAAATTCCTCGGGAGCTCTTTTTTGGAAAAGAAATAAAAGACACTTATTTTAAAGTGCCAGAATGTTACACATATTAGGGCCTGTTGTGAATTATGGACCGGGTGGTCTGAGTGGGTGGAGCGTGGTTGACACCACCCTCAGACCCCACGTGGTCTACCTCGATAGAAACCATATGTAACGGATTCTGTCTCAGTTGAATCTTGAACTTAGCTTCAGCATAACTAGACATGCTGTTGTTCACTCGTATATTTTAAATCGGACTCTTTTTCTTGGCTTCGGCGTACCAGTGCCGTTGTTTACAAGGATTTTTATCTTGAATATTAGAAATCTCTTTAGTTTCAGTCTAATTAATGTAATGGTTTAATTTGTTAAAGATTGTTAAGTTTATTGTTGAAAGTTATTGTTACCAATAAATCCAGGAAAAGACAATTCTAGGACTCCAGAATATTATTATTATTTTATAGCAACCACACACACGCAGCAGTATTCACCACAGGGCTCCTGCAGCTTGGGGACCCCGTATCAATGATACGGTGGTAGCTACGCCCCTGATACGCCCAGGAGAAATAGTTTACTCTTAATCAATATTTTACTAGCTCTCAAACTTTTTTGCTGGCTTTTAGATTAGTTCATCTACCATTTTTGTGACTTTCCTTTTGCTTTGATTAAGATGTTAAGTACGAAATTTTAATATAAAAGAATAATTTAAAGTAAATTATTAAGTATAAAAGTTAAATTTATGTTCCGTGAGATCTTAAGCTAGCATTTGGTATTGGAATAATTATTACAGCTATCTAAGCTACAGGGGGATTCATAAAAAAATAGTACGCTTTTCTGATGCCGAAAAATAGCAACAGACAAAGACAAGCACCATCTCAGCAAACCGAAAGTTAGATGTACTGTAGTTTGTGTCTCGCCCCTGACGGAAGCGACGTAGGCAATAGTCACACGGTGCAATACGTGCGAGATTCTCATTTTCTGCAGTTTCCAGAAGAAAAGTGTGCGGTCTCTTTCTTCTCACGAGAAAATTGTCAGGGGAGTCGTCCAAGGATGGGTGGCGTAGTTGGTTTATCGCTGGCCTTCTGCACCTAAGGTTGCTGGTTCAACGCGGACCCAAGTCGGTGGGTTTTCATGATGCAAAAAATCGACAGTGTGCATGTCATATGATTATGCGGCATGTAAAAAATCCCTTGAGTGTCCGTTTGGCTTGGATGCTCTCTGCAAAATTAATTTCTAAGTACAAGTTTAGCATCGGCAGAGCTCAGGTGATTCCCTCTGGGGAGGAAACTGAGCGTCAAAATTACTTGCGGCAATTGGTATCGCCTATATGGTGGCGTACTAAAAATAATACTAGCTCCTGGGGAGTGTACTAAGCCTGCAAAGGTAGAAATACCAATCGACAGTCCCATTAGAGAAAATTTTTTTTGGGTGTTTCCTCATTTGTTGATGTCACAATTTCAGAGAGAGAGAGAGAACGACATTGACAATTTCATTCTAAAAAAGATGGTGTACCATGTACCAATACTCTAGCCTGCCTGTATACGAGATTACCTTGATGAACATCTCCCTCACTAATGGACTGCATGAGCCACGGACTACAACATGCCACTTACCCAATGAGCATCCAGAAGTCCTGACTTAACACCACTGGTGTAGTTAGTACTCAGGGGGCCCAGTATCAAACTTTTTTTGAGAGGGGGGATCCTTTTTTGGAAATAAATGAAAATAGTCCCATCAACAAAACTTATTTCAAAGCGTCAAAATAAAACATATGCTGGGGCCCCTATAGGTTTGGAGCCCCGTATTATTGATACAGCTGAAACGGTGGTAGCTATACCCCTGCTTAACACTTTACGATTTTTTCCTATGGAATCATGAAAGAAACAACATATTCGTCTCTCCCCTTTCTACATATCGATGGACTTGATTCAAATACCTTAACATGCGTTTGGGCGGAAATGGATTACCGACTCGAAGTTCTCGTGTGACTAAAGGTTCACTCACAGAACGTCACTGACTGCCCATAAAAAGACTTAAAATAATCACATACGATTCTATTACAAGTAAAATATAATATATTACGCTATTCTTGATTTAAAGTATATTGAAACTGCTTGCTTCTTTATGAATCACTTGTATACTGAAAGAAGATTAAAACCCTTACAGGGTTAAGTGCTCCGGCAATTGTTCTCACGAACATATCAGTAGTCAGCTGGAGTTACAGATAAATTTTGTAACGGGTCGATCCACAAAGCTTCTACTAATCCTCTTAGGTAAAATTATTCTTTTTAACTGTTGAAAATTTTCTTAGGTGAAGAAAACGGGATTTAGGTAAACGAATACTTCTATTTAAACGTTGGCATTAGAATACGCGAGGAGGGTCGATGGTTGATAGATAGTGATTAAAAATTGATTAAATTGTAAACAAGACTACTACCGGAGGTCGTATAGTTAAGTAAAATATTTAAAGATATTTCAAGCTAGGAGTCAAGAGGGCTCCAGGATTCAGTTAAGTAATCTTAATTATATGTTAGTTGCATTAAGCCTATGCGATTACACTTCCGGGTTTTTTTATTAAGCGCATTCCCTACCTTTAATTGTGTTGATTGATTAAGTGAAGGCAGAAAAATAAAATTGTGTTTAAAAGTGGCTATGGCTGATCTTTGCTCAAACCCCCAAACACCAACAAACCAGGGTTGTTACAATTTGATTTATTAAAATTCTCCCTAAATTTCTTTCATCTTTTTCTGGAGCACTTGTATTTGCAATGTGTTATTAGAATAGGACAGTTTAGCTTGTGGTTTATTGCATCGATTGTTCTAAATATATTTCATTTGAAAAATTAGAACGTAAATAGAAATTTTACACTCCACATTCTTGCAAAACTGTTCAAAGATTAAACTTTGTGAGTGAATATGTTATAGACATGCAATTAGATTACATTTCTATTTCTTTATAACGAACAAATTGGTTTACAAAGGAACAGAGTTTCACTTTCAGCCAAAACTGAAAGCATACACAATCTGAAGCAATCAACAGCATCGAAAACTCTTAAATAAACAATTAATTAAGTTTAGAGCGTTTAAAGAGTGTTTTAAATTTTATTCTCAACAATTTGTGAGTGCTTACGCATTTTGTCGTACTATTAACTAAAACACATATACTTTGGTAATTGCACCTTTTTTTTTTTTTAAAGTTTAAAACTGCTTTGGAAAAAGAAATCTCTCCCTCTCTTTTGCTAATATATTGAAGGCACCACATAAGCAGTATATTATGCAGACCAGTTTAGAAAGCAAGTGTACGATCTAATTAGAAGCGTAGGTGTCAAATTGTGAACACCCACGAACTTTACTTGAAATTAGCAGATAATAGAGTTACTATACTAAGAAGCCTGTGAATATTTTGGGAACCAGATAGAGAAGAGACAACTGATACTGTTTAAATATATTATTACCCTCTACTTGCTTACGCTAGTTCAGAACTATATCTGACTTTAATATTATATAAGCATATCTTTGTACATAAAGAAAAGAAAATACTCAGAATTAGATTAGGTTCTCTGTTAATTGTAGACATTTGTGGAAGACGTGTTATTTAGACATTAGTTGTGGAAGGCGAATGTTATTAACTTTTCATTTTATACAATAATGAAAGTTCATTAGGGATGCTGTTTCCTTCAAATAAATAGTATTTAGATGTTTAAAGAAATATAATTTTTTAATGCAGTCTCTTTATTTTTCAAGCTATCATTTTTACGGTGTATAACAAAGACCCTTAAATTTCGATCTCATTTTTTGTATTAAGGTATTCGACTACTTGTGACAACTTCTTTTTTAAATAAGAGAGATATGAGGGTTTTTTGATGTTTTTAGATTTGTTTAGTACATTTTAAGAAAAATATGTTAAAATGAAGAAAGAAAAGAAAATTATTATTACAAAAATGCGAAAAAAGGGTAAAAAGTGACACAAAATAATATAAATGCGGCCTATTCTGTACCAAAAGTTTATGAACACATTTTCAATTCTGATGTGTTGCTTTCCTATTCATTTCTGAAATGACCATCAGGATAAGATATATTTTAATTTTTACAAAGTCTAGAGCACTTTCGTTATTATATGAAATTGCTTAAAAAAAACAGTGATTATATTAACATAAGGGACTGTAAATTTTATAATAAAATTGATAAATCTGAAAGTTAAAAGACTTCTACTATTATACAGAACACGCACAAAAATTTTCAGTTAGTTATTTTCAAAACCTTTTTTGGTAATCGCTGTCCCGGTTTGGGCATTTTCAAAGAAACACAAATCGAGTAAAACGCGTTTTAAAGTATGACACCTTGCTTAAACTAATGGCATTTGCTTTTTCTAAAACACTTGTAGTTTTTGTTCTAGTGAATGGAGAATAATAAACTTAGTATTTTTATAAAGCCAATAAAATGGCACATTAAAAAAATCATAAAAAATGTTTTGTCAATTTTTGGGTAGTTCAATACCTTAATACCACCTAAATAAGAATATATAAAGGTTGCCCAAATAATAAGTGGACAAGAATAAAAATACCTTTCTTAGAAATCAAAAGAAATATTCATGGGTGTTCTGACACAGGTTCCATCATTTTGATAGCAGGTCTATACACTGTAGAAAAAAATTCTGCACTCTAGAAAAAAACGAGGTTGATTCTTGAGGAAGTCCTGCCCAACTTAGTTCTTTTCATCTTCCAAATAGAAACGCAGTACTCTCTAAAGGGGCCTAGAAGTCACAGGGTAACAAATACGGACTGTACGGTGGATGTTCTAAAGTTTCCCAACGGATTTTTTAAATTTGTCTTGGTTTCATGGGAGACGTGTGAGCGGACATTGTCATGGAGAGATCCGATACTTTTACACCAACTGTTACCGAACGTTCGACCTAAACAGTGTTCCCCATAGACTGCCACTATTCATCGATAAATGTCCGCATAATTCTCCCCTCCTGCAATCAGAAACCGTACTAACCACATTGTTACGATCTGGATGCATCCCTATATGGCACGATTTTACTTTCCATTAATTTCCTCTACCACATTCAGGTTTCACTGTTAAACGTCCTATGCGGTGTACACTTCCTATCGTCCTTCGTGTCTCTGTTTTGTGGCTCTGCTATAGCTGCACTCAATCTGACGTAATCCCATATGTCCTATTTTCATTTGGGCAACCCTTATATGTACCAAAATGGATTAAAAATATTATTGCAAATAAATATGTTTAAAAGCACTTTTTTCGACAAAAAAATTAAGGGAAAAATTGACATATTTTCAAAGTATATTTTGAATTAGTGTATAAATAAATATTCTTTTTATTCTTAGTGTCACGTAAAATTTTTAAAAATATCATAACAATAACAATTATTTAAATGCATTTTTTTGGCAAAAAATGAAGAAAAAAATTAAATATTTTCAAAACATTTTTCTTTTAGGGAAAATACTTCTATAGCAATAATTTATTGTTTATAAAGAGTCCTACAAAGGGGATTGAACTAGAATTTTTTAAAAAACTCATTTTCAGAGTTACTGTCAATCTAAATAATAAATAATAATTTATTGTTATAATTTCTTTGCAATATGATATATTTAAATATGAATAAATCCATTTTAAATTATATATTTCAAGTTCAATGTTCGAAGTGTTTGACTTCTAACTTTTTTAAACCGATCAAAAATGTAGCGAACTGTGCCAAAGGATTGCTGAAGCAAAGGAAGAAATTAATTTATCTAGTTACAATTCATTAAGTGATCCCTTTTAAAAAGATCTAGAGCCTGTATTTCGTGTTCAAGACAAATATACTTCTACCATTTGATTAAAGTATTACAAAAATATGTTTTCTGTTTTATTTTCAAATTTATTACTTAAAGATTAAGTTTTTTGAAATTAAGTCATTCTATAAAAAAAATTGTCAATAATTGTTATGAATATAGAAAAGAATCAAGTGTGTTGTACCACTGTGGGAATTTTAACTGAATGAGCCTTTGAGTAACTTGCTTGTGGTTGTGCTTAATATTTTTCTTTTTATGTAGAGTCAAAGTTAGGTGACATCATTTTCTCAAAACTGAATCAAACTACTACTGCGTTAATTTTAACAAAACCAGACAAGTGTTTTGACCAACTTGTGACTTATTCATAGAACGGCTATATAAGATGACTTTGGTGGTCAAATGACTGTGAAAACTTGTGGTCATAGTACCTAATGTTGCTTTAGAAGGTGACAATTTTCTACATTTTTAAAAATGTGTTTTTGTCTCCACAATTACAAGTGATAAGAAATTATTATTTTTTATTTTCCCCAGAACTAATAAGACTTCTCCTTTCATCCTACGCTTACTTGACGTTAATTTTAGGACACCCTGTACAAGAGAAAATGTATAATCAACCAGAAACCTTTATTTTTTTTATTTTCTCAAGAGTTTCTCCTATTATCCTATTATCAGTGGTGCAACGGAGAACAACAGGGCCCTCTGCAAAATTAAATTTTGGACCCCCAAGTCAGATCTTACAAAGGATTGCAAAACCATAATATTTGAACACTTTAGAATCCTGCCCTTCCCCGGGATGCGGGGATGTATGTTGCAACACTACTTATTGTGCATATATTTCAATATAGAAGTAGGATTCAAAAATTTCCTGGACTAAGTTTATAACTTAAAAAATATTACCAATTAAATTACTGAAACACATCCTCCTTCGAAATAAGACCCTTGACCAGTGTCATAACAAAGAATATTAGTGCCCCTCTGCAAACTCAGGTTTGGGCATCAAGCTCAAATATATATACAAAAATGGCCATATTATATACAGAATAAAATGTTTTGGACAAAATTGATATGGTAAAAACAATTGATGAATTTCCCAAAGAGAAATCAAACTGTAAGCTCTTAATTTTTTTGTATACAGTTAAGAGTTTTCATTAGCCGATGAGTTTTATTGTAACCAATACATTTTAATTTGAGAATTTAAAGTAAGTGACTCTTTTCACTATTTTAGTGGTTCGACCCTTGAGCCTATATGCCTCAAACCTTTTACAGCCAGGGGCCTCCAACTACTTTAATCCGCCTCTGCGTGTAGTCAATGGTGGCTCTAAGAGATCCATATTCCACCAGGTTCTGATGCATCTGAGTGAACGTTATGTGATTCGGTTGCGCCTCGTTGGATATCTTTCCCCAAACAACCGAACAGCAACACTTCCATTCCCGTTGGCTAGGTTGTAGATGAAGTGGATATCCTCCAACTCGGTGTTCGTATAACGATTCATGTTCATCGCCAACTAGGCGTTCATATAACGATTTATGTTCATCACTCACTGTCTATGTCTGAAATGAGGAAACTACATGCGCCGATCTTGTGAGCTCACATACAGCGCCACCTATTGCGTTCCACTCATGCTTTCCTATGTAATTATGACTCCTCACGACGTTCTCTACCTTCCCTCAAAGTTTGTACACGGCATTCAGGGACACCCTGTATATATTTTTAGATTTATTTATTAATATCTTAAGAATTTTTTATGGGTGAAAATATTTGTGTGACAACAAAATAAAAATAAATCAACAGTAATGATTTCCAAAATTATTCAAATCATAAAGAAGAAGGTGAATGAACGTGAAAGATCGGAAATGGGGTGAAATAGTTATGAATAATTATGCTGTAAGAGCTTAAGCAGGTGATACAAACGACCGTTTCTCGAAATAGCATCATGTGTAATAGACCTGCAATTAAAATCCCTACGCTTGAATGAAAGTTAATTGGAATTTTTTTTTTTTTTGTCATCTAGGTCGGAACTCAATTAAAGAGGAAAGTAAATCAGAGTCACAGAACGAAGAAAAATTAATACCAATTAATTAATTGAAAGATGAAAAGAGTAAATTCTCTAGATAATTTAATGTGAGTGAATATCCATTTCCTAAAATTGAGAGAGCGGAAAATGAGTTATTTTTAGAAATATTGAAGTAGTTTTTCTAAATTAAATATGCATACACGTGATTCACACCTTAAACTGGGAAGAAAGTTAATCATTTTCAAGTAATATTTATTTATTGAGTTAATTTAATTTAATTTTGTGCACGGTAAAAATGAATGGAAAAATATAATCTTTTACATCAACTTTTAAAATTCCTTTAAAATTAAATTCATTAAAACTCACATATCAATAGATACAAATATTATTAGTATTTAACTTACTGTAGCTTTTTATGCAACCTATACCGTAGAGTATTGTCGAAATAAAATTAAATTCATAGAATATATATATATGTGTGTGTGTGTGTGTATGTGTTATCTACAGCAGTGGTCCCTAATCTCCGGGCCGAGGACCGGTCAGTGATTCAAATGGTACCGGGCTGCCAAAGGAACATTAAATTATTTCTATTATATTTACTGAGGTGTACTTCTCTCGCGTTTGTGCGACTTTCCATGGAAATCCCTTTATATTCCTTGTTAAATCATTTTATATTCCTTTTTTAGTGTCACTGTACTTTACTCTGAAGGCATATTGAAATTCAATTTAATTGAAATTATTAACAATATAATATACAAAGAATCAACGTTTCACCCTAATGGTGAAATTATCAAACTTTGACCAGTCGGCGGAGATAAAATTTTGGGAAGAACTGATTTCCTACGCCCCCGTAGCTCCCCTTGGGATCGATTTCCCCCAAACCCGTTCTCAGCGGAACTCTGCTGAACAAAGAAGCATGTTTGCCATCTTTCAAGTCAATAGATCTAATAGTTCAAAAACGGGAATTTTTTTATTGTAACGTCACACGCAACCGACCTTGGGGATAGAGTTCCGTAAGACCCCTTTCTTAGTGAATCTCTACTCGACAACAACAAAAAAAACATGCCTTCAAAACTTCAAGTCCGTATTTTTTATAATTGTGATGATTTCGTTATGAGAGAGTGAGTTGCTTATACTCAATATATTATACAAGGTATGACAATTAAATTCCAGGACTGCGCATGCCCCAGCCGCTAAGTCTGGTGTGAAAGAGTGGGAATAGAATATATTTGACCTTGATCTTTCCGGTGCTGATGGCACGTTATTCCATCTCTCCGTCTAGTTTTGTTTGTTTCTCATCCTCGGTTGAGTAAGATGTTGTGTCGAGTGCTGCGAACATGATAAACTTAAAAATCGAGCTGCGCATACATTTGAAAATTCCGTGTTTAATATTAAAAAAAAACTCCAAATGAATATTTTAAATTGTTGAAAGAGGTGTTTGGAGATAATTGTACGCCTTAAAGTCAAATTTTTTTAATGGCACAAACGATTTTCGGAAGATCAGGAGGTTGTTGAAGATGATGAAATTTTCTAGTCGTTTAGTGACTTCGAGAACCGGTCGTGCTCATCATTTTTGTTCGGTGTTAATGGCATCATCAAGACTGAATGGATACCTTGAGGCCAAAACAATAAAACAGCAGTACTACATTGAGGTTTTGAGAACGTTTGGAGAAAGAGAGAGGAAGAAAAGGCCCGATCTGCAGAGCAATAACACGTGGATTTTACACTAAAGCAACGCCCCGATGCATACTGCGCTCTGAAAAACAGTTCTTGGCAGACAAACACATTGATGTACTAGATGATCCACGTATTCACCAGATCTCCAACCATATGACATTCTACCTGTTTCTTAAAGTGAAAACTTCATTGATGGGAACGCATTTTCAGTCTGCAGAAGAGGTGAAGGCAAAAACGGTAGATTTACTGAAGATGGTGACACCTAATGAGCCACAGCACTGCTTTAAATGGTGGGAAACTCGTATGAAGCTATGTATTGGTAGGGAATGGGAGTAAGTTGAAGGGGATTCAAAGGTATTTTTACATTGCTCTCAATAAAGCTAATTTTTAACCCTATTCCGGTTATTTAATTATCACTCTACGTATATATGTAGATTAGGTATTGTATTGTAGAACTCTAATTAACTCTTTGGGGCTCGGTAACCGAGTGGTCAGGGTCACGAAGACACGATGGCACTCAAGACTCGACGTGTAGAGTGCGTAGAGGACATGAAATCAGTCGAAGCTTAAAGTCTTCACGCTGGTGCGATAGGAAAGTTTGGAAAGTGGAGTGCCAGCTCAGGTGTTGTTTTCGCTTTTTCACTGCAGTTCAAAATTATGAGGTGCCAAGTGGTCAAGGTATCGGATCATGGCAGCATGTCATGAGTTCGAGCCTAGTACCCTAAAGACCCGCTGTGTAGGAGAGCGATGCTCGTTAAATCTGTTGAGAGCTCAAACATCCTCTCATTGGTGTGGTGTGGTAGTTTAGAGAGAGGTGGGGGGCAACTCAGGTGTCGTCCTCGTCACTTGACCAGGGTTTAAAATTACGAGGTTTGTCGCCAAAAGCCTCGTGTAGCTGAACAGTGCGACGTTAATATATTCACTCACTTACACTCAAAATTACGAGTTCTTCGTCAATTGCTTCTAAATTAATCAATCAGTATAATCTGCTCTTAATTAGGGATAAGGCTGATGACGATGTTTACTATCGATAGGTATAACAGTCAATAATTTGAGTCCACGGTAGCCAAGTGATCAAAGTAACGCGCTCGTGTCATGGCTGGTGTGTCATGAGTTCGAACACAGTACCACTGAAGACCTGCCGTGTAGGGGAGCGATGCACATTAAATCTGTCGAGAGCTTCTACATCCACCTTCCCGTTGGTGTGGTGTTTTAGTTAGGAGAGGGGGTGCCAGCTCAGGTTTTGTCCTCGTCATTTGACCATGGTTTAAAATTACGAGGTTTGTTGCTAAAAGCCCTCGTGTAGCTGAACAGTGCGACGTTAATATCCATTCACTCAACAGTCAACATTCGGGAACAAACGTTCAATAGCGAATTTTTAATTTGCCGATTACTGTTCTTAATTATTAATATTAATCCATACTGTTATATATTCCACCCTTTGAAATAAGAATTATTAAAACCTCAGATACTTCTATCCAGACAGAATTCTCAAATTATAACTTTTTGTCAAGAGCAAACCGAAAACTTCAATATAAAAAGAATGGGTATTAGTTCTAAAATTTCTCTTTGGCTCCCTATTATTTTTTTTTTTGTCCTGAATATATTTATTTCTACTAAATGACGACTCTTTTGACTAAGTACGTTGGCCAGACATTATAATTGCCTTTTACAATTAAATTATTTTTTCACCAAATACTAGTTTGTTTTAAAGTAAAAAAAAATATCCTTATGACAAGTTTAATTAATTGGCCATAAAAATTCAAATTTAAAAATAAAAATAATTAATTTTGCAAAAAAAAAATTTTTACCAATATTCCCCTTTGAGAATAAACTTCTACCGACTTAACTTGAACTTTTTCTTGTTCTTCCTTTTTCATATTAAGTTTGCTTATTTAAATCTGTTTAATTATTTCATCCACTTTTGTATTATTAGTAGATACTTATTAAACATATCGATTTTCATTCGACATTTTAAAGTTGTATAAATAACAGAACATATATTTCTGAGCTAAAATTGATATTTTCTTAAAATAAATTTATTTGCAAAACTCCTCATGCATAACAGGAGGCTTACAGACGTAAATGGTAACAACATTATAAAATAAAAAAAAACAAAATTAAGAAAAAAAAACATATAAAAGAGACAAATATAAATAAAAGGAAGAGAGAAAATACACGAATATAAAGAAAGAGAGAGAGGTACCTATAAAATTTTAAAAATCTATACAATAAACAAATTTTCTCAATACATTAAGGCTTTCAAAACACCCTCTTAAATTTAGAATTATTTTAGGTTATGAGTGCCTTGTATAGGTTATTACGTTATCTTTTTTGCAAATAAATAGCTCTATTACGCTAACAGCGTATCTGGTTCTGCAATTAAAAAAGGTAAAATAGCTTTTAAAATCATAACGTTAAAAATAATTCTGGATTCTAAAAACGATAAAATATCCAGCCATTCTAAAAATCAAACGTTTTATTCCACAAAAAAATACAATACTAAATCATTGTCAAAATACAGAAACAAAACTTTTACTTAATATTTACATTAGATTACAGTGAATACGCACAAGTGTAGATGCCATGAATTAATCCAAGAATAAATTCTGAAGACATGACATAGTTATCTCTAGAAATAAATTTATATCTGTAACCTTACACTACATTGTGTAAAGCTACAGCATTTGGGTATCAAGGTTAAAATCACCATTTTGAGTCCAATTTTAAGTAAAATTTATTGGACTAGTATAAGAAATTTTTGGGTATGAACATTTATAAATAACATGACCTTTCAATTTGCAGAGAATAAAAAGATAAATGTTTTGTTTTGCCGACATGTATGGCCAGGGACGTCTTAAGCCTTCTTGAGGCCCTGGGCCCTAAGCAAAAATAGGCCCTGAGCCTCTACACAAATGTAGGCCCCACATATGACTCTGAAAAGTAGACAGTACATAGCATACGTTGTCAAATACTCTTACAAACATAAATCCGAAACAAATAAATGTACATGACATACAATCGCACAAACCGGCACAACTGGCTGCCGCCTCTTTACTGAATGAGTAATAAGGGTGTATGGTGGTAGGCCTAGGCCTGTACATGAACGACGGTCATCACATGTAGCCAGTTGACATATCGCCCGAAATTCCCAGTTTTTCGGAGAATACAACTGGAAAAAACAGTTGACCGTAGACATTATGCGAATCATTATCTTATTAGAGCTGAGTCGAGACGAGGCCCCAGTTGGCCCATGCCTTAAGACGTCCCTGAGTATGGCGATAACTACTGTGACACATCTACATAATGAAAGAAAGAGGTTTTGGAAATGCGAAGTCTTTCTTGCGGTATGTCAGTTCATGGTACTTCCACACTTTACCAACACTGATTAGACATTGCAGCAGGTAGCATATGTTGGGACTGTTACTCACCAATTATGCAATTATGTACAATAATACTCCGAACTTAGCGATAGGTAGGACTGAGTGATAACCGCTTAAGGTATCCCACTATTATTGCGGCAACTTTAAAAAAAACCCTGGAGATATAGAGATTTTTTGTGGTTTTTACATTTTAAGAAAAATATGCTAAAATTAAGAAGCGAAAAAGAAATTATTATTACTAAAATGGGAAAAAATTGGTAAGAATTTACAAAAAATAACATAAACGGAGCCCATTCTGTACCAAAGATTTAAGAACTATTTTTCAATTCTGATGTGTTACTATGGTATTCATTTTTGAAATGACCTTAAAGATACGAGATATACTAATTTTTACAAAAATTAGAGCACTCTATCTTAGTTATTATAAGAAATTGCTTAAAAAACCGGGATTATATTCACATACGGGACTGTAAATTTTGTAATAAAACAGTGATGGATAAATCTGAAGTTTAAGACACTTTTAATACGGTACAGAACATACACAAAAAATTTCAGTTAATTATTTTCAAAACTTTTTCAGCAATCGCCATTCCCGTTTGAGCATTTAAAAAAAACACACACACATTTCGAGTAAAACGCGTTTTAAAGTATGACATCTTGCTTAAAGTAATGGCATCTGCTTTTACTAAAACACTTGTAGTTTTTGTTCTAGTAAACGGAAAATAATAAACTTGATATTTTCATAAAGCTAATTAGATGGCCTATAAATAAAAGCATAAGAAATTGTCAATTGTTGGCAAAATTCACAAGTTTAGGGTAGTCGTATACCTTAATGGTGCACATCCAAACACTAAATGTACCTTAACTTTTGAAAGCAAATGTATTTATCAATGATATAAACTAGCATAACATTTTTCTGCAGTTAAAATAATGAAAGAACTGAATGGGGAAGTGATGCAAAGTAGTCACTTACTGTCAAATCCTCTGCAAGGTTTCCCAGGCACTCTGCATCTCGTGGCAAACACCCAAGCCTCGGGATGAATCTCCACTGTGAGCAGATCAACGTTGATGGCTGTCTCCATTTGTTCGAAGCTCTGGATGGAGGTGCACACTTCCACCAAGTCTACTTCTTCCACTGTCAGGGAACGCTTCTGTTGGGTGGAACCAACAATGAGTAAATTTCAAAACTTACAGCGAGTTATTCACATAGTAAACGATACGAAGGTAAGGACTCCATTCAGAAAAATTTAAATAATAAATGCTAATTAAATAGAATTAAATTACTAAAACAGGTAATATATATATTGACATACCAATAGTTAGATTCAATGCATAAAAAATTTATTGTTACTTATACACTAAAGAGCAATATTGAATTAGAGGTGTGATTTTAATATCCTGTATCACCACTGTTAGACCTGATGGAGGTAGCCTGTTGTCTCTGCATGGAATCGAGAAGCCATTTCAAGCATTGAGAAGAGTTATACATTATAGGAACGTTAACTTCTAAGTTATACTAACGTTAGCGTTACGTTAAGTTATGTGAAGACCTTTTAATAATCTACAGAAAGATTTAAATGAGCAAAGGATTGAGTATTTCTCTTGATGGCATATCAGTTGTATCCGTCGGCACTAACAATAAGATAAAGTGGCTTTGATGCCTAAGGAAGAACAGTTATGTTGATAGAATATTTGTCACACAAACAATTCGGAGACGATGGCATAGTGTCTTGCAGAAGGACAAAATCTTCAGTAGTAGGTTGAGAACTCGCTTACAGAACTACATTGTCATCAAGGATATTGTAGTAACGTTGACTTGGGAGGGACGATATTACACGTACCAGATATCCCATTTCAATCCCCTTAAATATTCTCCAGATGAGAATTCCACCGTAACCAGCTTGAGCAGCAACCTGCTGGCAAGAAGGATTCATATCTTCTTGAGGATAGGGCCGTGTTAGTCACCTGCCATCGGCATATGTTAACATTAACCTGGTTTCATCAACCCAAGAATACTTTTTCTATATGTCTAGGAGTCAGTGGTAACGTTTCTGCGCCTACGTTAATCTTTGCTTCTGTGATGTGTGGTCAGTTGAAGTACATTCATAGGACGATAGCCTCTGTACCCTATAGTGAGGATATGATTCAGGATAGTGTGGCTGCTATATAGCTTTTTTTTGTGCCTAAATTGCAAGTGATCTTTTACACTGCGATCCATCTATTCGTTGTTACAAGGTGAACAAGCTAATAATGATCTCACTCATTTTCATTGTTGATTTCCTCGCTTGGCATTTGAAAGGATGGTTTATTAGAATCAACGTGCTCAGGTACTCCAGTGACTCTTGACATTTCTAATGGCTGCTCCCCTTCCTAGATCGAATTATTCATTTGTCGAGCCACAATAATTTGCTCAAGAGAAAATAAGCTTAGAAATTTCTTCTGTCAAATACTGTATCCGACTATAACACATTCATGTCATATCACTCTTTTTAATATGGGATAATTATTCATTTTATTTGCTTTATATTTATGTAACCACCCGAAGTGTCATAACTAGGACAACAGGTATCTCTAATTTAATTGCTCCTCACTGTATAAATGTCAAAGACCCGCCAGTTTCAGTATTAAATTACGCGATTGCATAAGATGTTTAAAGTAACTCTCTCTAGTATGTTTACAAGAGGTGCTTCGCATCTTTTAATTTCTTCTCCATTTTGAGTAAACAGTATTTTATAGGCATTTCTTAATTTCTGATGTTTAATTACTAATTGTTAGATTATTACAGACAAATCGATATTTATAGCAGCCTTGGCGATAGTTACACCTAGGTGGCACCGTTTTGGTATACCTACATCGCCAATTCAAACTTATAAGTTGTCATAATCAATCGAAATTCGAAAAAAAAATTATCTTTTTTTTTAAAAAAAAAGAAATATCTTATTGTGCTTATTAAAATATTATTCATCCGTATAATAATTATAATAATGATATATGCATACATAGCATTATAATTTTATTTCCTTTCTCAGTGGTTCGACAGCCCAAGGTGGGCCTTGGCCTTCTCAAGAAGCCTTTTCCAGGTCAGCCTTCTTCCTGTTAGTGTTCTCCAATTTCTAGTTCTCAAACTAGAAAAGCTTTTTCTAGGCCATCAATCCATCTAAGATTTGGCCTGCCTTTTCTTCGTGTGCCGATTGGCTGAACATTGAAGACTTTTTTAGTGGTGCGGTCTTCGTTCATTCTGACAACGTGACTTGTTCATTCAATTCGTGATTTTGATGAAGTTAACAATGTTAGATTCTTAATACGATTGATAGAGCTTTAAATTTGACCATCTTCGCCATATTCCATTTTCCTGAATTCCTCCAAAAATAAATCTTAAAATCTTCCTTTCGTAGATACTTATCATATTCTCATCTGTTCGAGACATGGACCAAGCTTCACATTAATACTGATCTTAAAAGACTTTTATACAATAGAACCTTTGTTTTTCTTTTGATTAAATTCGATTTCATATATTTTTGTGTTCCGTTAGCCATAGTAATTCTCTTTTGGATTTCAGTAGTGCAATCATTTCTATTGTTAATTTCCGAACCCTAAATAAATGAAACTCTCAACTACTTCAAAACTATACTCTTCAATTATAAAGTGGGGATTGTTAAAACATTATTTAATGCAAGGCATGTACTGGGTCTTATTCTCAATGATTTTCAGTCCCATCCGGAGGGATTATTATTTTAAATTTGTTTATGTTTATTCCAAGACGGGAAACTCAATACACTATAAAGGAGCTCTCTAACTGAGACAAAAATAATTGGATAAAATGAGCATTCACAGAAAAAGAAATCATAACAAGAAGTGGTTAAGCAAGAACTGGTCGATTTATTCTCTAGAAACCATTCATTCTAAAGTGACGTTGTAAATAAAGTATTGTTTCACCTTTGGCCTGATCTCATCACCATATTTCGGACTTAATGGGAAGGGTTCTATAACAATCCCAAAATACAACCGATTGGATCGGTGCGTTGCTGCCAATTTGATATGAAACTCTGCAGAAACTTTATCGGTCTGTTCTAAACCAGGTGGCAACTTGCATTTGGGACAGAAATGGATTCGAATGCCTTATTTATCATGATTATACAAACAAAAATAAAAAAGAGGATTTATATCCTTGTTTTTATGGAATTCGATATTTTTCAACAAACCTCGGAGAATTATAAAGAGATCAATATACCATTTTCTATATAAACAACAGATAAAAGGGAATAATCCTAAGTAGATTTTGTTTTTAATTTTTATGTTATTTTATACATTAATTTTATGTTATTTATTTGACGAATATGTTATGAAAAGTTTATATTTTAAAGGTATGATAACTTATGCATTATATAATATTTAAGATCATTACGAGCGCAGTATCACACAAAATAAATGATGGTCCATCTTTTATTTTGGTAACTCCCCCCCCCCCAGTTTTAATAATATATTTAATTTTTATAACTAATTTTTTTTTCTAAACGTTTCCCGGGTCTATTGCGACCATACATTTCCCGATACATGGATTAGTCACACAGGGCCATCGCTTTGGCCTCCACAATCCCTAGACTTGGCACCCTATGATTTCTATTTATAGGTACGGTTAAGGAGCATGTGTTTTGCCAAAAATTTTACATTATCAATGAAAAGAGGACTGCATATGTACATGATATCATCCATTTCCCATGAATATATGTGTACCGGCATTACATGGTACTTTAAATCATTTGAATGTTTATGTGTTGAATATGATAGTGAACAAGTTAAAAGGGAGTAGGTTCAGAAACACGATCTGTATCTCAGTAATGTTAAAAAAAAAGGCATTTTTAAGGAAAATTTATAAACATTCTATTGAATAAAAATTTCCAATTTTTTTACTGAATATTCTTTGAAAAATAATACATACTTTAATCAGAGGTTTTATGGATAGGATGTCTAGTTATTTTTTTTAAAAAAAATATTTTTTGCACAAATCTGTTTTTTTCTTCTCAATTAACTGTGAAATTTCATGATGTTTAATGCTGTAAATTAAATCAGAATATTTTTTGAAAAAATCCCTCGATTAAAGTATGTATTAAAATGTAATTATTAATTATGCAAAGTTATATGCTGTTAAATGCAGTAGTTTAGGAACAAATGTTCCTTACATGGTAAAAATGTTAGTTTTGAGAAAAATGGATTTTAGTAGACTTTGACAGGTGGTAAATCATTTTCAAAAAATTATTAAAGATACTTCTGCAGCACGTAGAATGATAATTTTTGCTCCATTAGAAGCGTAAAGATTCATATTTTATTAAAATGGGAAAAGTAAAAATGTGTTTGGGGGCCGAAATTCATAAACCTACCCCCTTGACCGACATGTAAATGATATATCATACTTATTCTTCAACACATTTCTACCATTTGAATGATGACAGCATATTTTTGATTCGCCCTACATTATGTACCAAGTTGGTTAAAAGGAATCTTAGGGCCTTTTTTTCGGTAAATATTATTTAGATGCTTTTTTTATTATGAATATAGAATGTGTTACATTCTGGTAAAATAAGAATAAATATTTAAGAACATTAGCTTAGCTTCGTTAAATTGACCAAAAGCTTAAAGAGTAAAAATTATTTACTTACATGTGTATGTTTTTGATCACTTAAACTTTGTTCTGTATCTAGAAAATCAGCTAAAATAAAAATAAAAATTAAATTAAAAAGAAGTACTTTTTTACAAAACTAAAACATTTTTGTAAATAAAATTATACATTTTTATTATAAAATACACAAACTTATATTTAAATATAAAACTAAACTATCCTTCAAAAGCTATCACTACATATTATAGTTTAAATTTTAAATGATCAGATTTTACTAGACACATGTAAACATATCTATGAATATAAATTGTAAATTGTTTTAATTTTAATAGAAGAAAAGAATTAAATGAAATTAAAATTATCAATAAAAGTTAAATCTTAAATATTTCATTTGGATTCAATACCTGTATTATAGTTTTGCTGTTTGTTATTTTCTATTTTTTAGAAAAAACTGAAAACGAAATTATGTAGAAAAAGTAATTTTCAAGCATAATTAAAAAAATATTAAGATATTTTACATGTAGAAAAAGTAATTCAAACATACTTCAAAAATCCCTATAGAACGGATCTTCCACTCTATGTTTACTTTTTTTTTCAATATATTTTTGTATTATAAATTACGCAATCACAGAAACGAATCAGATTAACATTTTTACAACTGATCTATTTATTTACAACTGACATTCACGAAGATTATATAAAAATAATTTCAATTTTAACGCAAAGGAGCAAAAATATTTTAAAAATAAGTTGGATTCAAATATCTAATACTAGTAGGATTCAAAAGTTCCTGGACTGGGAATATAAAGTGGAAAACTTTTGCAGTAGAGCGACGACGATAACATTGCATTCTTCTCCTTTTTTAAAAAAAGTTTTTTCTAAATCACGTGGTCAGTGGGTTGCCATGACATCGTATTTTGTAGGCGGATGTATTTAGTCATTGGCGATTGAAAGAAATTGCGTTTGTTGAGAGGAAAATAGATATTAATTTTTGTATTCGTTTGGGGAAAGTGCTACGGAGACTTTCGAAATTTTGTAGCATTTGTAAGGCTGTAACACATTATCGAGAATACAATCTTTTTGAGTGGCATCGACGTTTCAGAGAAGGCAGGGAAAGTGTCGAAGACGACAAACGCTCTGGGCGTCCGCAGACTTCCCACACCGCTGAAAACATCGAAAAGGTTTCTGTGGGGGTACGCAAGAACAGGCTTCAAACAATAGCAGAATCAATTGGGATAACTTCGGCCACATGCGATGCATACTGGCTAAGCATCTTAACATGCATAGGGTGTGTCAATATATCGGTCCCCGCATGTTAAACGAAAACCAATCTGCAGATAAAGTTATAAGTGCGTCGCTGCCTGAATTAAAGGACATAGCTAAAAATGGATTCCAGAAATGTTTCGATGACCTTTACAAGCCCTGGCAAAAGTGTGTTGTTACTCGAGGGTCTTACATTTCGAAGGAAGATGTGTTTCAGCAGTTTAATTGGTAATATTTTTAAAATTATAGACTCAGTCCTCGGGAACTTTTGAATCCTACTACGCATAATTAAAATTAGCACCGTAGGATTCAATTGACAAAAATCGGTCAAAAAATCAAATTTAATTTTTTTAGCTTAAATTACTCTTTATATATTTTTCTATAACCTGACAAAATTTGAAAGCTCTAAACTTAAAAAAAAACCAGAATTATGATAGATTTTACTTTCGTTTTTATTCACTTCCCTATGGCAAGTCAAAACTTTAAACTTACTTATCTCGGAAAGATAAAATAACTAGTTAGTCTTCATTTAAAATGCTAAGGCTTTTTTCTATTGTGCCTAATGCTTTGATTTTTTTTACCTATTGCTAATAGTACATGTAACAAAAATTGGTATGCATTTTTAAGTCAAAGCAATACTTATTTTCTTAAAAGTAATTGAACTCAGAATTTGTACATTTTTTAAGGAATTTCCAGTAAGCATTCAGAAAAAGAAGTATTGTACGAATACCAATCATGTTATCGAAAAACCCATATCAACTTTTGTTATGCATAATTTGATGTACTTGTAAATCAAATTTCATGCATGTATGTAAATTTTTGTAGGAGGAGTAGCATTTTAAAATCACTTCACAAATTTTAAGTTTTTCCCTTAAAAAATGAAATGGCTAGCTTTTTATGAAATTTTGAGCCCAAAATCTGTTTTACATATTACACACACATAAGAGGCAACCAAAAAAATTTTGAAATCCTTAAATTAAAATTTTTTGCTTAAATCGTACCATGTGCCCTCAAATTAAAAATTAATAGTAAGTATCCCATTACCTATAAGTTGCATGTGAATATGATTTCAGATCGTATGAGAACAAATTAAATTGAAGAAAAAGAATTATTTATTATTTACGATAATTTAATATTGGTATGATAAGCATCAAGGTAATCTCAACATTGAAAGATAAAACAGTTTATACTTACAATTAACAGAAAATACTAATACAAAAATCAAAGATAGTCCAAATGCTGCGTTTTGACAGAGGAGTTTCAATCTGTGAGCCATTGAAGCCTATATGAGTGTGATTGAATTGTAATTCTGTATTATATGAATCACACACACACACACACAAATGAAAAAACCTAAGTAAAAAGAAATGAGCTTAAGAATTTATGTAAGACATTCAATAAAAATTTCTTGCATTCTACACTCGCTTCCAAAAGTTAAGCACGAAGATGTAAAATGCAAAAAAATCAACAAATACTGCTTTGATTGACACAAAATTTGGCAGTAAAGTAGCATATATATTTATACATAAAACAAAATCAATAATTATATACAGAAATGAAAACAATATTAAATTTTTGTAAGTTATCAGATAATGTCATACTGGAGACTTAAACAGAATATGTATAAAGTGAAAATAAACAGCATAAAATGAAAAAAAAGGACATTAATAGGGTATGTGATACCCCCTTATCTGTACGCAAAGTTTACACCTTCTGACCATGCTTTCAATTAGGTGGTCAATCACCGCAGAAATAAGCAATCGCCATTCTTCTTGTAGAGCAGTTTCCAGCTCAATAAGAGTGGCTGGAGGTGGGAAACGTGAAGGTACAGCGCGGCCGAGAGCATCCCAAAGATTTTCAATGGGATTAAGGGCGACCGAATATGCTGGCCACGCCATACGAGCTATCCCTTCACTCTCCAGGTAGTCATCGACGATGTCAGCTCTATGGGGACGTGCGTTATCGTCCATTAAAACAAAAGTAGGGCCAACTGCTGCAGCGTACAATCTCACAATCTCATCTCGATACCGGACAGCCGTCACAGAACCCCGTTTAAAGATGTGCAGGCTCGGTGCAGTATCCTAATGAAATCCCTGCCCCCACCATAATACTTCCGCCTCGGAATGCGTGATGTTCGGTGATGTTTTGGGGCTGATTACGTGTTCCTTGCTTACGCCATATCCTTATATGCTTGTCATCTGGCTCCAGAGCAAATCTTGACTCATCAGTCAACATGACATTGCCCCAGTCAGACACAGTCTAATTGCCATATTCCCGGCACCACTTTAATCGTGCCCCTCTTGATTGGACGGATAGAGGAACACAAACTCGTGGTACCCGGGCATACAGTCCATTCATATATAATCTTTGGCGTACAGTAGCTGCAGATATAGCATTACCAATGGACGCTGTAACCATAGATGTCACACGTGTGGAGGTCGCTCTGCGATTCCACTGGACTACAATAGCTACCGCGGGGGGTTGTAACCCTTGGGCGACCATCTACGGGCCTTCGGACAACCGTCTGTGTGGTTTGGAATTATTTCCATAAACGTGAAATTACAGAATGATGAACACCGAAGAAAAGAGCAACATCTGTGATCGACTGTCCTGCTTCAGCGCGCCCCACAGCACGCCAGCGCTCAGAATCTTCCATTCGTTTTCTGGGAGTCATAGAAACACGTATGTCTAGAAAATAAATTGTACGAAAGTTTTAAACACCTTCTATCAGCACCTTACAATCAACTTTGGTAACCCTTCATAAATCTGGCATCTTATAAGACTGCCCTTTTTGCATATTTCTTGACATGAAAGCATGATTAACTGTTACCTAACATATTTGCATACTTCCATCTACCTCTGCAGCGAATTGCATCCTCTTCAATTCTGATTGGCTTCCGGAAATTAGCATTTTCCTCTCCGTGCTTAAATTTTGGATGTGAGTGTATAAAAGCAATTAGAAAGAATTAAGAAAAGAAGAAAAATGGAAGAAGTACGTTAGATACAATAAACATGGTGGCAATAAATAATAGTCTAAACTGATATATATTTTACTTTTTCTTAAATTGTAAATAATGCTGTAAACTTTGTATTTTTGCCCTTTGAATTAAGATAAACTTTAAAAAAATCAAAAAGAGGAAATTTTATCAAATAGTTAAAATTACAGAATAGATTCTATTTAAAGTTGCCAACGTGTTTTCTACACAATGTAAAAAAAAAATGGAGCTATTAAACATTTTTACAATAAAATGAAGAATTTTTTTCATAATAAAACAACTGCTATTAATACAACGTTTTGACATTTTCTGTAAATAGATAATAAACTATAAGGTCCCTTTTAAAAAAAAATGTTTCTAAATTTATAAATAAATTAATCCCCTCATATTTTTAGAGTAAATACAACAGTTCCAAGAACTTTTTATAGATATACGTAACTAAATATTAGTACAGTACTGAATTCTTTTTTAATAAAATAAAGAGATATATTTAGGTATAAAGCATGATAAAAACAAGCAAAAAATATTTATAAATAGAGATTCTGTTTTAAATTAATATCAATTTATAAAATATGTTATTTATTGGTGCAAATTTAATTTCATTCATAAAAATAGAATTCAAAGTATTTTTATGCAAATTTTTTATTTCAGCAATTCCTTGAAACTAACAATAAATAAGTAACTGCAAAAAATGTACACAAATTTAATGTTACTATGTTGGATTCTAAAAAAAATCGCTATCATTATATGCAGTTGAAAAAAAAAGAAAGAAAATCTAGAATACTTTGAAAAAGTGTAGAATAGCCTGAAAACCATGCCTATAATTACTACTTCAGACATTTGTACTTTTTTCCAATAAAAATGAAGTATTCTTCAATAATTTAAAAATGAAAATATGCTTCAACTATTTAAAAATTCATCCTTGTAAGAAAAATTTTTTTTTTCTTTTCACAACATTCAAGCATTTGTTTTATTGTAGCACTTTTATTAGAAAATATATTATTTTCATCTGAATTAAATTCTATTGAAAGTAGGTTTTCACAATAAAAAAAGTTCGCGAACGGCAGACGATTTTTTTTATTTACAGTTCATTTTTAATATTTAATCTAATTTATTTCTAAGACTTTTTTTTCCAAAAGATTTCGTTTCTATTTATTTTTTTATATGTTTTGTCTTACGTGTTTTATATGAATTAAAATCTTTTACTTTAATTGAAGAAAACTATTCCAAAATCTTCACATTTCTAAATTTATAGACAATTTATGATGCTCAATTTGCTTTGTAGATATTTTAAAAGCTATTTGGAACAAAAATATCAGACATTTTCAAAAAAATATAAATTAGAACTCTCATATTAAATAGTTTATGAATGTCTTTCTGAAGTTGGCAACATGCTTTTATTTTTCCAATAAAGAAATAATTTTAATTTTCTTTCAGATAAAAAAATTTCCGACGGAATAGCAATGATTTTGGATATTATAAATTTTTTGAAGTGTTTTGATATAAATATATATTAAATTTTAAGCCAAAATTCTACAATGTTTTATTTTTTTTTATTCATTTCGAATTTCGTTTTAGCTATTTATCTTTCAAAAATTTCTTTGAAAATCAAAGAACTTTATCAAGATTCAGGCTTAAAAAATTGAAGGTAATTAAAATTCCATGATTTTCATAAATTTATTTTGCAATCTACTTCTATTATATTTATAAATATTATGTGTCACTTTCTAGAAATATTAAATTTCTTCCATTTCTTATTTTTTTAGTTCTTATCTTAATTGAAATATACTTAAACAAATAAATTTATTATATCTGTGTATTATCGAAGAGAAAATATAAATTCAATTAAAATTAATAGAATGTTATTGAAATATTATCAACATTTTTCGAACAGAAAATTAAATACAAGTATTTTCCAAATAAGTTTTTTTTTAAAAATAAAATGAAGTAAAAAAAAAAAAATGATATTTTAGATTAATTTGATGCCTTTGACAAAAATAGTCTCAAATAAGACAATGTAATTTTATGTATTTCATGAAACAGAGTATAAATCAATACCCTTTCTGTTGTATATTCTCTTAATTTTTTTAATACTTGTTTCGAAAATGTATTTAAGACTTTCAAATTAGATTATGGTGTAGTAAGCTATTCTTTATTAGAAGATAATTTATTCATCCGGATTAATTTTGTTTGTAATAAATAATTTGATTGAAAATTACTTTAGTTAAATAAACCTTTTCCAAAATAAAAGAAAAGGAAAGAATTTGTTGTATAATAGTAACAATAATATTCTGCTTCATTTTTAATGGCTTTACATTTGCATCAAAATAAAAGTAAATAAAATACCTAAAAAATGTATTGAGTATATTTAAAAAAAAATTGCTGTTTTAGTGTTATACAGTCGATCAATTTCTCCAGATTAAAAGACGTCGCCAATTCACAAAATATCACTAAATACTGTCATCGTTTTTTTATTACATTTGAACATGTGCAGGAAAGGTTTGCACTATTGGCTGTATATCGCGACATTTGGCGTAATTGGTCGATGGTATAATGCGTAAGAGCCAAAAAATCCTAAAATGTATTAATAACAGAATGAGTAGATTTTTTCTTATTACTTTCTCATCCAAACAGTTCTACTTTCTTAAATTAAATGTTATAAACTGACCTGAATAATTCAACATTGATGTTTAGTAAAATAAATATAAGATATAATATATGTAGCACAGTGCTTCTCAAACTTTCTACATTTGCGACCCAGTTTTCAATCATAATTTTCTTCGCGCCTCCCTCCATAAAATAAAAATGTAATGAATTCAGTAATGTACTTTGAGGCTGAAACTACAATACGATTTTAATAATAAACCGTACAAATTATCACGATAAGTATTAAATTTTGTATATGACAAGCCCATGGGAGCATATGAGAAGCCTATGGGGTCATTGGTAATTATTAAATTTGCTCTTAACTTAGTATTGATGAATTAATTATCAAGTACATAGCGTAGTACTAATACATTTATAAGTATATGGTATCATTGTAAATGTGTATTTTATTTTTTGTTATAAGAATGTATTTTGTTTTGTTTTCTTTCAGTGAATTAATAATTTTTTTAAAATAATCTTTTATTTTCAATAGGCTCGCCCCCCATAAGGTTATCATGCCCCCCAAAGTGGCACGCCCCACAGTTTGAGAAATGCTGATGTAGCAAATAATTTTATAGTTTAATTTTGCTTTTGATCCATTTCAGCAGGAAATGTTCCGTTGATGCTGAAGTGGGATTCTGTTTTTTAAAAATATAGTTTGTGTAGCGTTTTCCTGACTAGCGGCTGCAAGAGCAGCTTCCTTATGTAGATAGCATTACGTCATTCATATTCACACGTGCACCCTTAAAATATTGGGAGAGGGGTGGTCCTTTCATCTGACATCATGCCGACATCCGATGGCCGTAAGAAAACCAACGGCTGGAATCCACCTGCGAGCCGGAACCTCGAGTGAAATTCGAGGTGCAAGATGGGACCTCCCCCACCCCAAAATAGTGGAGAGACAGTCCGTGTGAAACACTCGACAAGAAACGTTGTGTATTTTCCTTCCTCCATCACATCTGTGGTATTGAAATACTCAATAGTTTGAAAAACTTATATCTAAATTTAAATAGTGTAATTAATAGCTGTAAACGTAATAAAAAAATAATTTAATTTCTTAAGTCTCACGCTACCCATCAATTTTCCTAAATTGTCACACTATTTGTTAATAATATATCTTACTTAGTTATAAAATCTAAGAGGTCAGGGTCATGAACTCTTGGTGGGGTTGTCGAGTCACTTGTAAGAGTCCTAATGCCACTGAAGACCCTCTATGTAGAAAGGCTGATGCTCGTGATATCTATTATGACCCTGAGTCCTCAGATGGAAGTTAGGAGAGTGGACTGTCAGCTTTGATGTCGTTCTCGTCACTTTAACATGGTTCAAAATTACGAGGTTCATCGCCAACAGCCCTCTCTTTTCTTTAGAGTGCGTCGTTAATAAAGGCTCACTCACTTAGAATATCATTTGGAAAAAAAATATTTCTGACAATGACTTTTCTGGGTTATTTTAAAATGCAGTAAAAGTACATTTAATCATCAGTTTAATATACAGAAATTTCATTAAATTTAAAGCATATTTATTAAATATTTATTTTCTCACATTTATTTTTTCATATGGTGATAGTATTCTTGAGATAAAAATGAGTTTATCAATTCCATTTTCATTTTCAATTCGAAAATAATTCACAGAAAAGGGTAGATCGTAAAACATCCGAACCAGCACCCCACGCCATGTCAACGCGAAAGTATTAAATCCCATTGGATTCTGTTGTCAAGAAAAACTCTTTACAGCTTCCACAATTTTCATCATTGCTAAACAAAATTAGCATCAATGTTAAAAGTTCAAAGGGAATAAAATTATATATAGCCTTTTCGTGGATTATTTAATTTAAATAACATTGCTAATTAACCTCAAAAAGAGAACCTTCTGTTTAGGAATCCGATCTTATAGGCGCACTTAATTTCTTATCTTAAAATAAATTTCTAATGAATTCTGTTTGTTAGCTTCTGAGTTGTTTAAAAATGGGTTTCTTCTAAGGGTAAACGAGTGACTCAAACTTTTCACAATAATTTCGCAATTTAGTCCTTTTTTCCCATGGAAAATTTATTATCACAAAAAATACATCATGGTATCATGTACTCTACACCTTATCTTATTTTTCGATATAATCACCACCAACACTAAGCCATTTATCGCAGCATACGATAAGTGTGAAAAAAATCCCTCTTGTAAAACTCAGAGCCCAGGAATACAAGGAATTGTAGCACAGATATTAACCACCACAGCATTGTTTCGGAAAAATGTTCTCTTCACTAGTCAGCTGGGATATTTCCACGTCATTGAGGTGGCCTCGGATTTTGGGTTAAAGGAATGCTCCCTGTTTCTTCGTCTGTAATGGTTCTGAACGGATCTTATTTCTCTCTTGTATGTACCTCATCAAGGGATTGAGGCTAAATTCTCATTGTTGCGATCCAGGGTCAGGTTTCTCAACACCCATTTTGCAGACACTTTTCGGTAATCCAACACATCATGTAGTTCCTAACATCCTGTCCCACCAATGTTGTTTTCATTCGTGGGTGTAGAGGGACGCCCCCTTCGACTTTCATTTTGGATACTTTGCCTTCCTTTACTCAGCATGCACCACCAGCGACCAACCACTTGACGAGACATGATCTCTTCTCTACGTATGGTCTGTAGGTATTCATGGATGACGGTACCATTACGGTAGTACCATGTGCCCATTCATACTGTACTCGAATAACCTCGGACAAGCCGGTCTGCTACTTCTCTGTCTTCATTGGTGTTCTGTTGAAGCTCCTACGCAACGGATGTTGGCTATTGTTTTTTTTTCATCTGATGTACCATCTTCTCTTTCAAAAAAAGTAACGAAATTTACTTTCGGAACGTTCCTTGTAGAAAAACTCTGATGACTGAATAGTTGAATATACGCGGAACCATGCCCATTGAAATACTTCACTTACATTTTTACCTTTAGAGATTATTTATTATGAATAACTGGATATATATATATAATAAAAAGTTACAATACTACTCATAATAAAAAACTTACTGTTTTCTCTTGGCTTTAACATTCTTCTGAGAAAAAAATCATTTATGATCTGATTATAAAAAAAATTGTAAAAAAGTTCTAATTTGTAGTAGCTATGCTTTTTTTCAAAATAATCTTTTCTTCTTAATTTTAATTATTAAAATTTTATTAAAGCAAATGTGTGGGAATTTTAGTATACTACCGAAAAAAATTACATGTGAAATTCTAACCAACTCTGTTTTTCAATAATTGTAGAAAGTGTCTATAAATCCTTTATTTTGATAAGAAAAAATTCTAGCTTGCGGTAAAGAACTATTTTTTAATCTAAGTTAAAGTGATGTAATAACGTGAAATACGGGAAAATGATTTAAACTGAACTAATAAAATATTTTGATTTAGAGTATTAACACCTTCCTGTACCACGTGACATGTTGAATTCAGATTAATAAATTACAGAAGTTGATTTATTTGTCAATTTATAATGAGTGCCTCAATCCAGATGGTTAACTTGAAATTTAGAAATAGTTAACATTATTCAAAATATTTTGCCTTAAAAACTTTTAGGACTCAAAACATATATTTACTTTATTAGATCCCGACAAATATAGTGTCCGTATTATCTTAACCTAACCCCCTACATACCTCAACCTACTTAAACTAATTCTTTCAGATTTCGATTCTATCAAATCGATTAATCTTCAACGTAACAAACCATGTAATTAAAAGTACCCCCAGACTCTAAACATTGTCCTCAAGAGAGCTATACGTTTACCTGTAAGCGTATTAATAAGTTTGCAGGAAAACACTGTCTTTTGAGAACTTAATTATTTTAAATAGTAAAAGATATATTTTCTAAGTTTTGAAGTTTTTATTTTCTTAATACAAAAAGAACTTTAAATAAAAGAGGTTAATGCAGAGAGTTTGCTTCTTCTAAAATCTTGTGAACAGTCTGCTTTTCAATGTAGCAAAAAAGAATAATTCACTGACTCTCTCTCACCCACCCACGCAAACAATTTTTTAAAAAAATAGATGGGTATTTAAAAAATAAAAAGTAGTGACATTTTCTTTCCTTCCTTAGTGGCTCGACAGCCCAGGGTGGGCCTTGGTCTTCTCAAGAAGTCTTTTCCAGGCCAGCCTTCTTCCTTCTAGTGTTCTCCAATTCTTAGTTCTCAAAACTAAGAGATCTTTTTCTAGACCATCAATCCATCTAAGATTTGGCCTGCCCTTTATTCGTGTGCCAATTGGTTGAAGATTGAAGACTTTTTTAGAGGTGCGGTCTTCGTCCATTCTGACAACAGGACCTGCCCATTTAATTCGTTGTATTTTGAAGAAGTTAACGATATCAGATTCTTTACATGATTGATAGAGATCGAAATGTGATCTTCTTTGTCACGTTCCCTTTTCCTGAATTCCCTCAAAAATAAATCTTAAAATCTTCCTTCCGTAGATACTTATCATATTCTCATCTGTTAGAGACATGTGGACGAAGTTTCACATGCATAAGTTAATACTGATCTTACAAGACTGTTATACAATAGAACCTTTGTTTTTCTTCTGATTAAATTCGATTTCACATATTTTCGTATTCCATTAAGACATTTATTAGCCATAGTAATTCCCTTTTGGATTTCAGTTGTACAATTCGTTTCTGTTGTTAATTTTCGAACCTAAACAAGTGGAATTGTTAACAACTTCAAAATTATACTCTTCAAGTGGCATTTTATTCAAAATAATTCTGGAATGAATATTGATTTATCTGTAATAAGTATAAGGCTAAATTTTAATTTGAGTTGATACTAATAAATTTAAAATTTGTTTTGTAATTAAAAAATCGTATTTTCAATATTATTTTGAAGAATAAATAGAGAATGAAAAATACTGCTTTACAGTACGTATATATATATATAATTTTTAATTGCAAAACTCAATACATTGTTAAATTATTACACATATATTTATATTTATGTATCTTTTCATTAATCCAAAAATATTTAAGAAAATATGCATTAAATTATAAGGGAGTCTGAATTAAAACGTTTTAACAGGAGTCTGAACATTAAAAAAATGAACAGAATAATATTCTTTTGTTCATTTAACTTTATCATTTTCATATATTTGATTATTTTGAACTTATTTTTAGTCAAAAACTATATAAATGCAATTATAAAAATTTACTAATACTGTAAATGAAAATATGCTTTTGGAAAATGCAGTATTAGCAATACAAATTAGTGATAGAATACAATATTTTTAGGTATGACAATCTTTAAAACCAATTGTGATCATTCTTTTAACATATAAGATAATGAGAGAATTTTTAATTTCATAAAATACATATAACTCTTTCATTCTCTTTGCATGTAATAATACTAAACAAGCATGCATGCTTGGATATTTTATGTTTATAAATTGATTTATTAATTGCGACAATACCTTTATTATTTGCAGAATAATGCAACATATATAATGAAATTAAGTACAAAGTCTAAAAATAAAATACTCATTACTCATTGAATGCATTATTTCAAAAGAAAAGAAAATTCTCATTCGCTTTAGTTCAATTCGAATTTTTAATTCTATTCAATGGTAATCCTTTTATTACAAAATAAAAAGTAATACGTTAGCAAATATTAGTTTATGGAAGGAGGGGGAGGATTTTAAATGTTCAGGGATTTGCTTATCAGAAGGCTCAAAATTGCGTTAGTTAAATATTAAGAAAGTATTAAATGGTATTTGATTTAAACCATGATAGAATGCATAATATTTGAAATTATTTTAATAATTTCTAGATGCGTGAAACATTTTCCTCTAACATCAGGAAAAAAGTAAAACTATTAAAAAAAATAAGAAGAAACTATTGATTAAATTAATCAGATGTAAGTTGATATATACGCTTTCTAACAGTTAAACAACTTTAAATTTATAAAAAATCAATAAAATTAGCCGTTTTATTTTAATGTTCTAAAATTGAATGCATATAAAGTATATTTTATTTCTAGAGTTATAACAACTGATTTTTTTGCATGTGAAATTAATAAAAAAAAAGAGCCAACTTAATTAGGATAACTAATGTTATTTAATTCCATATTTTAGCTTCTTAATAATACATTTCTATTTATTTATTGCACAGTTATGTATGTTGGTGGTGAGTGGATGTGGAGATGTAGTCCTCATCATCTGACCATGGTTCAAAATTCCGATGCTAACTGGAGCCAAGTTAGACTCTTGCCCTGGTGTGCTCCAGGTTTGGAAGCAACTGAAGCTATCTCCTTGCCTACAATTCCAAGAATGTTCTAAAGGGTCTGTGGTTTAGTCTCTGTCTATCAACAAGAATAAGAAATAACGGCAATATAATCAGGTGAGATTTTAGATGTGATTTAAACTCCTTTTTATCCCTTTAAGGCCAAAGAAAATGTCACCAAATTTTGTCTAAAAGTGAGCATCGTTTTTCTCTAAACGTCTTTAACCCTTTCGTGGGCCATTTATTTTTCTATTGAATCGCTAGAGGTTTTTTATATATTAACAATTAAACAATGGCAAAGGAAATATATTTTATTTTGACGCATTTTATGTTTACATTTAAGTTTTAGGTGTGGGAAGAATATTTCCAAAGGAATCATTCACCGTCATAAATAAAATTAAACTTAATGCTAATTATTTGCCATGAAATGATGAGAGGTATGTTGCAATGCACAAGGGGACATCACATTTTGCACACATGTGGCGGGTCCTTTTTTCTTGTCCCTTTCTGCTACATTTCCTACATCGTCTATAGTTGGAAACTATCTTTGGCATATGATATCTCACACTGGCTAATCGCACATTATTCGGAACTACACTTTACATTGCTTGGAAGCTAATTGGACGTTCTTTCCTTTTTCTTGAGGAAATATCCGTCTATTAGCTGACGCGCTAATTCTATATGTATTGTTAGCTGGTCTCAACTTCTGTTTCTCTTGCTCATTTGCCACAGTATGAAACGATTTATGATGGCAAGGCCAATAAGAAAATAAAAGATACGATGTCACCATTTTGCAGATATTCTTCTTATTTGGTATCTTTCTTTTCTTGGATCGAAGCGATCCACCCCTCCCATGACATCGTTTACAGCGACATTGAACAAAATACTTCTTTAGTGCCATATTTTTTGACTGATTTACAGATGTCAAAAGCGCTGGATTATGTGCAGTAGTACAAAACTGAAGCGGGAATTAGTCTTCCATCGTTATATTAGCAAGGCCAAGAAATTACAATGAATTTTACGTTTCTCTCAGGTGTATTTTGTAAAATTGTGTAGATGGAAAGTAATCTTTCCAAGGCCCACGAAAGGGTTACGTATTAATACAATAGAAACTCAAATAGTGAGATTTCGCGTGCTTTAGAAACACTTATTTTGTTTAATGATGTTCAAATAACCCAACAATAGACCTTTTTCCATTTCGTTTCAATTGATAATTTTCTACAATTGTGATTCAATTCATTTTTATTTTACATTACTCTCAGTTAGCAGTAAAACTAATAACTTTCATTTGAGTCAACTAGCATTAATCGTAAGAGATGTTTCACTTCTACCTAATCTATTACAAAAAAAAAAATTAATTGAAAGCTAATTTATTCTTAAAAATACAAACACACTTAGCTTGGATTGGATGAGATCAAGCCTATGTCGTTATTAATCTCGCACATCGATACTTAAACATATTTGTAACCAATTACAGCAGAATTAGTTTTGTATTTTATCCAACATATCAGTTGTTGAATGTTTTAACTCTGGGAAAGTGACAACAATCTTCCTGTTACCATATGAAACAAATTTTACCTGAAAGGAATATTTGGAGGTTGCGTAGCTGGCCAATTTAAAGTCTCAATTCTATTGAAAACTCATAGACTCTCATGACGAAGACTTCTGCACGTTAAAATGAATTTAGTCTTAAAGTCTTCACATGGTGGAATGTTAAAGCTAAGAGCATTCCTTTTATTTTAATGTTATATTGATTTAAAATTTGCAAATTATTGGATTATTATTATTTAGAATATTAGATCATCTATCACGTATGATTGTATTAGCTTAATGGGCTTAAAGCGTATTTATTACGATATGCATAATATATTTAATTATTTTTAAATGCAACTTGCTGGGCTACTCGTAATATCATTTTATGTATGCGCATATTCATAAGATTATGAGTATATGAATAAAGTATTCCATCCAAGGGTCCGTAACGTTAATATTGCTATCATGGTAATGCTAATGCTGTAATTGCGCTCGTAGAGTAAGTATGCCAGGATTTTCACTCATAATATGTTCTAGGTTATTTATTGTTATAATTAGCTTCGTCTTTGCAAAATAAGATGATTTCCACTTTGAATCACAAACTTCATCTCTCTTTCCTTATAAAGGATTGATATTCGATAAAATGCTTCGCAAAGGGGAATCATAGTTTTAATTGTTTGCTTACAAAGATTTTTATCATTTATGTCATCTCTAAGACAAAAGCTTGTCATTTTTTCGGAAGTACTCAGTAAATGATAAGATTTCTTAAGCTTTACAAATTCGTATTAAAATATTTGGAAAAAAAACATTCTTAATACATCTGTAAGAATAAATTTTTTTTTTTAATTTCTTTAATTTACTATTATTTTTTCTTGCCATTCTACAAAATAAAGCCCAAAGTAATTTAGGCCATTCAAAGTATTTCTTAAATTCTTACAAGTAATATATTTAAAATAATTCTCTCATTGCTATAAGATTATTCGTTATAAATAAAAAAAAATTAAACATATTTCAATATAACTTATGTCACACGTAAAGCAACAAAACTAAGAAAAAAAAAGAACGATTTCTAAAATAGTCAGGAAATAAAAATTTTTAATACATATTTATCATAAGGAGTAATTACTCTGAACTCAAACTTGATATTTCTGACTCGATATTTAATTTAAAATATTCAAAATAAAAAGAGCCTTTTTCGTATGAAAAATAAGAGAATTTTTTTATTTTAACCTTGTACTTATTTATTTATAAACTTGATATTCCTGGCTCGATGTTAAATTTAAAACATTCAAAATAAAACGAGTCTTTTTCGTATGAAAAACAAAAGAAGTTTTATTTTAACCTCGCACTTATTAATTTTCATTGCAATGACGCATCTAAAAACAAAGCAAATTTTTCCACTAAGAGAAAATTGTTTTCATCTTTATTAGCAATGCTATTTCAGATATTTTTCTCCGTTAATTTATATATAATATTTGAATATTTATAACTTAGATATAAATAAATATTAAAGTATGATTGTTATTCTAGTAATCAAATTGCAAATAAATAGTTAAATAAAATAACTGTATTAAAATACATTCGATTTTTACTTTATAACATTTTTAATAAACTATGATGTTGAAATGTGAGAGTATATAGCGATGACATTATGTGAACGTATAGAACTCAATTTTAAAGATATTAAGCTACGTAATCCAGACTGAAAGCATTGGCTTCCAAAGCAATTCTATTCTTTACAAGAAAACTCGCAATTTAGATTAACTATCAATTATATATACTGTTCAAAACAATTAAAATATATTTTTGTTTCAAATATAAACCAAAATAAAGCTATATTCGTGTAGATCGTACACCTGAGCCCAGACATCGAATAACAACGGGGTACTGATAAAAAAAAAAGTGTCTCGTAACTTATTATAGAAAGATTGGAATATTCATCCCAATTTTTGTAGAAGAGTATTTATCAACCTCTTTATTGCTTATGAAGACGATAAATGACCAGCACCTTTCTTTCTAAAAGTCCCAATTATATATATGGTTCGTGAGAGGCTTCCCAATAGAACTAAGTGTCATTTGAAATGTTTCTGTCGACATCTTCGGCAATCTCCAGTAGAGATGATGGGTCTCTTATTCGTTTGCGTCATAGCCATTTTTCTCACTGATCATGAATTCTGATTGAGACAATTTAGCTTTGGTTGGCCTATTCAAACAGTAGCTCTAGACTTCAATGGGTTGTCATCTACTGTTAGAATTCTGGATTCTATTTCGGGCATCCTCTTTTGATGACCGCTATTTTCAGTAAGTTTACTCTACTTATCTGTATATCTTCAGAAATATACCTTACACAACGGAACAGAAAACAATCCTTTTGTTGACCAATAGGCTTAATTTATGATGTTCACATGATAAATGTAATCATTTGTTCACCATTGAATTCAAAACTGGCATCAGATTTGCTCTACTTTAGATACAATTTTAAATCTGACAAATAGGTGGACATCCAAGTATTAAGATTCTTCACATGGTTTTTCAAAATTAAAAAAAAATTTATATTATCCCTTGTACTTTTAAATCAAGAGCATTTTGTTCATTTATGGGCTTTACTATAGTTGACTAATCTGTACATTTCAAATGTTTTTGTAAAAAGCAAAAGTTGGCAACAGCGAAGCATATGAATTGATTGGTTGGAAAACATCATCATGACCATGACGTCACATGAATTTAGCCCATGACTTAATTAGTTTTTTTATACTCCTGTCGTGGCCATTTTCCCTTCGCTGTATTGAAGCTGATATAACTGTTTTGAAGCAGTCAATAAATGTTAATTTTCATTTGAATCCTGACATAAGGAATATATACTGCAGACTTCTTCACTTATTTAAAACGAGGAGTTTGCCGCATTATAGACAAAACTTGAATGCTCACAAATTTATAAATTTGATACTTTTTCTTTTTAATCAATTTATTTTATGTTTGCTGAAAGGATTGTCGATTATATGTTTGCTTCATACTGAATTCTCTCTCTCTCTTTCTCTCACTATATCCTTTGATTGCTTTGAGCAATGCATTTAATGTTCTTGGAAGAAAGCAATTATTTATAAATTGGATGTGTTTTCTATTTAATAATATCAAAGTTATCAGTTTCATGTTCTAGTTGCTCCGTAAAAAAATCCAGCAGATTATCTCATTTGAATGTAAAGGATAAATACTTTTCTTGAAAAAGTTATATCTATATTGCAAACAAATCTTCTGATAACTTTCTCTAAATATTTCATTCGTGACAATGAATTGAAATATTAACAACTTATACGTGAGATTATTTTCACTGCAATATTAAAATTACTACTTTAATTGTGGAACTAAGTCTTTAACGCTTCTAACTATATTATAATTTTTATTAATTATTTATTTTTAACTGTTCTTACTTACGTTTATGATATTTGCTGTTGTGTCTAAAAATTATTTTTTTAAAAAATGGAAAAAGAGCTGTGTTATGTTTCAAAACAGATTTTGAAGCATTTCAACAGTCTTAAAATTTCATTTTCTTAAAGCCAAAATCTGAAAATGTCAAGACAATTAAATAGAGATTTTTCAAAATACTAAATTTAATATATTTAATCTGTTGTGATGAACATAATTTGAATTGTAACTATTTAGTTCTATGGATTTAAGTTGTTTTCTTAAGTAGTCACCGAAAATTATGAAAAATTTATGAATGAATAATGATAAGATATTTAAATAAATATTTGACGTTATACGTTAAGAAGATGTTATACATAAAAATGCTGTTTCATTCGTCTAACAAAAAAAAAAGCTTGCAAAAAAATCCTATAAATAAATTAAAAAAGAACACTTTTAAATTCGTCATTTATCAAAATCTAGTACGATAACCATTAAGACAGCTTCTTAATAAGAAGAAAACGAATGGCTCTCACGGAAATAAAGACATTTTCTCTTAAGTACTTAATGAATACTTGAAAATAGTTAGTCTAATTTTAGACAAAACGATACTTAACAGAGTATTTTATAACCCTCCTTTTGTTACACTCTCAAATACTTAAAAGAGTTCAAAGGCCACAATTGTAATTTTCTAATTTAAAGAGTTGCATACAAACTACGACAGAAATTTCTCTTTTAATTACCGTTCTGTAATGTCAATTCCATAAAAAGCTCCCGATTTTCCGTTTCGCACACTAATTGTTTCCAACACGCATAAATATAATGTTGTGTAATGTTGTAGTAACACGTCATTCGTGACAACCAGTTCCAAGTTTTCTCTCATTCTTGCTATATATATATATTCACCTCTCGCTACAAGGTAGGAATTTCAAACACCCTTGTTCAGATGGCGAAAGTTAAAATAAATCGGAATAATTAAGTACGAAAAAAGTTACCAGATTCAACTATAAAAAAACACGTGAAAAAAGTTGCTTAACACAAAAATTAAGTATTTCAAACATGTTTTATTGGTCCCATCGGCCCCCTGTTTTATCCTATTAAAACCTAAATTAGAAATTTTCGAGAAACCCTCTCGAGAAGAAAAAAAAACAATTAATGCTTAGTAACAAATAAAATTAACAAGAATTAAGTAGGTAGATAAACTAAATTATACAATAAAGAGTATTTTTTTAAAAAAAAGCTGGGATATATATATATATATATAATATATATATATATATATATGCTCGATAATTCGAAGTTGAAGGGAACAATGAAAAACTTCGAATTATCAAGAGGGTAGAAACAAACTCCCAAAATGCACGAAGAGAAAATTTTCTAACATATTCGGATTTGGAACCATGTAATAAAGCAACAATTGTATACATGTGTATAAAATTATTTTAAATATTTTTAAATTTAAAATTTGGAATCTAAAATTAACTCAAGGGGTATTCACAATTTCACACTCAACTGCCGTGCACACTATACTTAATAGTATCGAGGTTGTGTAGGCTCTTTTTACCTAATCTATCCGCCAAAGTATTCTCCACCAGTTTTTCTTCTTGTTTTATTGCTCTCCTCTATCACTCCTCAACTTCAACTTTCCACTCCGTCTTTCTTAACCTCTCGAACAGGACTTTTCACGCCTTTCCAAATATCTTCTATTCCTTATTGAAAATAATATTGTTTCTCACTTGGTTCCCTCAGACCATGTCCCCAACACCATTTGCTCTTCAAGGCAGGGTCCAGTTCGGCTCATGCCTTATTTGGTCACACATGCTATAAGTCACTCAAATGAGCCATAAATCGTCATGTCAGTCAGACGTAAAATACACAATCCTACGTATCTTTTCATCACAATAGTGGACAATCCTTTCTGAACACATGTGTAGCAAGGTCACGTGTTAAGCGAAAGATATGGACTGCTGACAACAGGCGCGGTTGGTCTATTGTCCACTTGAAGAAGGAAAGCAATAAAAACGTCGTTTCACCTGAGGAACCGGAAAACACTAAGAAGGGGTAGCAGACAGGTGGTCTACGTTAAAGGGAAGACACGCGGAGACAATACAACTCAAAACTTGTAAGCTCCAACTTTCTTGCTACAGGATACATGACAGTGAGTGTTCGAACTATCTAGAGTTTATGAGAGAACTTCGAAATATCGCGTGTTGTAGTCTGGTCAGCCACATATTTTACTTCGAAATATTGAGAGTACCAAATCGTATTGTTTTAGTTCGAAATACCAATAGTTTTTCTAGGAGCTGAGCATATACGTCGAATTATCAAGAGGTTCGTATTATCGAAGGTTTGAATTCGAAGGTAAGAGTCGACTGTATACTGAAAAGAGTTTTTGGCATCTCTAATTGTATTATTTTAATTAACCGATCATTTTTACTTTAAAAAATACTATTTTTTGGGAATATTTTTTATATTTTGGAGGAAGATTAAATCTCAACACCAAGAAGGATCATGCTATATAAATGAATTTTCTGGTACGTCTTTTTTAATGTTTTAAAGATGTCTATTAAAATTTCACGAATGACAAATAAGAATGTCTGTTATACTGTCATTATGAGCATGCAAGTCAAATTTGCTTTAAATATGAGATATAAACTTCGTGAGCGTTATTTATCTTACGGATTAAGTATGGCAGGCTGGATTTGAGTCAAGAGATACTTTTAAAAAGATAAAATTCTGTAAATCAGAAGTTTACTGCGTTTAAATGAGGTCATATAGTACAGCTACGGGGAGATACGTTTCCTTTTCTTGATACTGTAGAAAAACTTAGTAAAGATACATACACCGTGAATGATTGTTGACAGCAGTGATCCCTGATGGTTCCTGTCTCAAGAAGATCGAAGTCCTCCTTCAAACACTTAGAGAAAACTACCATATAACTGCAGAAGAAATGGGATTTATTATTGACATCAGGGTGACACAGCGAATTGTTACTAATCGCTTACTAGAGGTATAGGCAGAAATCAGGAGCAATCATGTCACTAACTCTAAATAATTGCTTTCTGCGACTTTATGGGCGTTAAGATAAAACTCATTGGATGGAAAGAGGAGTTCTGTTTGATCTCAGATGAGAACAGTTTCTGTCTTGTCGTCAGTGACGGTCGAATGTTCGGCAGAAAGTGGACACATAAGCTCTTGGAACCAGAAGGCATCAATAGTATTCTTGTCTTTATCCCTAGTATACTGACAATAAATTTGTACGGCTGAATCGGCTGTACAGTTCTTTTTGATCACTATTTCAAAGGTCATTTTCCAAGAATATAACGTTCTCCATATATTCTTACTACCACCTAACTTGCTCTACAGAGTTTCGACATGTGCTTTCATCTGCAAAATCACCACTTTTTTCTCCCATCGAGCACGTATGCGACAGTATTGGATGACAAATCCAGTTCATTCACATCAGCTGACTTGACTGATTAAGTATGGCATGAAACTCTATCCCCCAAAATGACATGCGGCACCTGTACAATACATGCACAGTTGTATGTTTACATTCAAATTCGTAGAGACTGCAGCTACCATTAAGCATTAGAAATAGCTCTTCTCGCACACATATACTTTAACATGTGACCTTGAAATTTTAATCAAAGAGATAGTTTACCTCGATAAATGCTTTGGCTAAATTTCATTCTTCTAAACTAATTTATTTTTTGTATTGAAATTTCTCATTTTCCTTTAGCGTATTTTGTTCTTTCTCTTATTCAATTCAAATTTAAATTCCTGATACTTCATTAGAACGAAATATATCAAAATTTTAACTAAATTTCATTTTTACGCTATTCAGTTTAAATCAGAAAAGTGTGCAAGCCCTGATTAAACCTGAAAGATCCTCATTACTGAGTGGTTCATTTACTGAGTAAGTGAATATTAACGTCGCAAGTTTCAGCTACTCGAGGGCTTTTAGCGACGGACCTCGTAATTTTGAACCATGGTCAAGTGACGAGGACAACACCTGAGCTGGCACCACCTCTCCTAACTACCACACCACACCATCGGGAGGACGTTTGAGCTCTCGACAGATTTCTCGTGCATCACACCCCTACACGGTGAGTCTTTAGTGGTACTGGGCTCGAACTCGTGACAAGCCAGCCACGATCGGATACCTTGACCTCTAGGCTACCGCGGCCTCATGGCTCATTTGCTATGGTGTTCTGAAGAAAAATAATATTATAAGAATGAGCTATAAGAGATCCTTTAATTTAAACGAAGGATGTAGGCTTTTATTTCATTTTTTCCAAGGCCTCATTTCTTAAAATTCCAGCAGTATCTTATTATGTTAGCTAATACTACCCATTTGAGGGGCTCGTTTATAATATATTGTCCTAAAAGATTAAGGTATGCCTCTTTTGGAGGGCTAACCTTAAAAAAGAATTAAAATTTAAAGGCAAAAAATTTGGTTTATATGAATAAATGCGATTAAAAACGACTTCTATAAAACTCTATAGAACTATTATATCCACCGTTTTTCTCCTTCAAGAACTGGGCACTAATACAGCTGTTGAAAAAAGTTGAGAAAGCATATTTTTGCAATTTGTACGTAGAGTTTTTTTTTACGCTTGCTAATCTTCATTTGGTGGTACTGCGATATTTTTGGCATTGTCGTTTAACGAATTCGTTAGGATATGGAACAATCGAATGGATGTAAATAGTCCTATCACATACTGATGCTACTTGACGTCTTAATATGTCTCGTTCAAAGACTCTGGAATCAATTTGATCAATTTCTGGAATCAACTCCGGACTCTGAATTCTAAAATTCAGTATGAAGAACAACTTTTCTAGGATACCCAATTGTTGGAATCCCTGCGCAAAATCTCTCTCTTGCACTTTTTATCTGAAGAAGAAGAATCGCTGCTGGACCTCACTCAATTGTGCTGCAACATGGAGGAAATATTACGGTGCGCAAAAGTCTTCGTAATCAAGAAATCTCCCTGAGGGCCCCTTGTGTACGTTCTTCCATATAGATGACACAGAAGTACTTGTTTACGTTGGACAAGAGAGCAAGTTACCTAGACCAGATCAATCAATGGGTTTCTGCACTCTTCACAGACATGTCTTAGTTAAAGTGACTCAAGTAGCGTGCTGATCTGAGGGAATTGAGCAACAGATTAAAAGATCTTACGTGATTGAAAGACAAAGGAACATAAAGAGTGGAACCATGGTTTGGGCTTAAATGCCTTTGGATGGTTACATTGACCTACATGCTCCATGACGGAAATCTAATTGCAGTGAAATATTGGAATGCGGTCATTTTGCTTCCTATGTGACATATGCTGATGATTTTGGTGATGAATTCCTCCTAATGGATGGAAAAGTGCTACCTAGCCAAACAAGTGAATGAATATTTGGGGGTCAGTGTGTGGAGTGAAGGGAGCTCAGTTTGCAGTCATTAAGGTATCCGACTCTTCTAAAATTGTGAATTTTGCCAAAAATGGACAATTTCTTTATGATTTTATTTTATAGGCCATCTTATTAGCTTTATAAAATTACCAAGTTTATTATTTTCCGTTCCCTTGAACGAAAACTACAAGTGTTTCAGTAAAAGCAGATGCCATTACTTTAAGCAAGATGTCATCCATTAAAACGCGTTTTACTCGAATTTTTTTTTTTTTTTTTGAGAATGCTCAAACTGGAACAACGATTGCTTAAAAAAGTTTTGAAAATAATTAACTGTGAATTTTTGTGTATATTTTGTATATATAAGAGTAGAAGTGTTTTAACCAGATTTATCAATCACTGCTTTATTACAAAATTTACAGTCCCTTATGTTAGTATAATCACTGTTTTTTTAAGCAATTTTATATAATAGCTTAGATAAAGTGCTCTAGTTTTTGTAAAAATTAAAATATCTCTAATCCTGAAGGTCATTTAAAAATGAATAGCAAAGCAACACATCAAAATTGAAAATTTGTTCATAAACTTTTTGTACAAAATGGGCCCCATTTATGTATTTTTTTTTTGTAAATTTTTACCAATTTTTTCCCACATTTTAGTAAAAATAATTTCTTTTTCTCTTCTTAATTTTGCATATTTTTCTTAAAATGTGCTAAACAAATGTAAAAACAACAGCAAAAAATCCCCGTATTTCCATTTTTTAAAAATAGTTGTCGCAAGTAGTCGGATACCTTAATCAGATAAAACATTTTTGAGTCTACCTTGGGAGGCAGCAGTTGTCTTAAGTTCTACTTCGCAGCAATTAAATAGGCACATATTCAATTTTCTCTCTATATGAACATTACGAAAGCACGAGAACTTACTCAATAGGGAAGAATTTTGATGTTGCCAATGAAATACAAGTAGAAGTGAACGCATTCTTTATTACAACCCGTCTATTTAATATTATTTAAAACAAATATGAGAACTATTTTTTATCAAATAGTGAGCTGTCGCCAAAAAACTAACTATTTTTATATAAACCATGCTTAAAGTTAAAATTATTTAATATTCAACAAATATCTAGTTAAAGGGGAATTCTTCAAGAGACTTTCATGTTTATTAGCTACAAAATATTCTACTTACATCTCCACTTATGGAGAATAGTACACAATTACAGCTGATTACAAAGATTAAAGGATAATAAGTTTGTTCAGTAATCGGATTTCCCCATGCTAATTTAAATAAACAAACGTTATTCCACGAAAGCAGTCAATTAAATAGAAACCTAAGTGTTTTATTCCAAGGAAAATATCAGGAATTTGTAGTCTTATAGCTGCTTGATGATAGAACGTTCATAGGGAATAGTATCATTTACGGAATGTCTAAGCAATCGCTTTTACAAAATTGGTTAATTGATTTATACGCACAAAGAAATTCTCTTTTGACTCATTTTCGTACTATATAGAGCATTTAAATAGATTAATTTCATTTAAAGGAAATTACATTACAATTAGTAGAAAACCCTACTTTCGCAGTATTCAAAATTCGATTTAAACTGTAAAAATTAACAAAATATCCCCTGATCAAACAATAAATTAATTAATGTAAATAATTTTAAAAAACTGAAATCCCTTTTATTTGCCTCATCATTTAATACATAAAAAAAAAGAACATGATTGTCTCCAATAATTTTATATCGCATAATTCTCATCATTGTGTGAATAGCGTTTTTTATTGAACTCGAATTGTCAATAAAAGATTCGCGTTTGCTTTGTTCGTTAGATAAATGTTTTTCGAATGTCTCATCTTTTTTCTCGACTCTAAAAAATCAAACCACAGCTATCTCGCAATTTTGAATTAAGTCAGATGACGAGGTCGATGCACCATGATTACCACAACATCCATGCCATAAGTCCCAATAATTTTTCGAGCATGTTATACAACAGGTCTTAAATAAAATCAAAATTGGAATGAAACATTGCCAGTTTAAGTACAGTGCTGGCCATTAAAATTGCAACTTCAGGAAGGAATGATCTGTCGAACGTCAAAATCTCACAAAAGGAAGGAAAGGTTGAGCAATGATTAGTATTTCAACGTATTTGGATGACGCAGGAGAGAGAAAAAACACTGAAGTACCGCGTAAAAGAAAAGTTGTGCAATGGATTTTACTTTCAAAAAACGTTTTGTAAGGTCGGAGTTTGCTCAGAATAACATATTATGCCTCAAATAAGATTAAAAGCTTACCAGCAAGTGTAGGAATTCAATAGAGGTACTTGTTGCCTTATCGTTTTGTGATATCACCCGTCGCACTGGTCAAAATCCAGTCACTGTCATACGAATATGGAATCAATGGGTTGTCGAGAATCAGACTGAATGGCATGAAGGATTTCGACGCCCTCCTATGACTAATGCTCGAGAATATAGAAATATTGTGAGGATAAAATCCGTACCAGGGGTGCAAAACTGAATAACCACATCACGGATCATTAGTCAGGAAATAGATATGCTTACAGCACGCAGTTTATCCTCTTATACGGTGCGACGACGTTTGTAGTAGCGTGGGCTATTAGCAAGGTGACAGTTACTTCGGCCTCCGTTGATTATGCAGCGTAAAGAGAGGCGGCAACAAGGCTGGATACATGAGTGGCACAGTCTCGTCTTTTCAAACGGTTTCCATTTCTGCGTGTAGTATTCTGATGGCTATATAGGTATGTGGAGGCTTCGAGGAGATCATTCGTCACCTGCTTGCATTAAATATTGGTATAGAGGCTCTACTTCTGGTGTGATAGTTTTGGTAGCCATTGGGTACACGACACGTTCATCTCTAGTTCGAATCGACAGTAATTTGAACGCAGATCGGTACATTTCTGACATCTTACGTCCAGTGGCTATGCCCTTTCTTTGGGGTCTGTCAAACACCATCATTCAACAAGATCATGCGAGACTACATTCTATACATTGTGTTCTGACCTACCTCGTACACAGGGTATTTGATTGTTGCCTTGGCCAGTACAGTCTCCAGATCATTTACCCATTGAAAATATCTGGTCATGGGATGCTGAGAGACTGACTATCCACCCCTCTCCAGCTAATATAATTGATAAAGTGCACTGACTGGAAGTAGCATGGAAAAAATTACCCGTTTCTGTCATCCAAGCCGAGTTCGACTCCATGCCTAACCGGGTAAGGGCCGTTCTCGTTGCCAGGGGTAGCAACTGTTTCTACTAATTTTACACCTCTGTAAACAACTCCCAAACTGCCTGCCAATTTAATCATTTTGTCATCATGCCCTACTATTTTACGTACAATGAATATCTTTGTTTGCATTTGCTTTCCTTCATGGTGTAGCAATTTTAATGGCCAGCAGTGTATATTACCATTCGACTTCTAACAAATGGATACAGATGTAAATTCGGTTTTTTAATTCCAGTATTTCCAAGTAAATAATATAAAAGGAAATATTTAAAACTATATATAAACTAAGAATCGCAGGTAAAAAAATGTAACCTAAAATTAACACAGATAGGTTAAAACATATAAAATAGAAACATCCTGATGATAGACATATCCAGAACTAGAATGCACAGCTCACAAGAAGATGTATTCATAGTTTTTAAAATTAATAAATGTTTTAAGATCATATTTAAGTTAAAGCATAACCTAACGTTCCCTGTTTAAAATACATTACTTTCAACTTAATAACCATTTGATTCTTAGACAAAAAAAAATTCTAAAATTTATATAAAACTGGTATTGTATTATAAAATACACCTCCAGAATTTATAGCTGCATATATATATACTCGATTGTGAGACTGTAATGAAATTGGGCTTGGCCATCAGATTATGTGCTATTTAGATATGCAAATGATTAAAAATACAACGTGATTGCGCATGCCATAATGTACTTGAGGTCCTTGGATTTCGTTGTCCATAGAGTATAAAAAAGTGCAGAAAGGCTTTTTGTCTGCACCTAATCTATTGCATGAGGATGCTTTTCATTTATTAAGGATGATGTTACATAGTTATTGCAGATAATGTGATCAGTTATCAGAATTAGTGGAGGTGGAAGAATTATTGCGATGATGGATGAAGGAAGGTCAGCTTGTTTAATAAGAGTCCGTCACCTAGGCCGTTTTGAATCTATTGAGAAGAGAAGGAAAGACCACACACACACACACACACACACACACACACACACACACACACACACACACACACACACACACACACACACACACACACGGAGGCTCAAGATACTCTCGTCAGACAAACTGCCGAGAAGACCGTTATATTACCTGACACAACTTGCATCATTGTTCACCATCTGGATATAGATAGAACTTTCTGTTTGGGCCCTTTTATCCGTACCATCTTGAGAAGCCTAATTGAGGAACATTTCGTGTAGCGGTGCCTAATACGTTTACTGTCATTTGTAACCTTAACCACAGGCCCCGTTTACAGTAGTATGGTGTTTGTATTGGAATGTAATTGAAGAGAAACAGATTATCTTCATTGATGATCATAGTGAAGACAACCGTGTATATGTGTGGTGGCTTTATGGTGAACGCCTCAGTCCTGTTTCCGTTTTACAAGGAATGGCCCACTACTCCCATAGCTCGTGTTGGTATAAAGTGTCATCGTATTTACCTATCAGTTATTTTTACTATTGAACTTCAGTACCATTACAGTCTATTGGTACATTCGCGATATCCTTCAGCCCCATGCATTGCCACTCATTAGAGGGTTTCTAGAGAGCCTTTCCAAAAGAATAATGTTCAGCTACACACAAGGAATAACTCTAAAATATTACCATCGTCTTTTAATTGTCTGTCCTTTTACCACGTTTTCCATAGATTTATATCTGAAATCACGTGAAGCATTTTAATGGCAAGTTAGACAGCGCGTGTATTTGGTCAAACTAGAGACGTATTTACAATATCTGTAGAACAAAATGACACAGGACATCATACGGGTCTTGTATGTTTCTCATCATGTATTCTCATTAGAGGTGTTCCAACAGGGTACAATAATTTTCATTCATTTCAAATTTTTCCTGAAGTAAATGATTCTCTAATTTGCTCTAACTTTAGTAGTCTCTCGCTTATTTCAATGTTGCACTTACATATACCAAATTTTCATTCGATTTTAATGACTCTTTCTTGATGCTTAAACTTTAATGGCAATATATGAAAATATATAATTATTAAAAATTAAATATGAGGTTAGAAAGTACCATATTTGTAAAAATTTCTTAAGTGAGTGAGTATTTATCAACTTCATTCTATAAAGCAACACGAAAACTATTGATAGAATGCCCAAGGGAACCGAGCTCACCTGAAAGGGGCTTAGAGCTACATACTGATTCCTCAGGAAACATCCCCCCTCCGCATTCACTTAGTTTACATTTTTACAACAGTACCCAATAAATTTACAAAATACAGATTAAAGGTTACTGCAGGATATCCATCGTAATTACATAATACATATATACAAAGCTAAAAATAATAAAAAGAAAACATAAACGGTAAGAAAGGAAAAAAGAATAATTATTATTCCCGCATTCTTACAAATGGATCAAAAGTAATAAGAATATCCAATACAAAGGCCCCTAGACCCAAAAACGAAAAGAAAGAAAGAAAAAAACATAGGATTCATTTTTTAATGCTGATTTTTTTTTCAGTTGAAGCAATCACTTCCTGTTGATATTTTTTCCTCTTAATTTGTGCATCATTTTCAAAAACATGAATCATCATGAGAAGAAGAATGATTCATTTTAGAACCCCTATCTGTCTTTCTTTGATCAATATAAAGAAAAAAAGTTTAAAAAAATATATTGAATTTTATTGGATATCTTTTGCTACTTTAAAACAAAAAATTAACCTCAAACGAATACGCGCACTGTTAACAAACAGCTAAACCAGGAAACTGCATTATGATGTGTGAGAAATATAAAAAGGGTTAAAAGAAGTGGTCTCCGACCCCTGGGCCTCGGATCAAAGGAGGCCAGGTTAAAAAAAATTATTTCTATTTTATTTACTGTGGTGTATTTCTATCAGATTTGTGCTACTCTCTCCAAGTGCGAGAGGTTAAATATGAGATGTCAGCTAAAGCCGCACCAATACCACATATACACAAGAAATCATGACCTCTGGGTGGTATTAAGTGGCTTATTAGTATTTTATGATTTAAAATGTTATACAGTTAGTGAGTTAAAATATTAAATCCTTTTGTATTCATTTTTGATGTAACTCTGTTTTTCTTTTGAAAGCATGTTTAAATACAATTAAATTAAAATTATTAAATCAAAACAACCAACACCGCTCCCCCTCAGTGGGCTGCGGTAAAATTATCATGCGTTGACTGATCCGCGGCGATAAAATGGTTGAGGAGCACTGGTTTATATATATATATATGAAGACTGGAGAACTGCTCAAGAATATCATGAGCCCTTTGCCCTGCAGAAGAACTGCTTGTGACCACATGAAAATAGCAATCCAATCTTATTTAAATATTTCGAACTCAGGATTTTAGAGGCAATTTTAATACATGATTTCAGATTAGGGTAAATGGAAAGATTTTTGATCATAGGTTAGAATCAAGTTTGCTTAGTATTTTGAAATGGGGAGACCAAATGAATTGGCTTAGTCAGAGGACACGAGAACGCATAATAGTCAGCGTCCCCAACAGAACCACAAAGACAGGAGTAGCTTTTAATTTAAAGCGATGCAATTAAGAAGCAAATGGACCATGGTTAATTAAGAATTGTGTAATGCAATTTCGGACTTTAAAATTTTGAACTATGGTCAGGTGACCAGGACGACGCATAAGCAGGGACTCCCATCTCCAAGTTACCATAACACGCCAAAGGGGGGACAGAGCCAAGACAGGTTTAACGTGCATCATCACGTCTGCGCGGCGGGTTTTCAGTGACATTAAGGCTTAAACTCATGACAAGCCAGGCACGAGTTTATGACCCTGATAACTAGACTATCACGGCCACAAATGTTTTTTGAGTATACGTGAAATCCAATTTTGCATTAGCGGTAATTGTACTTTTTTTTATTTGCGCAAGCAAAATACACTTACGATTATTTAAAAAATGAATAAAAAGAACGCAAAATTAGATTAAATATATTTTGAATTTGATTTCTAATTACAGCTATGATTAATACAATGTAAATAATTCCTGTCATGCTTAAGAGCATTTATTAAGAACAAGTCATTTATTAGAGCTTTTATGGAACTAATAAAAACTATATGGAAATAAATTTAGCCCACACATAACACTTAAAGTTAATTCAAAATAAAAATGTTAACTTAGCTTTCCCAATTTGTATTGAAATAATGAGAAAAAAATACTGCAAAAAAACGGAAAATAACATTTATTAGCATTTTATATAAACTCTAATATTTTTAAAAAAATACTCCAACGAATTTGCATTCTTTCAAGAATGAGATATAATATCGTATTCGTGGTTGGTGATATTTTAAAAATAAGCAAACAGGAATTTGAAAAAATTTTAACTAAAATAATTATTTTTCTTTAACGTGAATTATATTGGTTAAATAATATAAAGAAAACTGTTTATGTTATCATTAAAACTGTTATTTTTTATGTTAAATGAAGATGTTAGTCTAAATCCGTTTCTATGAAATTAACACATAATAAAAAGTAATACGAAATTGATGGCATTCGATTTGATAAATTTGTTATTATCTCAGTAATCTATATATATATATAATTTAGCACTAGCTGAAAATAAATATTTTTATAAAGTAAAAGGTGTCTACACCTAAAAATAAATGCAATCTTACCTTTCTCAATACCAATGATATTTTCTTAAATTTTTGGACGTTTATATAAATAATAAATTCATGGTATTTTTTTCCCTTCAAAATTGGAGTATTCATATCCTATCCTTAATTTTTCTATTAGTCAGCCTTTGATAAGAATTAATCATAGTTTTGAGGCATCTCAGTTACAATTCTTTTAAATAATATTCTGAAATATCTAGAAAATGGCTTCAATTCTGATTAGAAGAAAAATCAACCAAAACATAAAATAATTTTTTTTTCCAAATTGAACTTGAGTTAATAAAAATTATTTTTCTCTTCATGACAGTCAAAAATAAGATAATACAATCTGAAAATGTTGCATATTTAATGATAAGCAAAATATAATTGGATAAAATCTAAGTTTAATTGAAAAAAAAAACGGTTGTTAGTTTTATATGGTACATTTGTTTAATTTTATTAATAAATTTAAATGAATCTTTATAATTTGCTTTAAAAAATCTTAATATATGCACATTGCATTTGTAATAGAAATTCATGTTGTATTGAACCAATACAAAATACGGGAATGATATATGCTATTAAATGAATAGAGGAAAATAGGAATAACACTGGCTAATAAAAAATGAAAAATTCTATTTGCTAAAATGTTTAAAGAAATTGGATGGTCAGTTAAACCACGTTGCAAATTAATGGCAATGTGTAATTAATAGGCGTTGTGTATTTCAATACTGTTTTGTTACAAATAATTGTTAAGCATCAGGCTTCATGAGATAAAGATAATAGATTTATAGAAGATTAATATTATTTAGTATTAGCAAGAGACATAAGGTGATAATATGAATATTACTTCAAAATAATTTTGCTCTTGATTTTTAAAAAAATAACAGGCATCAAATAATATAAAATAAACTTAAGCGCAATATTGTTTTGTGATGAAAACATTTTAGTTATGAAATTAACTAATAAAAGAAGTACAAATTAATTATTTAATTTTTTTAAAAAAAATGTAAAATATTTTTACTTTTATGGAATTTTAATGCATTAGTAATAGTTATGAAATCTATGATAATTTAAAAAAAATTTGCATCTTTAAAACAGCAACTCTTAAATTTCAACATTAAAAGATCAACTTTTTATTTATTTTAGAAGAAAAAATATAACAATGTTATTTAAAAAAAGATTAACTAATTAAAAAATATGTCAAAAGAAGGGGGAAAAACAATTTTACCCCAACATGTAACATTTTGAATTAAAAAAAAATAACACATAATATACTTTTTTTTCTATTTTAAAAATAAAATAGTTCTTATTTCTCAAGCTACTCAAAACCATTATCAAAGAATATAAATTAAGCGAAGCATGTTTTTAAAAAAAAAAGGGGGGGGGGGCAATAATACAGTCAAATAAACTATTATATAATACACTTGATTGGAATCATTTGAATTTAATAGCTAATAAACTATACTCTACTTACCGGTGCAACAAAATTGCATTCTAATTTCGTAAAATAATAATCCATAAATTAATTAAAATAAATTTAAAAAAAAAAGACTGAGAGAATAATAGTTTTATCCGACAAAGTTTTAAAGGAAAATAATTTCCCTTTCAAAGATTTATAAATAATAAAATTCCTCTTACCTGAATGTAAAAAGCTCACTGCTTTATCATCAATCGCTTTAAAAGTGTTGACCACTTTCGCGACACACGAAGGTTTTATGAATTGCGCCAACCGAGAGCGCAGTTGGCTGCCACCGCTCACACCCACGCGTTGATGCTTTGAGAAGTCACCCATTCGGACACCTATTGATGAGATTTGGCGATGTTTATCGGAGAATCGAGCGAGAGAGATTATCTCCGCTTTTGGTTTTTCTTTTTTCTTTTTAGTTTCGATTTTTTTTCAAAGATAGGTAAAATTGTTTAAATGACGGAAAGCGCGTGTCGAAATGTTTGCCTTAAAAATAATTAGGAACAAGTAAAGGAGTAAATGATAGTTTTTTAAGCGATATGAACAAATAACATTTTTATATTTAATTACATTAAACTTTCCTGTAAAAATTTGATTTCTTTTTGCTTGAATGTATGGTACATTTCTGCAATTTAAATTTCAGTTACATGTTGTTTGTTAAAATGTGTTTGTGTACTTGTCTCTATAAATCACCTTCAGTTATAAAAAAAAAACCATATTCAGCAAATAAAATAAATTATTCTCGAAACTTTTTTTCTAAAAAGTATTGAGAGCTTTTGGAATTGCTTAAAATATCATGATAAAAAAAAATATGTATGAGTTTTTTTTGTTGTTGTTCATAAAAAAAATTTTTTTTGTGAAAATATAAAATTAGTTTATAACGAAAAATTACAAAACTAAATATATAAAATTAGTTTTTATTAGGATTTGATACTAAATTATTATTTTAATACTGGAACTGTCGAGAAAAAGTTTTCGAGTATAGAATTTGAAATGAAACCTTTTTCATTCATTTTAAAACGTAAAATAAGCAATATCAAAAAGTTGATATCAAACTATCAAATCTTTTAAAATCATTTTTAATAATTTTCATTTCGGTAAAAAAAAAAAAAAAAAAAAAAAAAAAAAAAAAACCAAGAGAGAGAAACAATTATACTTTGTGTAAATTCACAACATTAGACGTTGCACTGAATTAATTTCCATAAAATAATTAAAAAGAAAAAGGAATCATTTTAAATTACTAAAATATGAAATTAATACCTAATTTGTATATTTTCATATTGTTATATATTTACTTTTGTTACTTCATTAAAAAACTCCCTCAAATTATGCTAAATATTTAATAATTAAAATGGTTAGATCGAGGAAAAATATGTATTGTATAAAAATAATTATTAAAAATGAAAATTTGATGTATTTTTCATTATGTCTCTAAACAATGAAAACTTTATTGAATTTGTGCTGTTATTTTTTCCACACAGAAAATTCGTACCTAGAAAAAAAAAGGACCTCTAAAAATAGACTATATTTGCTTCTCATTTTTCATTATAGAGCAATTATACATCCATTTTTCTTCAAATATTTTTAATTTGTCTTGTTATTTTTTATAATAAGAAATATAAATTACTTTAAATCATATTAACATTAATACGTGGAATAGTAATGTACCTTATTCAGTTTTGTAGAATAGTACAAAATAATTAAGCTCTTCAGATATTTGAAGTGAAATTTTTTAGTCCTTTTAAAGGATTGGATTTCATATAATCTCCCGGGATGTCGAAAATTATTTTGATGATGTAAACGAATGTGAAAAGGCATTTCTTGCTAAGAACGTTATTCTTTTAAAATATTAATTGCTTAAAAAACAATGTTGAATTTCATAAAAAGTTCTATTTATGCGTTATAAACATTTTTTAAATTAATGTCTTTATAAACGAAAGAAAATACACACATATCCACATAAAACGTATTTCGATTAAATGGGCAGTGGTAGAGATTTTACAAACTTCTATCAATAAAAATTATAATTCATTCTTTTAATATTTTACATTTTAATAATACATCTTAAGTCCCACCGAATCATAGCATTATTTAAGGTATCCGACTACCCTAAAATTGTGAATTTTGCCAAAAATTGACAGATTTTTATGATATTATTTTATAGACCATCTTATACGCTTTATAAAAATACTAAGTTTATTATTTTCCGTTCACTAGAACAAAAACTGCAGGTGTTTTAGTAAAAGCAGATGCCATTACTTTAAGCAAGATGAAATACTTTAAAACGCGTTTTACTCGAAATGTGTTTTTTTGATAATGCTCATAGGGAACAGCGATTGCCCTAAATGTTTGGAAAATAATTAAATGAAATTTTTTATTTATGTTCTGTATAGTAGTAGAAATGTTTTAGCCTTCAGACTTATCAATCACTGCTTTATTACAAAATTTACAGTCGCTTATGTTAATATAATCACAGTTTTTTTTAAGCAATTTCATGTAATAACTATGATAAAGAGCTCTACTTTTTATAAAAATATTTCTTATCCTGAAGGTTATTTCAAGTGATTAACATAGCAGCACATCAGAATTGAACATTTTTTCATAAACTTTTGGTACAGAATGGGCCGCGTTTTTGTTATTTTTTGAATTTTTACCCATTTTTTCCCATTTTAGTAATAATAATTTATTTTTATCTTCTCAATTTTAGCATATTTTTCTTAAAATGTACTAAAAAAATATCTAAAAATAACAAAAAAATTCCCATACCTCCATTTTGTTAAAAAAAAGTTATCGCAAGTAAGCGGATACCTTAAGGCATTATTTCAGCTGACAAACATGTTTGCTACTTTTCGTTTAATAGTTACAAAATGACAAAATTTTAATACTTCATTCAAGTTTCTTATTTTTAAAAATTCGACCATATTTTTTACTTAAGTCTTATTTCTGAGATTATTCCTCAGATGAATTTACAAAATAATATAATCCCCCCCCCTCCAAATTGTTATAATTCTGATTTAAAATAAATTATAAATATAATGAACTAAACTATTTTGCAGTGTTTGTTTCAAATAATTCTAAAGTCTTAGCTTTTCATTGTCCATGAGTTATAAAGATCACAAATTCAGTAAAAAGATTTTATTATTATTTCTTTTAAATAATCCCCCCTTTTTTTAAATAAAATTTTCTTTTTTTATTAAATAAATTTTTGTTCTGTAATTTTTTAAAAAAAATTTCAATAGACTTATAAACAGATGTTTATAAAACAGATGTTTTGATCTGATTTTACCTCAAATCTTTAAAATACTTTTTTCACAATAGTTTTTATTTATTTCCTAACAAATATTTCGAAAGAAATATTTCCGAGAAAACTTTAAGGCAAAACTACTTTAATCCTACACCTACTCACATTCAACCAACAAATATATTTCAATTTCTTCATAAATAATAAGAATAGAGCTAGGAAATGGAAACTCTCCCAATGATTTAATTCAAATTCAAAAGAAATGCAATCATTTAAAAAAAATTGAAAAAACGTATTTTTTCTAAAAGAATCGCAAACTTACAGAAATCTACAAAAGAATATGCGCCCGAAGGATTATGTGCTCCCGATAGTGTTAAATATTTGCTTCCCACAATCTGCCTTTATAATTGGACAGATGTAAGAGTATGAAATTCAAAAATGAATCATAAGATAAAATCAATGAGCCATTCTTTCGTAAAGATGGAGAAATACAAGCTTCGCTATATTCGCCCATGGGGATTCCAAATGCTTTTAAAGGTAAAATGTTATTCAAGACAAAAACTACTTTTACGTTTAGTAAAGTGCCTGTCATGACATTTTCTCTCTTTTTCTTCTTGCTTACGATAGATTTACTACTACTTGAAAGATTTTTTTAAAAGTCTCTATTTTTTTTTCAAACTTTCATTCAAAATACGGTATATTTTTGTTCGTTATAGCTGTAGCAAAATGAGATGGAAGGCTGTCAATATTTCGATATCCAGACTTAAAACTTAAATGTGAATAAAGTAAAAAATTTTTTTATTCTAAAGCGAAAAGTTTTCAATTTTTTAATTTAATTTTAAGCTTTTGATAATAAATAATTAGATTTTTTACTGGATTATACTGCAGAATTAAAGTAAATCTCGTTTTTTTTTACCGGGTAATAAAATAACAACAGAATTATGAAAAAGTCAGTTAAACCGTATTGAACTACACTTTGGTTGAGGGGGGGGGGGTCAGAGTACTTTAATTTTGTTACAATATTTATTTTATGCGTTTTCCTTTGCATAAAACATAGGTACATAAATTTACTGCAGATCTTTCGCTTGACCAAAATAACCTCTGCTATCGACCCCTGAGTAATATGCTTAAATATACCACTCACTACCTCCAGTACGTATACTAAATATACATGCCCTGTAAGATTTAAAATATATATATATAATTCAAGTATCACTATAATAAAAAAAAATCATCGTTAAAATATATTTTCTATGAACAACAATTATTGAAGGAAGAGCGAGTGAATTAGAAAGATTTGTTGTTTATGCCACCTGTCTGACGTAGTCAGATCGAGGCCCACGAAATTCATCATGACAACGGGCTACAGATACGAATGCCATTAGCCTAAGCTTTGAGCCCATGAAGGTGACAAAACGATTTTGCTCACGATAGATGGCGACACCATTCGAAACCACTGATTTAACAAGCACGTACTCCGTGTGTACTCGGAGGGTATATGGTGGCATCGGACATCGAACCCAGGCCTTCTGGTCTGGCGTCCGATGCTCTAACCACTAGGCTACCCACGGCCCATTAAAAAGATTCTCTATGTCTAAAAGTTTCATCTATAAATACGATACTATAGAACTTTTAATATTCGCTATTTTTAGAATGAAATAATGCCTCAATTTTGGAGTCGTAAAGCTTGCAGTATTTTCTTTTATCATGCAAATTGTTTGGAAAAAAAATCATGTTAGGATCTTAAAAGACACTGAGAAATATCTCATTTGCTTTTGAAAATGTTATTGATTGTTACCGTATAGCTGTTACCAAAAATATGACTTTCGAGTACCGATTGGATTATACTTAAGTTATGTCACTTCTTTAGGTCTTCTGAAGACGCGATCAAAAGTTTTATAACTATCCATCACTGCAACTTTTAACTCGAAAAATGAATGCCAATAATGTTGATAACTGTATGTGTGCTTCCTGTTAAAACCATAAACTTTTCACTTCAGAATCTGGGTATGAAAAGCTCTAGACACAATATTATTTCCCTCCTTGTAACAGTTTAATAGTCGCTCCATCCTTCGTATATTATAAGTTTTCCCTTTTTATTAATTTTGAACAAAAGGGGCACAACATTGGGAGTGAGTGTTGATTAACGTTGCACTATAAAGCAGCACGAGGTCTATTGGCGACGGACCTCGCAATTTTGAACCATGATCAAGTAATGAGAACGACATCTGAGATGGCATTCCCTTCCGAATTTCAACACCACTCCACAGTGAGTACTCTCAGCCATGATAGATTTCACGTGCATCAACTCTTATACACAGCGAGTCTTCAGTGGTTCTGGGGCTCGAACTCATGACATGCCGACCAAGAGTCAGTGATCTTGATCACTGAGTTACCTCGGCCACTTCACACAATGGGAACTCAATACAAATGAATAAAATCCCTAACATGAGTTAGTTGCTCAGCAGGGACGTCTTAAAACTTTTTGAGGCCCTGGGCCCAGAGACATCTCAAGATATTTTGAGGCGCTGGACCCCTATTTAAAAGTAGGTCCTACCTGTGACCTTTAAAGAGACAGTTTACAGCAGTCATTGTCAAATACTCGTACAAACGGTAATTTGAAACAAATAAATGTGCCTGGCTCACAATTGAACATTAAAATTATTCAGACTATGATCTTATTAAGAATGGGTCAGAACGAAACGTGCCCCCCCCCCGAGAATGAGACCCTGATCCCGGGCCCATTTGGCTCATGCATTAAGCTGTCCCTGTTGCGCAATCAGAGATTTAACATCAACATATCAATATGTTCATTGCCCGATTAAAAAGGACTCAAATTAAACTGTAAGATTGCTTTAAACCAATCACTACTTCCTCAACTGAATGACAACTAAGAGGGCATTTATTGCATTACACATAATATTCCGTATGAAATGATAGTATGAGCTTCAAAAATCCAAATAATATGAAAACACGTTTTTCCCCCCCGAAATTTCATCAAATTTCCGTAATCTTGAAAGAAAAAAAAATATTTTTACAGAACTACGGCATATAATTAATACAGTAACACAAAAGCTGGGTTTTTCTTTTCAGTTATAAGTCACAATCAACCCTCAGATACAACAAGGAGACAAAAGGTTCGGCGAATACTCAAGATATAATTGACTGACACTCTTGAGACCGACAAATGAATTACCGCTAGTCTGTTCTAATTCAAATATAAAGGCATTGTTCTCTTTAGGGCAACACTTATTCAGGATCACTTTAGAAGGAGACAGTGTCACTCGTAGCGAAGAATTATCGGCACCTTTTCATCAGAAATTTGCTGGCGCCAAAAATATTGGCAACACATCATTCGAATGTAATTTTTTCACGTGATTTGTTTATCAAATTGGCGCCTAATTTACGTCATTCAAGTTTTTTAAAAGTGTTTCGGGTAAAACTTCTCAAAAAGAATTTATAAATAGAAATATTGATGTCAAGATCTTTCTACTTCGAAGCAAAAAAAATGGAACGTAATTTAATAGTGAAAGTAACGTAGCTTGTAAGTCGTTAAGTGAAACTATTAATTATTTACGTTTTGATGTATTTTTTTCTCAACAGAGGGCAGCATAAGCGTCTTGTAGAAGATGTAACACTTAATGTATGATGGATGTATGTGAGTGTGTTTCCAACAAAAAAAAAATTATCTTCAATAACAAATTTCGCGCCATTTTCTTCGTTTACTAAAAATTTGATGTAAAAAAAATTTCAAAATGATTCCTGGTTTTTTTTAAGAGATATGAACAGTTTTGTTTTTCTTTGAATTACATTTGAATACTTAAATCGTAGTTTCTTGTTTTTAAGATATTTTGGAAGAAAGAAAATGTAATTTCAAATAAAAAAAAACTGAATCCAAATGTAGATGATTTCTTACAAAATTCATATGATTTTTTAAAATCAATTTTGAAATAAATTTTATAATATTTTGTAGACATTTTTAATATCTATCATTCAAAATAGCATTTAATTAGCATTTAGAATCACATCTAATGACTCTTTTTTCTTTTAATCACAATAATGCAAGTTTATTTTAATAAAAATAAACTCGTAAGATATAATTTTGTTACGGTACTGTTTTCCGTTTATTAAAAAAACATGGGATTATGCTTCCCTGCTGATTATATATATATGTGTGTATGATGCAAAATACTATACATTTAACTAAAAGCAATAATATTAAGCAAGAAAACATTAAGCTTGTATAGGTCAAAATTAAAATAATTTTTCCCAGCAATAGATAAGCAAACATTTAGGATTAGGACTAAGGCTGCTGGGATAAAAAAGAGTTTAAAGGCGTCCACACATTCCCCTTTATTTACCTAAGTTACTGGACTGAAATAAAATTTAGAAGAGAAAAATGAGTCAGAAAATACCGTTAAAAATCTAAGAGTTACAAAATTAATTTGTATTGAAACTAAATCACCATGTCTCAAAAATATCAAAAAGAAGCATCTCAAAGAAAATCACAGTACCTGTTTCTTACAGAAATAATTGTTTATAAATGAATTCGTTATAAACATTATGATCAGCAACATATTACATGCAGACAATATAAAAATAATGGATAAAGCTAAAATTTTAAAAAAAGAAGAGGGAAAATGTAAAAAGGAATTTTTAAATATTGCTACAAAATCTCAATTAATTATCAAAGTAAGTTCACTAATAGCGAGACACGTATATATTGCAGCCTGTTTTAATATTTTTGATTGCTTTTTTCTTTCTTTAAAAAGGTATTGCAAAAAATAATACCTATTAGTTATGAGCTTATTTTGCAAATTTTAATTTCTAGTCTCGCATTAATTAACTTGTATCACATCATTTATAGTGAAAGCTGAAGAAAATGTAAGATTGATTTAAAAAGGAAGCACATATAAAATGGGAAAAGGTGGAGTATGTGTTCTCTAAAGAAAATTTTCGAAGCACAAAAACTCGCATAGACAATGTAATTATCAGTTCATAAAAATAATAATAAGTTATGATAATCAGATTGAAGATAACTAGCAAGTTCGTTTCACATATGGTTATCAAATTATTTTAAATTTTCTAAATACAAGCATCGATAAAATTCTATCGTGAAATATTTTTGAATTATTTAAAATTTTAAAGTATCTATGAAGTTATCTATATATTATGTAAAACAATAAAATAACAAGTAGGCGTATATTGTGATATTGTTTTAGAGGTAAAAATTTCACAGCATAGGATAAATTTTGTAACTATACGCAAAGTTTTTATGTATGAATATTCTACCCATGATTTGATTTATTTTCATAAAATAATAACACCTAACAGAGCATAATATTTAACAAAAGAAAATTAATTGATAGAATGATATTTTGCTTCGCAAAATTTTTGTCGCTTGCTATATTTTGTTAAAACGAGAATAAAATGTTTAGACAAAAAATATTTTTGGTAAAGCAGCTCTTTTGATTCTTCCTCATCCCATGAGAACACAAATAGCTATCATTGAATATTCTTTAAAAATCCGAGGCTTTACAGAATAATTTGCTTAAAATTACTGAAAATTAATGCATACTTTGTTTCAAAGTAAGATATAAGCAAAGAACAACGGATTCTCTTTTCAATCCAAACATTGCTTACATCTGAGATATTTTCAAAGAATAGATGATTTTGTAAAGATAATTTTTCATCAAAAGCATTCCCCGAGTACAAATTAACAAAATGATTTCTAAAATAATAAATTATTATTCAGTGTATTATAAGTTGTTTGTGTAAATATAGTTATTATTGTACATACATACGTATTTTTTTCAAGAGGATTCATAATTATGTTACACATTTTTCTCGGTAAAATTTTTTTTATAATTTATTCAATATAATTTCTGCTTTGTAATTCTGATTCAATTAATAAAGTGCTATTCTGTGTGATATGTAATTTTTTTACTGTGAAACATTTTTTTTTTCTGAATTGAATTCACAAGAACTTTATAATAAAACACAAAATAAAAGGAATTCTCAAAAGTTTGTTTTCATTGTAGATCAGTAATAGATGAAACAAATGAGGATTGAAACCCTTTATTAAATAATTTCGCTATTATGTAAAAGTGCTATTAGATTGTCATAAATAATCTTCAAAATAAATAATCAAAAATTTGGTGATCATTTTGGTGTAGTGGATAAGTTACTCGGCTTCGGATCCAAAGGTACCTGGTTAAATGCGCCACTTCAATGCTTTATAATAATTGCATTAAGAATTTGAATTTATTTTGGGCCGTGGGTAGCCTAGTGGTTAGAGTATCGGACTCCAGACCTGAGGGCCTGGGTTCAATGCCCGATGCCACTAAATACCACCGAGTATAGACGGAGTACGTGCTCGTTAAATCAGTGGGTCCGAAAGTCCTGTGGGTGGTCGTAGTAGATACCACGAGTGCAGGGGGCTGGAGAATATTTCCCTCCCCTTCAGTTCCATGCCAAAATTGTGGAGGTGGAGATAGGTGGTGTCGCCATCTATCGTTAAGAAGTCCAAGGTGTTTCCCAGGCAATGGTAACTTTCATTCCTTCCCTGCGGGAAGGACACAACAACAACAACAAATAATATTCAGAAAAGACAACACTTATATGTAACACAAAAATTTAACATTTAAAGCATTGATAGCCACAATACTTATTAGGATTCCAGTGGCAAAAGCAAATATTCGCAAATAATTTACTATACAAATAATACAAATATTACAAAATTCATATTTATATAGATATGCTACGAATTTTTCAACGAATAAATATAGCAAGAAAATTACGAGATACTTCGCACATGGAGTCCTAGGCAATATAACTCTAACTACTAAATACTTTTTGATTTTTTGAGGCCCTGGTCCCCTACATAAAAGTAGATCCTTCCTGTAACCATTTTAAGTAGATAGTACAGGGTGTCCGGGCTTAAAGTATCCAAAATTAATGACTTATTATTACAGAATGTTATTACAGAATGACTTATTATTCATCAGAATGTAATAAACTGTCCATCCACGGATTGGAAAACTCTAAAAGATTTTTTGGGTCTAGTCCGATCGGCAGCACGTGCGCGTATTATTCGGCAATCGCAGCCGGTAAACTGTTTACACTGATTTTATTAGTTTAGATGTGGACGTCACAGTAAAAGGTTCAGTGCGTAGTTTGGTTAACGGAATTTAAATCAGTCACGCGGGTACAGCGATGTGTTCGAAAAGAATAGAATGTCGTTACTGGCTTACCTAATAGACTTATCAGGACTCCTACGAAATGATTCGCGCACACGATCAACAGTGTCTTCTATCACGAAAACTTAAGAATACTTGCCAGTTTTTGAGGTACCAAAATTACCGTCTCCTTTAAAGTTCTGTCCCATTGGTGGATAGATTTTGAAGATGGAGGGTCGATATTCCCTTCTGTTATAACACGTTGATGTACACGCGTGACTGATTTAAATTCCGTAACCAAAGTACGCACTGCATCTTTTACTGTGACGCGCGCGCGTCCACATCTAAACTAATAAAGTCAGTGTAGCAAGTTTATCGTCAGCGATTGTGGAATAATTCGCGCACGGGCGGCCTATCGGACTAGACCCAAAAAATCTCGGAGAATTTTTCAATGCACGGATGAACAGTTTATTACATTCTGATGTGTAGTTCCAAAAAAAAAACCCATTACTTTTGGATACTTAAAGCCCGAACACCCTGTATTACATATCAACATATCACGTTGTCAAGTACTGGTGTCAAAAGTAATCCATTACAAATTAATGTGCGTGACTCATAATATCACAAACCTAGGGCACAAACCGACTCGATCGGCTGCGCCTTTCACCTCAATGATGGTGTATGGTGGTTGGCTTAGGGCTCTGCACGGACATGACGTAGCAATGCAGACTTACCACTGTTGCTAGTTATCATATAGTTCGAAATTCTCAGTTTTATAAATGTGTCCGGGAATAACATTTGACGATTAAAACTATTCGGATCATTATCTTACTGAGGCTGAGTCGAGAACTAGATAAGGCCCTCTATCGAAGTCGAGGTCCTGGTTCCAGATCCAGTGAGCTCATGTTTTAAAGCGTTCCTGGACGTGCTACTAAAATACAACATTGAAAAGTTTTTCTATAAAGTATAAGGTGAAATTCGCACATTTTCTGGCATGAATTTGATTTAGGTCATGAAATTGTTTTAAGGATTTCTAGAATAAAATTTTATCTAATCAGAAAAATCTATAAATTTACCTCGTACCTTATATCAGTAGCCTACGCATAGGGTTCAATTCCCAACAGAGTTAAAGATTTTTAATTTTTAAAACCTGATTCGGCGTTTACACACACATCGACGTGTTCTTTAAAATATAACCTTCTCCCATATAAGAAGTTTGTATCTACCATTGCCCTATACCCTAAATTCATTTCAGTTTATAAAAAAAAGGCGTCTACTACACAGTGAAACTTATTTCCTACTAGAATTACATTTCACAGCGTAAGAGATTTAAATAATTGACAAGGTATTCTATTATAGAACACTGTAAACTAATTACCCTTTAAGGTAACTGAGACGTGACAATGCTTCAAATTTTGCATTTTTTAATTTTACTTAAAAAAAAATAGAGGGCAATCCATAGATTCATTGTTTATGAGAATTCGATAGATAGAACGCTAGAAAATTGAATTTTAAAATTGTAAGCAAATTTGATGTAACTATGATTCATGTACACTTTCTTCAAACTCCGCGCGTTTTGTATATAATATGTATTGTAAAAAACTAATTTTTCTATAGAAAGAATCTAATTTTACTGTATTATATGTGTTCAAATTTATTGAAAAGCTACATTTTTTGTGCAAAAATTAAGGAAAATTTAAATGATTACTTACAAAATTTTAAGACAAAATTTTGTCTTTTGAAATGTTAATTATGTCTAGTTTTGCATTTATAAATACTCAGTATAGTTTTTAAATTATAAATCAAGTGGATATAGTACAAAGTGAATCTTGAGATTTATTCTGAATTAAATAAACAGCTTGTAAAATAGACATTTCGTTTTTCTTAACTGCTTATTGCTAACATTTGAATGCTCATGAATAACTATATATATTCATAACTATTGGTTTTACTTTAAAATAAATAAATATTCATATGCATGAGTATTAAAACAGAGATTCTTTTGCTGTAACTTTTTAAAAACAGAGTTAGTTACATTTACATTGGACATCAAATTAACTTTTTAAATTCAACAAAGACATTTTCTTTGTGTATTTTTATAACAATGAAAATATGTGTGAGGAATTCTTTAATATCCTGTAATGATGATGTTCGAAGTGAAGTAAAAAAACTAAAACTTATAGGTATAACATTTTGGTATTTTAAATGGAAGAAGGTGTGAATCGTTGATAACACGTGTTGATGAAGTAAAGAAAGAATAATTATAAAGACTTCTAAATAATCTAGAATTTTAAACTGATACAATTTAAAAACTGAGAAATGATGTAAAATAATCCAATTAATTATGGTATGGCTTTATATTGTATTAAAAATATTATTTTACAAATCATAGATGAAAATATCTATGCAATTTTTGCAATTTATATTATTATCTTTATTTGCAATTTTCTCAAAATCCATTTTTTACGGATTCCGGTATACTTTTCTCAAAATCTACTTTATCTGATATTTTTCACACAAAAAGATCCTCAAATTTTCAACAAAGTGAATGAATTTTTTTTCAAATAAACATTCTCAAATTTTAGACAGCACAATTTCTGCATAAAATTTAAAGGAAATTTGAATCACTAAATTTCAAATTTCCATAAATTTATTTTTTTAAAATTTTCATAAATTTCTATTTTAAATTTTCATAAATTTATTTTTTAAATTTTCATAAATTTATTTTTTTAAATTTTCATAAATTTATTTTTTTAAATTTTATTTCATTCATTTTGTGGTTTGTTATGTTTGCAAACACTCTGTTAAATTTTATAGTTGTATATGTAATGGAATTTTTGCAAAGTGTACCTAAAGGTAAGAATATGCCACGAAAATAAAATAAAAAATAGTTATCGAATATTTATTGCTCATACAGATTTATTTGTAATTTAAAATGGATTTTTTTACATTAACAGATACATATAAATGTACAGATAATTCAACGTAATAATTTTACATCCGTTGCTTTTAATTTAAATAAGTGAGAACCATTTAAATTTGGTGTAAAAAAAGTTCATTTTTCCTTGTCGCAGATGTCCCAGTTACCTTAAAAATTAAAAGTGTAAGGCATTGAGTTTTTTATTCTATTTTGCAGTGATACTATGACATTTTCTATTTTTTTTTTTAAATTTCGTGAGACATCAAAAATCATTCTCAAATTTTATATCACAATGTTTCACAAACAACAGAACTACAGCTTCTTTGGATATTTTGGAAATACTTGTAAACAAGTTTTTTCAGAATATTCAATTTGTAAAGATATTTAATTTTTATCACAATGAAAAATTTGTTTTACATGAAATATATGTTTTAAGAAATATTTCAACAATGAATTTCTGGTACATGTTTTCATCGTGGGTTTCAGCATTTTCTTGATACAGTTTGGGTAAAAAAACATTATTTTTTTTTGCTTTTACATAAACAACACATGATTTATTGTAAAATAAAAAACAATTTTTTAAAATAATTTATGACTAGTCGTTATACAGTGTATTCGTGAATTTTGTCAAATAATTATATATATATATATATATATATATAAATAATTGATTCATTTGTTAAGAACTTGCTACAACAATTGGAAAATTGAAGTAAAATAAATATTTTCCCCAGGTGAGTAAATTCTATAAACGATTTAAAAAATTCCCTTTCAGGTAATGGTGTAAAATTTTCTTTAAAGACTTATTTGATATTTTCTCTTTTAAAATTGTAATGATAGTTGCAAGAGAAATTTACTACAAAGTCTTCAAATTTTTAAAGATTTTTTTTAGTTAAGCAATATCAATACTAAGGTAAATTTTTATTATAGGTACAGATATATGCATCAGATGTAAATTTTTATTATAGGTACAGATATGCATCAGATGTTGCAACAAATTGATGTTATTGTTTTTCTATGAGTCCAAGGACCAAAAATAAATGAAGTGATGGTTAAAAAAGAAAAACTTTTAAAAGTAAGTTATTTTTGATTAATTATTTCCGACTAATACGAAATCATAATGGTTTTCATTCAGTTTTTAGCCGGAATGTTGTCAATATTTTGTGAAGTTTCTGCTAATAATTTGTCTACCAACCTAGTGAAAATGATGCAATGATCATTTTTAAAACTTGACTTAATTAGCTGAAAATAAGTCGAATTTAATTGTGATTTTATTACATAAAAAGTATGATCGACTTGGAAAAAGTAACTATGAAATAACAGTTGAAAATTGACTATGAATGTTTTGCGACCCGGAGGTCGTGGGTGTGGGAGGGTTCGAGGAAGAAGCAGACATGATCGTAGAATAACTAATTTTGCTTAAGCTTTAACACTTTACGAAATGCCTTTTATAACTGACTTTGGGAGCAATAAGTAATCCCAAACCGAAATCAGATAACTAAATTATCGAAACATCTTGATTAAAACTCCTTGAATGATCCTTCTTGAAGCCTGGTAGTATGGTCAGCTCCAAGTTCGGTTGCTTAATCACTTCTTAACGAATTCTCCATCAATATTAATTTTAAGATGCGCGACCACCACTCGCTGTCTACTAACTCTTGGAATTCAGCTTAACGATCAACGCTTAACCCTTATCTTGCAAACTCAACGACTGGCAATTAAATAGTAGTTGCATTTGCATAAATCAAATCATCTCTGTGGAAGGTAATTTTTAAATTAAAATCACAGTTAAAGAATATTTTCCCCAAGAGGATTAGTAGAAGACTCGAATAGAACTCATTACAACTGTATAACATTAAAGATTTTCCACCGCTAAAAATTACTCGTATCAATGAATCTAATTTTAAAATTTGTTAGAAACTGAATTTTTTAAACTGAAAGTGAATTTTATAATTATTTTTTTAAAATCAAATCTTAATCATTTGAAACAGACATACACACAGACATAACTAAAGTTACGAATCTTTTCGTCACATAAAACTTTTGTCGTTTGCAACGTATTCGATTTCAATACATTTTCAATTGCTCAATGTTTCGATTCAACTAAGTATGATTTATCATAATGCGTTTCTCTAAAAAAAAACCAACAGTATTTATTTTTAAAGAAAATTATAAATAAATTTGAGAAATCCGCTACATTCTCTAAAAAGGGAAACTATATGCAGAATATCTCATAACAAAGATGTAATTAAGAATTCGCTTCTAATATTCTAACTCATCTTCAAAGAAAAGTCAATTTCCTTTAGTTAACTATTAAAATAAATTTTTTAATTATATCGAAATAAGAAAGCGTAGAGCTTTAAATGTCAGCATCCCACGTAGTAACTACAAAAAGTATATGTGAGTATACTTATTGAGAAGATAATTGATAGAAAATGAAATGAAATATTCTTTATAATGTTTAAATTGCTTTAAAAGCAGGAACAAAAAAGTATGAAATTACTTTATTGTATTAAAAGTTTCATGCTTATTTTGCAAGCGACTGGTTTTAATTTTGAATTTTAATAAGCGGTTAGACGATATTCTATTATTTGTGAACTAGTTACAAAATAAATAATTTATTTTTAGCATTTATATTTATGAATTACTTTTGTACATGATATGTTTGAAGTTTGCAATTTTTTTTTAATTCTAAGCAATTCAAAACGTTTTCATTTTATTAAGGAAACTGAAAGTTGATGTATTTTTTTTTTTTTATTAAAAATTCCTTTTCCCGGTCTTAAATCCGTTAAGGTTGTCTTCGCCAAATAAACACGTGCCTGAACTAAAAGCGGATTACATCTTAAAATAGAAAATTGCGTCTCAATTTTCAGGAACATTTACAACATTATAATGTATACATATTTGTTTATAATTTAGCGTTTTTAAAATTTGAAAATATTCCATTTCAACACGTAAAAGTGTAGCTCATTTAGCATTATGCTATAGGAGAAAAAATGTGAAAAACATTTTCTACTAGGAAAAATGGATGAACTGAGTTATGGGATATGAAAAAAATATATGCTGCTCTCTGTAGAATAGTGACACAAAAAAATGTTTCAGTTCTTTTATATCTGATAAAATAATCCAAGTTTGGATTATAATCGTTAGCATTGAACGAAAACAGCCTTAAACAATTACTTTTATCTTGTGGATATTCCTAATTATAGTACAATTAAAATCACTTAACACGAAACTAAGGAGGCTGAAATATTTTTTCGTGTTAAAAAAATTTCGTATTAAAGGATATCGCAAGAAAAAAAAAGCAAAAAGAACCACATATTTAACAAAATTAAGGTTATTGCATATGTGTATAAATGCATGTAATTTTTTTAAAAAAACCCACCAATGCATTATTTTGAATATGTTATTTTTTTCCGTATTATTTATAAAATAAATATAAAAAAACACAAAAAATTCCTTAGATCTCTAATTAAAAAAATGTATCGAACGTACTTCGATATCTTGAGTAAATATTGACGTCTCACTGTTCACACAGCTACACGAGGGCTTTTGAACCATAATCAAGAGACCTGACTTCTGAACCATAATCAAGTGACGAGGACGACACTTGAGCTAGCACCCCTCTCCAAACTACCACACCACACCAACAAGAGGACCTTTGAGCTCTCAACATATTTAACGTGCATCGCTCCCTTACACGGCGAGTCTTCAGTGGTACTGGGCTCGAACTCATGACACGCCAGCCATGAGTCTGTTACCTTGACCACTTGGTTACCGCGGTCACCTTGGACGTCTTAAAGATTAATCATAATTTATGTTAAATTATTTTAAGAGATTCTTATTTATTCTTATTGTAAAAATTCATTTCTTTATTTTGTATATTTAATTTATCATTTCGAGTTAAGGCGACATGAAGTAAAATAAAATTTAAATAATCAATATAAGATTGATTGTGAGTGGTTCTTACGTCGCAATTAGAAGCAAAATAAAAAGTATCGGATCTCGTAATTTTTTAAACACACTCAAGTAACGAGGATGACACTTGAACTAATCAATAAGATGTTATTTTAATAAAGAAGTAATGTGCATTTTATATAATTATTATCTCGTAAATTTAACATTTTCTAACTCAATATTTTTTCTGTATTTTCGTATACTTTCTTAATTATTTTTTCACTCTTACTTGATTATTCAAACTGCTAACAAGTTATATTTCTCTAGTTTTTCTCTTAAATGAAAAAAAAGAGAAATTTGAATTATTGTGATTAGAAGTGGATAATATTATTTCATAACAAGACACTACGCCGTATATTTCAGTGTATCACCCTTTTTATTTTTTTTAAAAAAAATAAGATTGAATGATAGCTTTAAAAAAATATAAAGAAAAGTTGATCATATAAAAATTAAATTTCTACAAATGCATTTAGCTTTCTTTTGTAAAAGTTTTTCACCTTCTAACATTTTTATATCCATATTTCGTTTTAAATTTGCTTTGAATGGCTTATTGATGCACTTATCTAAAGCAGTGGTTCTTAAACTTTCGATCGATGCCCCCTCTACTTTAATTATTAGCCTGATGTCACGGACCTCCAAGATTTTGAAAACCCCTCCCTGAATTAATATTCTTGATCAAATATACATGTTCTAGTTGTTTTAAAATTTAGTTCTCCAGTCTAGGATGGCATACTTTTCAATTTTTTACGAGACCTTTCTGTATCTGTAAAAAAGGGAAATCTTAACATTAAGGTAAACGACTGCTTGCGGCATCTTTTTTTTTTTAAATGGAGATATGGGGATTTTTAGATTTATTTAGTACATTAAAAAAAATATGCAAAAATTAAGAAGAGAAAAGAAGATTATTATTACTAAAATAAAAAAAAATTGGCAAAAATTTACAAAAAATTACATAAACGGGGCTCATTCTGTATCAAAAGTTTATAAACAAATTTCCAATTTTTCAATTCTGATGGGTTGCTATGTTCTTCATTTTTGAAATGACTTTCAGAATAAGAGATATTTTAATTTTTACAAAAACCAGAGCACTTTAACTGAGTTATTATATGAAATTGCTTAAAACAACAGTGATTATATTAAAATAAGGGATTGTAAATTTTTAATAAAACAGTGAATAATAAATCTGATGTTTTATACACTTCTACTAGATTATACAGAACATACACAAAAAAATTCAGTTGATTATTTTCAAAACTTTTTTAGCAGCCTCTGTCCTCGTTTGAGCAATTTAAAAAAACACACACACACACACATTGCGAGTAAAACGCGTTTTAATCTTTGACATCTTGCATAAAATATTGGCATCTGCTTTTACTAAAACATTTGTAGTTTTTGTTCTAGTGAACGGAAAATAATAAACTTGGCAGAAAAGCTCTGGGGACCCCTGTGCCCAAGGTTATGAAAATGGAGATGGGCACAGTGGGCCTTGGCCCTCTATGGGCTGTTGCGCCGCTGCGTTTATTTATTTTTTAGTTTTATAAATTTTCTGGTTGTTTTATATACTAATTCTCTGCATAGAGAGAATAAAGATTTAGATGAACAGTTATTTTTTTAAAAACTCTACAAAGCTCGATGTACTTATTTTTTTACCGCTTTTATAGTACCAGACGCGAAAAAAATTGTAAAAATGAAACTATCAATCGTAATACCAATCCATAAACAGAACTAACTGTGAGGAACACTTCTAAGAATATAAGGAAAAAATTGTTCAAAATATTAAAATTTGTAAAAGTAATAAAAATTTTAAAATATTGAAATATATTTAAAAAATTTAAAATCATTGTTTGACTAAAAGTGGTTTTTTCTTCTGAAATGTGTATTTCTTGTATGTTCAAATACGGTACGTTAATTTCACATAAATATGTAAATAAAAAAAAATTCTTTGGAAGGTACTGCGTTTGATTAAGCATCATAAAACGGTTCTCAAATATGGGCTTCTCTATCCTATTTTTCATAACAGCTTTCAATATCGCTTTCTATATTCTTTGAATTTCTTGATGAATATGGGTTCGGGACCGAGTGATATTCTAGACTTATTGATGAAAAACCAATTTTTTTAGAAACTTTAGATAAAAACAATTTTCCTTTTTGAACGAAAATAACACACATATACAACGTGTGTGAGAACTAGGTAACTTTTATTTGCATTGTAGCATCAGTTTTTTTTCCGCATGCTGCTCAATTGTGTATTTTTTCATAATTAAAATCCCAATGCATAATTTTTAGATCCTGAAAACAAATTAGAGAAAATAATTAAATTTCACAAAAGATATTCGCAATTTAAATTACATGGTTACTTTTAACTAGTGGCGCCCACAAGAATTTTTCAAGGGGGAGGGGGGGGGGGTCCAGAGTCCAAAGTTCACCGCTTTCGTATCATGCACCAATACGCCATCAAACATATTCTTTTGATTTTGTCGATTGTCAACAACAAAAAAACAGTAAAAAAAATAAATTATTGAATGAAAATTAGCATTAATTATAAAATAATTATTAATAACAAATACTTAATTACATTTTACTACTATATATATAAAATTATAATCAATCAAACTAAATCAAGGACTAAGGGGTTTTGGACCCGGGGACTTGTCCCTCCCCCTTGTGTGTGTCGATTTATGCCCTATATTTCATTTCCATAAACATAATACCTAAAAAAGAAGCTGAGAATCTATATCTAAAAATTAAATTGATGAATTGTTATTCATTAAATATTTCTTAATTTTAAGATCATGATATAACAAATGGATATAAATATAAGCACACGAAGTTACCTTAATACTAATAAATTTTCTGTGAGTAAAAGAATTCCGAGGATATACAGTGAAAGTCGTTTAACATGAAACTGAGGGGACTGAAATTTTTTTCGTGTTAAAAGAATTTTGTGTTGATATTGCAATATATATATATATATTCAACAAAATTAAATTTATTAGAGTACATTTTACTTATATAGTTATGTATATATGCATGTATTTAATAAAAGTCAATGAAACAAAAGCATTCACAAGAACTTAAGGAAATTCAGTACAAAACTTTCAAGTTTTTTGAAAAACAGAACATTTATTTATTTTTCTGAGTTTTCTGAAATTAATCTTATATTTTTCTTTGCGTTGTCTTTTTTAGATCAAATTGTCAGCAAATTGTTCGATGTCGTTCGTTTTGTTATTATTTTCCCCATTGGAATGTGTGTCTCGGTAACTGCGCATACTTTTCATGATATTCCTGATTCGGATGACGTATTCATTAGGAGGCGCATTATTCATTTCACTTTCGTCGTCGGAATCTGAGTCAGTGATATTTTTTGAGCTTTGAACAAACTCCAAAATGTCTTTGTTTGCCATAATTGGGGCTGTACACACATTAACATCATTTACTGCAACGAATTCTTCCGATGATACAGTAGAACAGTCCAATTAAGCTGATGTTTTCCATATTTAGTTCATTCTCAGAAGGGAAATCTTTTTGTGTTAAGCAATTTTCGTTTCTTGTTAAGAGAAAAAGAATGTAGGAAAATACATAGTACTTTTTCGGGACCGTTGTATTTTTTGGTGTTAACTGATATTTCGTCTGAAGCGTATTTCACTGTACGCATATTGTGCCTTAACATTTACATGAAGATACCCTTTAACCTTAAAAAAAACTTTTTTCCCCGCCTATTGATCAATCTGGTGTCACTAAATGCCTCACCATTTTCGTGAAACCGCGCGCGTTCCCTATCTATATTCCCCAAACCATTACCTAATCGTCAACAACTCCATTAACACCCAGCGGAGATTTCGATATTACCCGCCGCTTCCTGAGCTTTTGGCATTGTCGGGCCCTAGTCCATATGTTAGCAAGAGAGCTCTAAATAAAAATCTGCGCTCTCCCCCGCTATAAATCTAACTTCCCGCCGCAACCGAAACCCGACTTGGCTCCCATCCCTGCCCGTGGGATTTTCTGGGCTCACCATCCCCCCAACGCATGCGCACCCGAGATTTAACTAATGGGAGGGTAGAGATACCAACTACCCTCATTGGCTGGGGAGGAGGGGCTTCAAAAAAGTTTTTCGCGCTTGGTCCAAAGAAAAAAAAAGTTTTATTTCGTGAAAGTTTCTTTTCAGATGGTCTGATTTGTTTGTTTATTTTTTTAGCACGTTCCCTCTCCTGGTTAGATTTCAGAACCCAGTTCCATGTGAGCATGGTTGAGATTGAGACGATTTAATTAAAAGTCCTAAGGGTAAGGATTAGAATAAAAAAAGTTAAAGGAGTTGTGATTCGCGTTGATGTGGGAAGAAATAATAAGTTGCGTTCTGATACAATTTTGGATTAATTGGCTCTTACTGACAGTTTGCTAGAAATCAGGTAAATATGTTTTTAATCCTTTATATCGTATTGAACCAATTTTTCCCCATTAAAGAACAGTGAGGTCCAGTGAGGAATAAGTATCTAAGGTTCTATGAGAGATAAGTAAAAATGTTTATGCAAGAAATTTATCAAAAATATTTTTAAGGTGAATTAAAATAAATAAGATAGCGAAATAATATTGTTTTGATGTAGGACGAAATGTTATGTCGGGTTCTTGATCAATTTTTGGATTAATTGGCTTTTACTGGCAATTTAGTAGGAATCAAGTAATTATATTTCGGATAACTTGTTATGTATTGAGAGGAATATACATATTTTTTCCATCTAAAGAGAAAACTTTTAAGACTTTTTAAGATTTAGTGAATTTGAAATTTATAGAAAATGTTTTGTATTTAGAATAAAAAACTAACAAAAAAAAAAAACTCTCTACATTTTCTTAATTCTAAATCATGCGGTATTGAAGAAACCTCGTAGTCGATTTTTGAACATGTAGCCAAATTTCTTACATTTTCAAAAAAATATATCCTGTTTATATTGGTTCAGTGAAACATAAGTAATTTGAAATTTCCAAATAAGTATTCGGAAAATAAAAATTGAAAAGTAAAAAATTTCCAAAGTAGTATTGCATATTTCTTGAAAATTTAAAAAAAAAATATTTAAGTGAACTTTCCAATTTTCGATGTATTTTCAAAAAAATTTTGTAAGAAGAATTATAATTTGAACAAAGAGTAATCTTCATAAAATAACTATACAACAACTGATTTGATTTATTTATTCTCTAAAAATAATAAATAAAATTTTTTACCAACGTTAAAGTTTCTAAAATTTGTGATTTGAACATAAAGGAAAACTTTTTTTTGTATCAGTAAAACTTATTTATTTTCGAACTTTTTTCATCTAAATTCGTGCGAGTGTTGTTAAGCAAAAAATATCTTTACAAATTCGATATTATACTTAGTACACATCATAAAATTATCTAAGGCTTTATTTAGTAATTTTAAATGCCTGATTCAAATGTTTTGGGTCACTTGGAAAAAGGAAGACAATGAAGGTTTTTTTTAATGCAAATATGCTATTATTTAAAGGGGTAGTATGTTTCAAAGGGATGCATTCTAAAATCATTTTTTTTAAAGTTTTAATTTTACTAACTTGTGAATTTTCGTCTTGTTTTAAAATAATTCGAACGAAATTTGCAAATTTACAAATGTTGGGGAATATGGATTTAAGCATTTATATTCATAGTAAATGCAAAAGTGTTTATTAATTTAAAATATGTTTAAAGACTTAATAATTTAAAATATGTTTAAAGATTTAATAATTTAAGATATTTTAAGAATTTAATAATTAAAGAAATTTATATTGAGTCAATGATTTCATTAAGTATTGATAAATCTAGGACGTCTGAAAATAAGTAATCTTTCCGATACAAAACTTTTCAAGTGTATTCAATATATGTAATTTTTAAAAAAATTACTTGTATTGAATAAAAAACTTGAATGTTTGCATGAATTCTATTTTTTTATTCCTCATAAAAAATATCTTTGAGATGCATCGAAACATATATTCATTTAGCTAAAATATTTAAAAGTGAATTCAAAATGTATAATATAAGATTTTCCTTAGAAAAATAATTATTCAAGTTGAAAAAAAATTTTGGTTTTGTGTCGAAGCGTACTTAACTTTTAATTTCCAAAATAAACTCAAAATAATATGTTTCTCGCACGTACTTAATTACTAGAATTCCAAAAAAAAAAAAAATAAAGTTAGATTCTTACACAAGCAATTTTTATCATGAAAAACTAGTAAACCAAATGAATATTTCCTTTTGTTTAGATCAAATTTTATTCAGTATTGAAACAAGAAATGTTGAAATGTTTATAAAAACTAAGAAATAATATTTACCCTCTAGGCAATTTTCAAATTCCACGTTTTCAAATGATTTAATTAAGATTAATCCTCAGAACTTTTTAAAAAAATATAGAGAGGGAGTAGGCAGAGTTTTTTCTTCTTCCCAAATATTTTTCAGTTTCTCTTAAAAAGAAACCCTGATGAATTACAATTTTGAATAATTAGCTTTTTTTTAAGATTTAAATGTTATTTTTCATTTAAATAAAGTAATTAAATAATTTTCTTTGGATATATTTGCGATCTCAATTACATCAATTAATGTTTTGAACTATAGTTATTGATTTTCAAGCACGCAAGAATGTATAACACAAGTATAATTATTATCTTTTTAAAAAATATTATGAAGATGTATGCATTACAAATGAATTATTATAAAATTATTTTTGTGAAAATTTATGAGCCAATTAATGTCTTAACAGAAAAAATTGGCGAATAATCTGATTATGATAACAGAAATCTAATATAATATTCTAAATCAATGAGTAAATATAACGTAAAACAGTTAAGTTTAAATTTAGCATCATTTATAAGATTGATCAATGCAAAGAAACCATTGCAATCGAAACAAAAATAAAATGAAACAAAATGTTTCGTTATGCTAACAAAATAAGCACATTTATATTGATAATTGTTTCAAGTAGAAAATAAGCTAGGCATCATATGAAAAACACAAGAAAACAGCAACCAAAATCATACGGTAAATAAAATGCTTTTCTTCAAAAAGAGAGTTCTAGATACTTTTTTTATGAAAAAAAAATGTTGTTTATCCTTTTTGATTGAATTCTATAAAAATATTGTCCATTTTCACCTAAGGATTTGTAACTTAGTAGGGAAACACGAAATATTATTCTTTATTGAAAGCGATGAGTACAAATATATTCAAAAAAATATTTTACAAATATTGTTTTAGGTAATAAAAAATGGTAGAAGCAATACAATCTAAAAATATTTCTGGGTGGAAGATATACTTAAAAAAATTTAAGTTGCAAAAATTCTATATAATGTAAATTTCTAAAAAATCTTGTTTGAGTTGAAAGATATTTTTAAAATAGAATACACATCAATGAAACTAAATATTTTCCGTTCAAGTGGTTTAATTTTTAAAAGTTTTAACAATTTGTAATCATGAATTATTGAATGAATTTGAAGTAAAAGTATTCTGTTTCTTTCACCTTCTTTTTCCTTTCCAGAATTTCTAATTAATTTTCTTAAATAATTTTAAATATATGCTATATTACATTTCTTTTATTTTTATATAGTCATACAAGTAATTTGAAATGGAATAACTAATAAATTCACTTCATATAAATTAAACTGTACCAGTACTTAATTCTTCTTGTAACAAATCTTTTTCTTCTGATATAAATTTAAATGTGAACATATATATATATATATGAATATACATATATGAGCAATACATATATACATATATGAACATTCCATCTATACATTTATGAACGTATGTACAATATTCTCATATATAGACCAGGAAAAAAGTTCTTTCCGTAACTTTACTTTTGAAATCATAAAACCCTATTACCCTAGAACATGCATACATAGACATTGTATATAGACTCTTATATAGACATTGAAAACAATAAAGAGAATTTGGAAATAAAATATATATTTTTTTTACATGTGTATACGAAAAGAAGAAAAAAATTCGCGAAGTGATTTTTGTCTATTCTATGGGAATAAACGTATCTTGTAATCTATTTTTCTTTTTATATTATTCAATGTTTTCTCGCAATACATATGTTAAAGCGAAATTGAAAAGTTTCTAACGACATTCAAACTAATTCTAAAAGTAAAGAAACAAAATGAGATGAACAAAAAAAAAACATTTTCATCTTAGTTTTACTGAAAATTATGTAAGAACAATCGAGATAAATATTTAAGTCAAAAATAAGTTATTGAATTAATAAGCTAATTTGATAATTATAACAACAAATAAAATTAGCTCACATTTTGAAAAAAGTATTAATATTTAAATTTTAATGAAAATAAACATATATGAATATTAATCTATAATTTTAAAAATTTTAAAAAGAATAAAATACAACATGTTATTTATATATGTATTAAATATGTTTCATATTTTATTCTTATATAAATAAAATATATTTAGCATTTCATGTGTTTATATTTAGTAATAAAATACTAAATTCATTTTTTAAATGTATGTAACGTAATTATATAATTATAATTTTTATATAAATAATATTTATCTAATGATTAATTTTATGTTGTTCTTTATTAAGGCTGCAATGGATTTTTGAAATGACATCGGAGAATTGAACACATTTTATCAGTCATTTATTAACATCATTTTAAAAGATGCTTAAAACATTTATTTTCTGATAAATTTTAGAGCAACTATTAGAAATTTAAACTAAAGCTTAATACATGTAAATAATAAAAAAATATAAAGATACCATAGTAAGAAAAATTTAATGTTTTGAAAAATGTTTCATGTTCTTCAATTTTTTAAGTAAAATTCATATGAAATAATCATAACATTAATTGCAGATATATTTAATGGAATTTTATAAGTTGATTGCAAAATTTAAGATGGTCTACTTATATATAAATATAATAAGTGGATGTTTCTGATCGTTACTTTCGTTGTAGTGGTGCATTATTAAAAAAATTTGGAAATCACTATTCCAAATCAGTGATCTTCAATCTGTGTTCCACAGAGCTTCGGGGATCCATGAAGTATATTCGGGGGTTTCCTGAGTCTCAATAAACATTAAAAAAGTAAATTATAAGTGTGTTTGTAAAATGGATTCGCGTTCTCTCTGAAGAGTTTGAAAAATCACAAGTATCTAAAACTAATCATGGTCATTTTAAAACTGAAATATTTTATTTATACGTAACTTTTTTTTGTAATACTTTCTAAGTTTTGATCATAAAATAAAAAAAAGAATATTGAAATATTTTTTTTTTATATTAGTACATTACTATTCCAGGCCCCACGAAATAATTTTACTATCGTTAGTAGAATGTTTTTCAAAACTAAATAGTTTTCTAATGGAAAATGTACCTTTTTTCATTTGTGGGGAAAAAACCACATATAGTGAAAGAAAGGGAACAACTTATCTATGTATCAACAGAACGATGTTAAAATCTAAGTTTAAGCAAGAACAGCTCTTAAATTTTAAGTTTCAAATTTCTGCAAAATACACTGCTATAAACATTTTAATGACATTCAGAACAATGTATTTAAGTAAAAAATATTTCTCACGTATATGGAAACGAAAACAAAATATAAAAGCAAATTTAACGAGGAATATGAAATGCGACTGCAGATAGCTTCAATAGATCTAGACTTCGATAATTTGTGTAAAAAAAAAATGCTAACACATATCTCATTAACTAAACGCAATGCAAGAGTAAGTGATTCTTGAATCATAAATTAATATTATAAAACTGTAAGTACATTACATTAAAAACATTTCTTAAAAATTTTTAATAACAAATACAAGCTTTTTTATAAAAAAATTTGTTACATAAAGTATTTTTAACCTGTTGAATTACTTTAAATATTATTTTAAGATATATTCATATATTCTTCAAAGTGTACTTGTGTGTGTATAGAAGGTTCATGCGGTGTTCCTCAAAAACACTGCATATTTGTAAGGATTCCGAGTATAGAAAAAGTTTGAAAATCACTGTTTTATAGATGATAAAAATACAGCTGTAGATAATAACAAAAGTTTTTAGTATATTATAATACTTTAGTATTTTACTACTTTATTTTCTGTATATCCTCTAGAGTAAATTTAAGTATCTAAAATAGTTTTAAAGACACAGAAGATCCCATGTAATATTTAATTAGAAATCGAATCTATATTATATATGGTTTGATAAGAACTTCATGTAATTTGCCTTAAAAATCTTTAGGGAATAAGCCACAGAAATAAAGCTGGAACGGTAACTTTCACATGCAATTTTCTAGGCCTTTCAAAAATACTTTTTGAATTTTTAAATTTTATTTTTATTAGTTTATTCTATTAAGAAAAACTTGAGAAATGTTTTACATACTTTTCCCCTCAGTTCATAATTTATTTTTTAAATAGCTGTAATTTTTTAATCCCTAATGTGACTTATCTTGTATTTAAAAATACACTATGAATAATATGAAAACTGTGTGTGTGTTTAATAACTTATAATATAATTAACACAAGTATATCCTTATATTGATAAGTCTAGTTTCTTCAATACAATTTTTAATCGATTGCGCTCTATTATGCGCTACAGGAAAAATAACAGTAAATAAAAGATTTTGATAAAAAAATAAGTTTAAATATATTAAGATTATATATAAAAACAGCTGACTCTAAATTGTTATATATTGTCTTCTGTCTTTTTCCACCGTCAATAACGATAAAAAAAATACATCATTTTTCTGTTTCAATCATTTAAAAAATACTTGAACGCTGTTGAAATTAATTTTATTTCTTTTCTTTATAGTTAAAATTCCCTTAAATGTTATTTTATACATTTCATCTTAATTATGCTTATGAAGACAACCAGGAATATTAAAGGCATGTATTCTGAATTGAGATTTTACAATCTTTTTCTGAATCGAGAATAAGAATGAAAAGCGTATGAAGGAAATTAATCTCTCCTTCTGTGTTTATATATTATTAAAAACTTACTAACTTACTGTTAGTCAATATAATGTGTCGCTAATTTACTCATTTAATTTTAATAGATATAATAAACACTTCAAATCAAAATCTTTTAAACCACTTAAATATTATTATTGGTGATGTATGAATTCATTATTGGATCCTTTCTCTCTCTCTCTCTGAATAAATTTGTTATTCAAATACCTTCCACGGATGAATTATATATGTCTTGATAAATTTTTTTTGTGAAATTGTATATTTAAATAGCAAAGATATATTCACTTAAAAAAATCGTTTGCGATTACTTGTCTCATTAATAACTGTTTTCATAACTGGTTTTTAAAATAGAATTTACAAAAAAATAATAACACAACATAAGTTTTGTCTTAGAGTTTGCAGTTATGATATTCTGATCTACATCTTGTTTCAAAAGCTCTTGCACAGTAAAGGATGTTTTGGGATAAAATTAATGTTGGGACTTTTTAATTTGTAAAGAAATACATGGAGTATTAAGAAAGACAATTAATATGCACTGTAGGAAACAGAAGAACGTAAACGTCCGAAAGAAATGTGTAGCAACAAAAAAAAGTTTCGTTATTTATATTATCATTTTATTTTTATTATTATTAATTAAATTATTATTTTAACTATTATTATTTCTCTTTCAATGATTCAGACTATTTTGCAGCGTATTGCAAAGAACAACTTTTAGGTCCTGTTTTTATTAATCGCTTTCCTACCATTTTTGCTTAATTAATTTTTCACTTCGAATTTATTAGGATTTCGACTCCAAAATAGCCCTGTAATTTATTATTTCTTGGTTCCAAAGCTTTGCTTTTTCCCTATATGTATGGTCTTAAAATTTTTGAAGCCATGGATCTTTATTGCTTCCAGGATGACGTGTTGAAATGACAGAAATGTATAATATTATTCAGTATTTCCAGAGAAATATTATCAATAATTCTGTTTATTGCTTCTACCAACTCGTCAATATTATTGTCACACACTTGATGTTAATTAATGTTGAGTTAAATTAATATCTTTGCTCGAAAACTTCTTTCTTCCTCTCACTGTTACAATGAATTTATATTAAGCAGAAATAAAGGAATTTATTTTGATGAGAGGAGAAAAATAGTCATAATTCGTAATAATTGAGTTAAACCAAAAAATTGAAAGATGTGTCAAAGCAAATGACAAATAATCATGAACTATTTATTCATTTTAATGGAAGGCTTAGCAGTTTTGCGCTACAATCTAACTTACAGTAGCGTTCGCCTACAATTCAATTACCGTTTAAATGATCATTATTACGGGAGAGAGAGAGGAGGCATGAAATAACATATAAGAATAAAATCGAGATATTTGTTCTAACTGAAGAATATTTAATTTGAAGTTCCAAAACGCGATTTTATTAATTTAATAAGCTAACTTAGTTACAAAAATTTTAAAAATGGTTTTATTAAAAAAAAATGTCTGATATCAAAAAAGGAAGTTAAGTTGAAAAAGTGAATTGATTGCTATCGAAAATATTCAGGAGGTTGTAATATAAAACCTTCAATTGGTATTTAATTTTTGTTACTTTTACGCATATAAATCAGTTGGATGTAAATATAGATGAATAAACACAAATGAAAAACAGAGAATTTTAATATTATACACATGAGCATTAACTGGAATTAATTAGAAAACTGAATATAGAGTAAGCACAATAAATACAAAGCGTTATGCTCTTCAAAAGTAATTATAGCTTAAAAATATGTTTATTTTGCGTATTCAAATAAATGTTTGAAATGACACGTAAAATCTATATATTACGTGAATATATAAAATGAAAATGGAAAATATATAGATAAGGAATTTATTAATAAAATTTGAAATTTTACAAAATATATAAATGCACTTTATATCAAAAGAATCTTTAAATAATAATAGTTAAATTTATAATACTTGATTTTTTTAAAAATTTCTTTTGTGTTTTCGATTTTTTCCCTATGTGCACCTCAATAATTCTGTGTTTGCTTGAATGAAACAATATACAGGTAATATAATTATAGAATCTACAGAATTAACGAATTTCTTCATCAATATCTCGACAACCCAGGGAGGACCTTGATCCTCTCAAGAAGCCTTTTCTATGTCAGTCTTCTTCCTGCTAGTGTTCCCCAATTTTTAGTTTTCAAAACTAGGAGATCTTTTTCTAGGCCATCAATCCATCTTTTACTTGGTCTGCCCTTTCTCCGAGGGCCAATTGGTTGGGCATTGAAGACTTTTTTTAGTGGTGATTCGTCCATTCTGACAACGTGGCCGGCCCATCTAAATCGTTGTACTTTGATGAAGTTAACGATATCAGATTCTTTATATGAATGATAGAGTTCTAAATTTGATATTCACAACGTGCCATTTTCTTGAATTCTTCCAAAAATAATTCTTAAAATCTTCCTTTCATAGATACTTATCATGTTCTCATCTGTTCGAGGCGTGGACCATATTTCACATGCATAAGTTAATACTGAGCTTAAAAGACTTTTATACAATAGAACCTTTGTTTTTCTTTTGATTAAATTCGACTTCACATATTTTCGTATTCCATTAAGACATTTATTAGCCATCATAATTCGTTTTTGGATTTCAGTAGTACAATCGTTCCTATTGTTAGTTTAAGAACCTAAATATGCGAAACGAATCAACGTATTACTTCTATATATTCTATCTTTCAATTTTCAGTTTCTGCTCAGTGCACTGTCATATCATATACTGAACGCGTTCTTTATACGAGGAGTTCTATTGATTATATCTCGGTGGTTTCATCTGATAATGGGAGCTGACATCCTCATGATCTTCTCTCTGAACCAGAACGACCTTAACCCACTACGGCTAAACAAGAACTCGAATCCTTCCAATTAGCTGTTGTTTAAAACGCTCTCTAACGACCAACACCCACTGCATCTAATGTTTTTTGGGAAGGATAAATAATGAAGGGGGATATAAGATTACATAAATTTGGTCCATGACAAAATGTCAAATGTATTTATTTGCTCATTTGTTTTTTATGCGTATAAAAGAGTTTGAGCAAAAACTCCAATGATAGCTATTAAAATGAGGAAAAATAAAGAGAATCTGTAATTTATGGGAAAAAAGTTGCTTTTGTTATAATGTACTTTACACATGGTACGATTTACATAAAATTTTTAATTTAATGATTTTCATAATTTTTTTTGGTTGCCTCCTATGTGTATGTATGGTGTAAAACAGATTTTATGCTCAAAATTTCATAAAAAAATTAACCATTTAATATTTTGAGGAAAAAACTTGAAACTTATGAAGTGATTTTAAAATGCTACTCTTCCTACAAAAACTGACGTACATATATGAAATTAGATTTACAAGTAAATAAAACTATGTATAACAAAAGTTAGTATATGTTTTGCGATAACATGATTGGTATTCGTACAATACTTCTTTTTATGAATGCTTATTGAAAATTCCTTAAAAAATGTGTAAATTCTAAATTATATATTTTTTAAAAAATAAGTATTTCTTTGATTGAAAAATGCATACCAACTTTTATTCAATGTACTATTAACAACAAGTGGAAAAAAATTCCAAGTATTAGGCACAATAGAAAGAAAGTCTTAGCATTTTAAATGAAGTCAAACAGTTATTTTATCTTTCTAAGATAAATCATTTTAAAGTTTTGATTTGCCATTGTGGGATGTGAATAAAAACGAACGTAAAAGTCATGACAACTCTGCGTTTTTTAAACTTAGAGTTTTCAAATTTTGTGACAATATAGAAAAGTATATAAAAATAATAATAATTTAGGTAAGGAAATTAGATTTGATTTTTTGACTGATTTTTGTCAATTGAATTGTACTGCGCCTCCTTAGAAACAAAATAAAAATCTTTTTGTTTTTCTTCCGCCTTTCTATTTTAGTTGGTATTTGCTTTTAAGTTTAAAAAAAATTAGCTTTATAGAAATTTCTTTCCTCATAAAGTCCATAAACTTTTATGTTATGTCAATATATGTTTCAGAAAACGATAATAATAACCATATTAATAGACAAACTTTTGATGGGCGATGATGAAAATCGACAATAGTCAAAATTACATTTATAAAATTTTTTTATCATTGATGAGTCAGTGTCACACAATAAAGAAACACGAATGCTACTGGAGACAGATTTCGTAAGTTTGAATCATGGTCAAGTGACGAGGACGACACCTGAGCTAGTGCTAGTCTCTTCGAACTTCCACACTACGTCAATGGGAATGTTTCGATCCTTGATAGATTTTACGTACATCAACCTTTCTACACGGCTAGGTGAGCTCATAAGAAACTATCCACGAGTTCGTGATAACCGTTAGACTAATGCGGCCATTTACTTAAAGTCAGATGATACAATTGAAATAATTCCCTTATTTTTTTTTCAGTTTTCTAAAAAAGTTTACGTTTAGAAGTGTTATCTATTGTATTCAGCATTTGAATAAGCATCTTTTAGGCATTATTTAAGCGAAACTTATTAGAAATCATAAAAAGTTGCACTGTATTGTTTTTTATTAAAAGAGAACAATGGTTTGTTAAAATGTTATTTAGATTAAACATTACTGTTTTTGTTTTACTTTAAATTAATTTGTATTATTATAACAAAGATTTTTGACCTAAAATTCATACACAAGTCTTCAGTGGCTTTTACACAAAAGAGTCGAAATAATAATACAGACTGAAGATGCATTGATATACTATTGATATAAAATTACGAAATTTATTGTGAAATCTATATAGGTTTTATTTACATCATTATGAAATTTGAGGTAATTTCCTGTCACAGGACAACATTTAATAAATATTCATGATATAAAACTCTTAGTGATAGCAATTATTAGTTTTGGTTATTTGCACAAAAATGTTCACACTTTAAAGCTAATTTTTAAAAAAAATCTGTTTCTTTTCAATGTGGTTTTTAAATTCTTAAAAATCAATCAGAGTCAATTAAGTCTGCAATGATGCAAAAATTAAAATTTTTAACCCATTCAGTCAATTCAACGTCATTTTAAAGTAATTTCGTATTTTTAATGAATATTTCTCATTAATTGAAGTACAAGATTTTTAAATTCCTAAATGATAAATTTAATTATAAACAAGAATATGGACATTCAAGTTTCCCCCTGAAGTCTTTAATAATTCCTGTTTTATGAATACACTTAATATTTCTGGGGGAGAGGACTCTTAATCACTACACTTCCAAAAAAATTTATTGAATGTAATTTATAAATATTTCTTGAAAATTTTTAAAACATACACTTGAAACAGATTTAATTTAATAATAAATATATGTGTGAATATATATGCATTAAAAAACCCATCACCATTAAAAATTTTATTTTTAAGAATGCATTTGCTTTTTGAATTAAATAAAAAAAAATGTTTTCGCTGCTAAATTGTGGCAATTGAACAAAAAATTCAACTATAAATAAAATTAAAATTTTTATAATGATGTTTGTTTGAACATATTTGGTTATTCACACACACACACACACACACACACACACACACACACACTCACACACTCTCTCCACACTCCATCTTTTTCTCTCTCTCAAAATAACTTTCTCTTTAAAAAAAATTGAATGAACCTATCCCTTTACAGTTGAGAAACCAAAGGAATACCATGATGGTGCCCGAAATGAGAAGCTGTCGTTACCAAAAGACACCACCCCCAACAGCCACTCCTCCCTATGTTACCAGTACCACTCACCGAGGACATTACGATTCAAGTTTTGTTAATCAAGATTATACCAGGACAGGAAACGATTTCCATTGCCAATATAGTTCTGGACGATACTACACTAGTACAGATGACGGTACCTTTCAACCACAGCGATCCATGGATCAACATTATGCAGTATTGCGTACAAATGACATTAATGGCAATTATGGATACGAAAGAAATGTGGACGGAGGCTTACGGTGCCAGTCCTCGGAAGTTTCAACGTCTTCAGAAGATAGCAGGTAATTTTGAAATATTTGAATTTAAATTTTTTATTCATTAACCTGCATCTATGTATCAATGTTAGGTAAGTCATAGTTGATAAATATATAGAAATTTGAACAGATTAAAGAGAGAGAATTTTGTTAATTTTAATAAAGCAGGATCTGAAATTGTATCTAACTTGATATTTTTATGTAATAATTGCATCAGATAATTTGTCGAAAGCCTCTCCTTGAGTTGATGTGAGAGTTTGTAAAAGGAAGATCCATCATTAAAAATCAACACCTTGTTTTCTTAACCTTTCAAATACTATCAACCTTTAATGAAGATGAGCGAGTCAGTTTTCGCATACTCTAATTATTTATATAATGATAATCATACAGATATTCAATTGGATTCTTTGAAATTGCCCCATGTGGTTCTTAATCCTCTTTTCGAGACACATTAACGATTTATAAATGTGCTCTACTTTAATCTACAATAACACATTTCCAATGGCTTTCTTCTTTTTTACTCTCGTGAACTCAAATCACTAAACTTTAAATAGTAGTTCTCCTTTACAGAAAGAGGTTCTCAAATTAAACAATTTGTCGGAAATATTTCCCCAAGAGGTTTTGCAAAAGGGCCCAGAGAGAACTCATTATAACTTTTTTTATCATCGTACCATGGTTACAGAATATTTCTAGATACATTATTAGTTTCTTTTTATGCAACAAATATTCCAGAGCTTTCAGTCTAAAAATTTGAACTATTTGTTTGCTTTAGCTCTTATTTTTAAGTTTGTTTATTCCATTTTCTCTGTGTTTCGAAAAAAAATCTGGAATTATTTTAAGGTCTCAGATAATTTTTAAGAGAGCAAAGAGCAAGGAATTTGAAAATAAACAATATCAAAATGTTTGTAATGTAATTAAACATATATCAAACTTGTTTATTTGCATTATATTTCAGTTTTAGAATCTTCGTATTTAGATGAATTTTCGACAGCTAAGCCCTAAAAATGGATGCATTGAAATTAAAAGAAAACAAAAATTCCAAGTTACTGAATGTTGTATTCTTTTATATGTTACAGTTATTTAATTCTAGATTGATTTTTGAAATTTTGATTAATAAGGAAAAAATTTTTCCCAAAGGAACTTCATATTTTTACAGGAAAAGTTAAAAATACAGCTCCCATAGCATATTTAAAGGTCTTTTTAGTACGAAGAAAAATACCTTGTAACATTATTAAAAGGAAATAAGACAACATGTATTGTACTATAAACCGGTTGATTAAAAAATAATGGGACCCAACTCAGAGCATCATACATTTTTATCAAATTAAGTTATTTCCAGGAAATTTTCGATGTGGTTTCTTTTGGCATAGTACACTTTGCGTAAGCGTTTCCACCAAGTCAAAAGATCTTTTTTTACCATTTTTAGGGGGTATTTTTCCAACATCGTCTTTGATTGCTTTTTGAAGACCTTGGAGAGTTCTTACTTTACGTCTGTTTAATTGTTTTTAAGTAATCCCATAAAATTTCATTTAATAAAATTAATTAATAATTAATTAATTTTAAATAAAATTTAATAATTTTTTTGTAATGTTTATATAATTGCAAAGAACACTGTCAGAGGATGGTGATAGCCATTTCTCAGGAGGCAGAAAATTTATTTTTTAATCTTTCAGCCATTTTATAGTTGATTTTGCAGTATGACTTGGTGCAGAATCTTGGTGAAAAACAAACTTTCCTTGAGGTTAAAGACGCTTACTTTTTTTGATCAAATGTTTCAAAACTTTATTCTGATAGTATTTAACATCAATTTTAGCCTTTAGTTCTACAAGAAATGGTTCTGTTAAGCCTTGAAAGGACATTCCCATCCATACCATAACACCTGATGGCCAACTTACTTTTTGCAAAACAGCTGCGTCTTTGCGACGTTTTTAGCGTGAAATACATTGAATCTTCCTTTTGCCAGTTGCGTATGACAGATGAAACAGTGCTTCATCAGAAGTTATCCATGCTTTGTATCTACTTTTGCGTAACATTAAATATAGAGGCCAAGAATGCTTTCTTCGTTTTTTTACGGTCTTAACAGACATTGGAAGACATATTGACTTATTCACTTTTTTTATAGCCAATTTTCTTTATCTGACGACAAGTTGTCGATTGCGATACCTATAATTTCTTTGTTAAAGTTCTTTGAGGCAGACGGTTAGTCTTTTCAGCTTCTTTTTATTCTTTTTCGTTAAGGAATTCCTTTCGTCCGTATTTCTTTCCTGAAGCTCTTGATTTCCAGTCAAATTTTATATCCTTTTAAAGTTTAACAGAAATCTATTAGTAAAATGTATTTTTTTTTGTTTTTAAAGGCTTTATTTGTAACAGAATTTGAGCAAACATTCTTCGAAAGCTTTAAAATTTTGTTTCGGCTTTGATGATCTAATTTCGGAGCCATAATTTACTCCCACTAGTAAAAATAGTTAGATTGATAATTTAAATTTTTCCTTTTCAAAATATGACTGGCAGCAAAGCGATAAAAATTTACTATTCATAGTTATAGGCTTTTAAAACTGCTTCCATTAATTTTGAATCAACCGATATATTAGATTTTTAAGGCCCGAGAGAAGACTGTAGGCTTAGTTTTTAACTAACTTAAGAAATTCAAGAATTCAATAAGCTAAACACTCACACAAGAAACTAAATAGTTCTTTTTATTTCATGAAATAATTAACAAATTTTCATCCTTAACAGTAAGTCTTAACATAAGCAGAATATTATAGCGGTAGAAAGAAATGCAATCACAATTGAGTACTCTGTAAGTTAAAAATATTTACTTAAATTTAAATTCGACGTATTCCCAACTAAATCAAGGTCAGCGATGATCGTACAGTAAAATACGATTAACGCAAAAACGCTTAAGATAAAATGTTGGTTAACGTGAATTAATACAACGGTCCCGAAAAACTACTATGTATTTTCAAGCATTTTTTTTCTCTTAACATGGAAAGGTTTCCCTTCCAAGAATGAACAAAATACGTAAAACACGAGCCACGCAGGTGAGATTTAAGAAGGGTGTGAAATGAAAGAGATGTGGTTTTACATGTTTCGCATAAAGTAGGCTAACTTGGCTTTGAAATACCCTTGGGATAGCTTGTGACACGAGCCAATTTTTTTTTTTTTATCTAAAAGCTACTTTCACTCTCCATCCCTATAAATGCCATACAAAAACATCTAATCTCTCAATAGTTGCATTGAAATTCGGTGACGAGTATATCGGAGGGTAAGTAAAAATCAGTGAGTTTGGTGTTCGCACTATTTTTTCTATTTTAGGAGAATTTTTTTTGTGAATGAACGCAATGGCAAAAAACACAGGGGAAATTATATTACTATTTCACTTACAATGAAGATGGAGCTTCTTAATGCTGTTGATCAAAAACAGAATATAAAAACGGGAATCTGTAAAGATTTTGGTATTGCTAACTCGATTTCATCAACAATAATTAAAAAAAGAGAGCAAAGTACGTCAATGTTTGAACGGTTTTTATTACATACATGTATACGCACATACCTATGTAAATAAAAATACCCCAATAAACTTAATTTTGTTGAATATATGTTTTTTTTCGCAATGTCTTTTAACACGAAAAAATATTTCAGTCCCCCTCAGTTTCGTATTAAACGATTTTCACTGCATTTGTGTTATTTTCACTATGAAAGAAACTGAAGAGAAATCACAATACTAATCTTTTCTCTGAACTATACATAAGAAATTCCGATTTATGAGAATGAATGTCGTAGGCTTATTAGAAGAAATAAAGATGATAGAATATTAGATCTTAAATGCTATATACAGCTGTACGCTACCTTACCTTTATTTGCCATTTCCTCCTGTACGCATAAAATCATCCGGTGTCATAGCTAATTAAGAAATGCATTTAATTTTTTTTCAGGAACTGCTCTTTAGAATCCAGACAACGCTTGGAACCGGAAGAAATAAACTTCTATCCATCATACACTTCGAGATCTCCACCTGTCGCATCACCCACAGCATCCATGCATTTTCATTATGCCGAAAGAGAATGGTAAGTCTCTCCTTCCGTTTCTAAATAAAACATTTAAAAAAATAAGATAATAATAATGTAATAATCTTGTCAGCAAGACATAATATACAAGTTGTTACAAGATTAAATAAATTATAATATTGTCCATAACAGATGCTTATTATAAGAATAAGTCTCTCCTTCCGTTTCTAAATAAAACATAAAAAAGAATAAGATAATAATAATGTAATAATCTTGTCAGCAAGACAAATATACAAGTTGTTACAAGATTATAAATAAATTTGATTTTTATACAGATGGTTATAATCTCTATTTGTAACATACGATGCTTTTTAACTACAGTCAATATGCCTGGAACTTTTTATGTTCTTAATAGCAAAAACAAAACTAGTACAACACTAGAAAAAAAAACATTTTATGTAAGATGTCCTAAAATTCACGCAAGAAGTAATTTACATAGAAACCACAGATTTATAATTAAAAATTTTAAGTTTTTCATTGATTCATAAAGTAATACTGTATAGGGTTATATATGAAATGTATATATATATATATATTTATCAAATGCCTGGCCATTGACCATCAAGTCATTAGGCAAGGAACTCTCCAATATTTCCTTACAATATAGTCCAAACTCTTAAGTGCAGAGCACACGTCAAGATGAGTAGCGTTCATGACTTGTCCAGAAGCTCACAAATACTAAAAGAGGAGTCAGTCAGGTACGAAACAAATAAGCGCAAAGGAAGTCAACAATCTAAACTCAACCACGGCAGCAGCACGAGGAGAGTCCGAGACACAGATTTTAATAGTACTCTCCATGATTTATTTTTTGCAGCACAGACTGCAGCATCTCGAAAGCATTTTTTTTATAAATCCTATCAATTTCGAGTTTTGCTGAGTGAAGAGGCAGGTCTCTAGTAGATCTTTAGATAATATATTCGTGTCTCTTTTTGCCAAAAGGTCCGCCATTTCATTTCCCCAAAGGCCACAATGGTACCTTTAGCAGCAAGGTAAGATAACCTTTGTCGGAATTCTGCTCAGCAGCTCCCTGCAATTATATATATACAGCATACCGGGTAAAGCTATACGGTTTTGATGCCCCAACACCCATTCTTTAGATGAAATTTTCCATGGTCATTTTGCATAAATGTAGCTGTATTTCGTTGATACAGGGCTCAATTTTCTTCTTCAATGCGTGAATGGCATATGCTTGTTGACATAAGCCTTACACTTCAAAAATTTGCAAAGTAAAAAAAAAAAATCCCAACGCCGCTAAATTGCCCGCCCAATAGGTGACCATATCTGACCACCAAAGCTGGAAATTACATGATCATTACGTTTAAAAATATTTTTCGACAATGGGAACGCATTGTTCTTTGGTATAGTAACCATTTTTAATAACCCTGAATTGTCAGCTGTCACGTGATCACCCCCCCTCCCACTTCTTTTGCAACACTTTGTCATGCAAATGAATTCAAATCTTACGTGAATTTTGGGACACCCTTTATTAAAGGTTATTAATTATTTGGCAGCATCTAAGAAAATGTCTTCACCACTCAATATCTCATGTTATAATTTGTTGGAGTATCATGAAATATTTTGGCAGGTTCATATAATTACTAAGAAATCATTAATAAGGCATGATTATAACGCTGTGTTGCAATTTTTGATTAGGCTCATTATAAGATGGTAAACAGGTATCCAATTGCCTATTAAACTTTCCCGGGAGCTCTATTGGAGGATTATTTTCACAAAATATTTATTCATACATATGTGTACTAAAGCTATTTCCTCTTATATAAATTCGTAAGCCAAGTTACACGATTGTCTATAAGGAGGAAGAATTACTATATTTAAAAATCAGAAAATGTTATTCAGCTTAGTTTTCTTTACTGAAATCATTTAATGATATGAATTTTGGATTCAGGCAACGAATTTTTATATTGGCTTTGGTTTTAGAATTAACATCATATGAAACGTAGCAAGAGGCTACAAACGATAATTTATAATCGCGTTCAAATGAAGATATACATATCCAAGTTGCACTCTCTACATTCTCGTACTTTATGCCTACGTATAAGCGCTGGCAAATTTAACATACACAAGAACCGCTGTATTCTGTGGCGTAACTTACACTTCCGCATTGCGGGGGGGATGGGACTATAGGGGGCCCAAAGCTTGACTGATGCAAAGTACGTAATTTGGCTTGAGGCCCAAAACCTGAGTTTGCAGGGGGCTTAATATTTTCCATTACGCCATTGGCTGTATGAGTCCTTGATAGTCTATATATATACAGGGTGTTGTCTAATTTGACTGACAAATTCAAAGGGGTGATAGTAGGCAGCATGAGGATAACAAATCACCATATAACATAGGTTCGCAAACCACGTTTAGTCGGAGAAATTCGCAAAAACAGTTACGAAGGGCGTAATATCAAATGGAATGAAGAGGGTAGTAAATGATAAGAAATACATTTATTTGACGTAAAACATGTTTATAATACGAACAATGCATCACAGCTCTACGTTGAAAATGCAACAAATGCAAGTGATAGTCGTAGGTATTGTTCGAAGTTGCGGCCGCATAGGGCATAGCACAGCCAACACTGAAGGATTGTCGGATTGTTTCCAAACAAATCTGGTGTTCTGGAGATGTTAGCTGAAGCGACGATGATCCTTACTGTGAGATCCTCCACTGCAGCCAATAGCGTCTCATACGCAAGCGATTTCAGGCGGCCCCAGAAGAAGAAATCCAAGGAAATGAGGTCGGGGACTGTGGAGGTCAAGCAACAGGTCCACCGGGACCATTGCAGCTCCCGGGATATGTAGCATAGAGGCAGGTGGTCATGTACCTCAATCGAAAAATAGGCTGGTGCACCATCATGCATGAACCACACATTCCGGTGCGCAGTGGCCGGTACTGTCTGCAGCAATATCGGGAGAAGTGGGAAATTTGTATACATGCAGATTTCTTCAATCCAACCATGGTGGTCCAAATCCCTCCATTCATTTCGCCACTCCCTTCGTCTGACTTCTCGTCCTTCCGACGGCTACTATTATCGTGGTTTTCACCGACTAAACGTGGTTTGTACCCCCATGTTCTTTGGTGATTTGTCATCCTCATGCTGCCTACTATCACCCCTCTGAATTTGTCGGTCGAATTTGGCAACACCCTGTATTTATATTTAATCTGTTACCCATTAGCTACGAGTTATTTTTCCAACCAGGCTACTACAACACCCAACATTTTTTTTCAGGAAACGGAAATGAAATAGAGTCTGTTTCTTTCTATACGTTTTATTAGTTATAATTAATCTTCATTAATTATGAGTTTTATTAACAACAAAAATCTTGAACGTAAGCAATTACGTGTCTTAGAACTTATATAGATGATTTAATTAGATAAAATCATAAATTAAATACTTATTTGGTAAATTCAAATTTTATAGAAACTTTATACAAGGGGTGATCAAATAAAAAGGTACGAAACGACACGGTGGGTACAAATATAGACTTTATTCAAAATATACACCATAGGCCTGAGCACAACGATCCACTGATGACAAGCCGCAGGATTCTTTTCCCAGAATTCCTGTGGTGTGACGAGACCCAGTCCTTCACAGTGCCCTTGAGTACGTCGTCCGAGTTGAAGCGCTTTCCTTTCAGGTGTTTCTTCAGTGGACCCAACACATGGAAATCGCAGGGTGACATGTCCGGACTGTAGGACGGATGGTCCAACGTCTCCCATTGGAACTTGTCCAGTTCCATTTGTGTGACTCTGGAGACGTGTGGACGCGCGTTATCATGGAGCAGAACCACACCCTCCGTGAGCAGCCCCGGTCTTTTGTTCTTGATGGACCTGCGTAGGTGTCGGAGTGTCTCACAGTACACATCGGAGTTAATGCTTTTTCTGTGCTCGAGTAATTCTGTGCTCGCATCATTTGGACGCCGCTTTTTATAAGAGCCTTTGCTCTCTCCTGCGAATGCGGGCACCCGCGCATGATCCGATCCCAGTCAGAGTCTCCAATGGCATCCCGAGATGTCTCACTACATTCTCCTTGGCGGAATATGCAAATATTTAACTGTTTCATTTTTATGTCGTTTCGTACCTTTTCATTTGATCACCCCTTGTATATAATAGCACATTTTAAAGTAAAGCTGAATCTTAACGTATTGTTAATTTTTTTATATAAATAAGCTGAAAAAGAGAGGGAAATATTTAGTAAGTGGCATATTATTTTTATTATTCAAAACGTATAAAATAAGGCAAATAATAGCTAAATAAAAATTCAATATCGGTTTTATACTTTTGTAATTAGTGAAAAAACATAAAGAGAGAAAGAGTACATTTATGCCATTTCAATACAAAGAAATTTTTGTAACGAGCTTTCATAACAGTATGTGTTCTGATGAATTTTGATCAAGGCCTCAAAGTCTCTATAATGTGAACTATGAGATCACTAGATTCTAAATTGATTTCTAAAGTACTTCTTAGATATTAATATAGAATCGTACTTTTCAAGATTACGTAATATATTCAAACACGTTTAAAAACTAGAATTTCTTCAAAAATATATGCGCCATATTTATTCGAACCTTAGCCGCATCCTATATTCTCGTAATGGTTTTAGGAAAAAATAAAAACTAGCATAAATAGTTTATCGGTATTAATTTACGAAATTTAAAAAATGAGAACTAATTAAATATAAATAATTAATTTATTTTACAAGCATTAAAAACTTTTAAAACATATATGAACATGTTACTTCTCTAACCGTCACTGTCATGTTCAGTTTGGCTTCATCAAACACATTTTCGATTCTAAGCCGCAACCGATTTTCAATGCTATTAACATTGGAAGTGCTGCTTAGATTCGAATAAATAGGCTAAAAAAAGTTTTTTATTACAATTAAATATTAGTTTTCCTAAGTTGTTTTTATTTGATGTCACAATTGATAGGAAGTAGCTTAAAAGCATTTTTGATATTAACTACTTCCTGTACTTAATAATGGCCTGTTTAAAAAGATACTTGAATGTATTTTTGTAAGAAATTCGATCTTTGAAAAAAAAAACCAATAACATAAAAACTTGCTCATGAAATTTTATAAAATTTAATATAATTATTTTTATATTATTTCATATTTGAAATCCGGGAGTTAACATAATTTTAGATAAATGACAGATATAAGAAATTTTAGTTTTAACAAGAGCAATAGATTTTTTTTTACAAAACACCCTATGTTAATCATTTCGATTTGAAATATTTTCACAGATAAACTGAGTACATTAAAAGTCTTTCTTTGGCCTTAGATTAAATAAATCGTTTACACTTATATGGAAAACAGCACATACAAACTCTTTTCTTTTGTTATATATTTTGATAAAATTTTAGTTTTTCATCTTTTTAACTCAAAATATAACACTTGATAATTTAAAAAATTAAACTGTATAATAGCCATTTTTTTTAAAAAAAAAAACTTTAAAAGCAGTTGTTTTTGAAGTATTATTACAAATACTTAATAATTTTAAAACCTGTTTATATTTTTCTCCCAGAATTAACATCCAAAATTGTCGGTTATTTTAAGCATTTTTTCTAAGATAAGGAGAAAAGATTTTCAAAATTATTAAAACATATTCTAGTACAAGCACATCCTTTGCACAAACTATTTGAAATTCATCAACAAAATTCGAAGCTAATGAACGATAAATCAATCCACAACTTATTTAATATACTTTGATATACCTTTTTTTACATGGGAAATACGCGATATAAATTAAACTTATATTGTTTGACTAAAACAGAGTAATTCTTGCAGCGTCCGGCATAACAATTACCACTGCACCTTCTCCTCCCAGACTCATTCCTCAGACAAGGAAGGTCCATGCAGCGAGGACGATGGGCGAGATTATGGGGATGAAGAAGAGGAAGAGCAGCACGTCCTAGAGCCAGCATCCATCCACAGGACGTCCGGTGGAGATCCCACGGACATCCACGGGACGGAAAATGGAGAACGGCGGCGGTGCTTGCTATGGGCGTGCAAGGCATGCAAGAAGAAGACGGTGAGTGTGGATCGGAGGAAAGCGGCTACCTTGAGAGAGAGACGACGGCTCAAAAAGGTAAGAACCTTCTCGCGTAAGCTGAGGAGATTTTATGTTTGTTAACAGAGGAGTTTTTAGACATAGATTTCGACTAAATGGTGTAAATAGATACTTGAAAAATGCATCGCTTCATAAATATATAATATTCGCACAGCAGTTGAAGCTATGCTTCACGGTATAAATAATGATATCGTTTGATATTAAATGAATTGAAAAGTTACATAAGGGGTCGGCAATAGCGCACACAAAAATTTTTCAAGGAAGGGGGGGGGTTCCATGGTTGAAAGACCCCCAACTCGTATCATACCTCAAGACAACACCAATTGATTCTTCTGTTTCTGATGATTTTGTTAACAAAAAACAGCAAAAAAAAATTATTCAATTAATAATTAGCATTAACTAATAAAATAAATTATTAATCACAAGTACTTAATTAAATTTTACTGTTATATATATATATATATATATAGGATTATCATCAATCGAAAAAAAACTCAAGGGCTTTGGGGGTGTCCGGACCCCAGGACAGAGACTCATTCCTCATTCCGCGTGCCAAACCAATCTACCAATAGGATTCAGCGTGACACACAGTAGGACATTTTTGAAACTTTTCGATTCCTGCGGTAATGCTTGCAGATTTAGGGAGTGGACGTGAATAATACAGATATTTACAGTTTTATTACATATTTTATAACCTTTAAATATATTTTAACATAAAAATAAACACCATAAAATGTAACCATTTCTTCTATATAAATAGAAAAATTAAAATTGTACAGATATTAAGTATTTTTAAACATAAAAAAGAAATAGATAGAGCATAAAATATAAGTATTCTTCTTCATTATAGTTAGTAAATAAGAAAAAGTAATTCGAACCTAGTACTTGCACCGCTCTAATTCATATCGCAAAATCAGTGGTGCAATTTGTGACATTCAATTGACACGATTCTGAGCATTCAGTTGTTTAAAATATCTTAGCGGACTTGAAATATTTTCAGTGAGAGAAAAGATCTGTTCACTTAGATATATAGAACCAAAAGCGGAAAGCAGAGTACATACAATTTTCGCTCTTCAAACACCTAAATCTCTCCAGCAGTGACATTCAATAATTTACTAATTCGCTGTAAATTTGTCTTTAGAATTATCTTTTAGATTTTTTTCGTAATTCCATCATTCTGAGGATGTTTGTCAAATAAGGTTCATTATAAATTTATCAACTTCCATCCACTAAAAATTCACAAATTAGTAGAGTAGTGTAAAGTGCCACTGAGAATTGTACCAAGTGCCACATGTGGCACGTGTGCCATAGGTTGCCGACCGTTGTTACATGTTCAAAAAAAGTTTAATGTGTATTGAGCTCTGTATTTGATTACCTTACAATCGATATGTTACCACGACTGCATTATTCTTAATTGTACATGAATAAGTAAAAGATAAATTATTAAAACAGGAACTTTTAAGTAAATAATTATAAAAATAACCAGACATGTGAGTGTCAAAATCTGTAAATACATAAATAAATAAAGTTGTTTTGGGTTTTTTTATTATTTGAATTCCTCTCACTTTACATCAGGGGTGGCCAATTGTTTTGGCTCTAGGCGATTGTGGAAGCGGAAGATATCGTAGAGTCACATCTTTTTAAAAGGATTGCTTTCACTATTTAACTTTGCATCTCGGAAGATGCATAAATTATACCATAAGAATCAAGAAAAATAAGTTGAGTAAAATAGTGACTATATAAATCAAACTCAGAGTGGCGCAACAGCTTATGAGGACCAAGGCCTGCTGTGCCCATCTTACTATACGTGACCATTGGGAGCTGAGGTGCATGAGCAGATGTCCCGATCAGGTGGTCAGCCTGAAGCGAAAATAGTGAAAGTTTAATTGAATTTATTTATTGTGCAAATTTCTTATCTATATAGTTGCAATATTGGCGTAGCTAGTTCTGAGGGGCTCTGTATCAAAATCCCTTCGCGGCCCCGTATCATTGATACCGCGGTAGCTACGCCCCTGAGTTGCAAGCACATTTATTTTTAGAATCAGGTTAAAGAGATCCTATTACATTTTTCTACATTCTTTTTAAATCAGAGGTGAGAGTGTTTGTGTGTTGAAATTCTCATCACAGTCTGCAAGTTGTCAGCCAACTTCAAACTATATTTACTCTTGTTGATCTTCCTGCAAGAAAACTTTGCTTACAAATGTATGCATACCCAAAAAGAGAGAACATTTTTATATTTGGTTTTCTGACTGTCTTGGCAGGTCGCAAAAAAAGGGGGGGGGGGACTATTGAGATGGCCACAGTAGTCTAGTGGTTATGGTCAATAACTTGTTGCAGGCATGTCATGAGCCCTTGCCACTGAAGACTTGCTGTGGTGAGGGGCTGATGCACATTAAATGTGTCCAGGTGCAAAATTTTTTCGTCGGCGTGGTGTGGTAGTTTATAGAAAGAAGGTACATCCTCGTCACTTGATCAAGGTTCAAGATAGCCAGGTCCGTCGCCAATAGCTCTCTTGTTGCTTTGTAGTGCGACGTTAATAAACACTCAAGGAACTATTGATGATTAAACGACAAAATGTGTGTGCGAGTTGTTCCATACCACGTTAGGACTTAGGTACTTAGTTGCTGTTAACTAGTGGCAGCCTGATGATTCCACACTACATTCGCTGGTGGAATTCAGATTCGAACCCGAGACTCAAATTTTGCAACAATGAGGACGCGACTACTGCCGATGAGTTACGGTGGCTTAAACAGAATTTTACTATTTAATGGAATTATTTTTCTTAATAATTCTTTATCTTGGGAATAATAATTGTTTTGTAAAGTATAGAATCTACCTCTTTGTTACATTTCTTAAAAAATAGTTTGCTAATCTTTTTAGCATAATATATATATATATATATATATATATGATCTTCCTTCTTAAATTTCCATAATAAAAACATTCTAAATAATAATATTTTTAAAAATATGAACTAAATTCATTAATTTTCAAATTGTTTATTCTAGTTTTTATCAAAATAATAATAATAATATAAATAATAATAATTTTTCGCTGTTGAAGAGTAACGCTCAAACTGATAGTGTTGGGATATATAAGACGAAACATTCGCTAAACAAATAAGTTTTGCAATGCAAAAATAAATTGTTTTTCTTAGCCGAAATAAAAAAATACTGAAAACTTCCTGGAAATAAGATGCGAATAAAAAATAAAATTCAATTAAATTTATATAGAAATAAATATTGTTCTGAAATACATTTACCTATTAAAATTATTTTTTTAGCATCTTCTTGGCACTACATAATTCTTAGGTAATTTCTTTCCTCATTTCATTACAATTTCTGAAGTTAATGAACTGTTAGATACACACAACTTTTACACAAGTATTTATAAATATTATTTGAAGACATACATACATAAATATGAAAAAATAGTATTTTATAAAATGAAAAAAAACTCACAGATTATTATTTGACGACATACAAATTTATTTATCTTCCTCTCAATTTTTCCTACGTTACTTTTTCAAAAACAAAAATATCGAACATGTGAACTTAGCGAATCACAAAGAGTAAAAATATTTAAATTACATGAATTTATATATTGAAAAAAAAAGTATTTGATTTTTATATTAAAAATTGTATGAAATTCAATATAAAATGATCTTTTAACCTTCATTTTAAATTTCGATATGAACTGCCGGTACTTACGCTATATACCGTTGACCAATTTTTCAAAATCAAAAGACGTCATCAATTTTAAAAAAATGTCGTTAAATCAGTGCTTCTTAAATTTTCTATATTTGTAACCCAATTTTAACAATAATAATTTTCGTCCCCATACAATAACAAAATATTGAATGCAATAAAAATGTCTTTTGACATAAAAGTTACGATACGACTTTAATTATAAACCATGAAAATTATCAATATATTAAATTTTGTATATGACAAGCCAATGGGTGGCACTAATAATTATTAAACTTGTTTCTAATTTAGTATTGATAAAAAAACATTGTGCAGTACTGATACATTTATAAGTATATTATATCAGTGTAAATGAGTATTTCATTTTTATTATATCAGAATGTATTTTGATTTGCTTCCTTTCAGTAAATTAACACTTATCTTAAATCTTTTATATTTTCGACTTTTCAATATACTCGAGCCCTCACATAGGGATATCACGCCCCTTAGGGGGAGCGCGCCCCACAGTTTGAGAAACACTGCGTAAATGCTCTCATTATTATTATTATTGTATTCGAATGTGTAGAAATGGTATTTACTATTGGCTGTATATCGCAGTGCTTGGCAATGTCTTTTACTTTGGAGAAATTGGTCGACAGTATAATATATAAGTTCCGAAATACTTTCGTATGTTGATGATCAATTTAACTTACAAATTTTATATAAGGAGTGAAGAGAAAATTTTAAAGTCGCAAACTTGAGTTATTTTGAAATCAGTTTTATTTATTTTTACACTTTTCACTCCTGCCTCCAAATACTAAACGACACTTGGAATCAGTTATTTGAGTAGTCATTTTTTGTTACTTTAAGTGAAAATTATTAAAAATAATCGCTACATTTCAGGTGAATGAAGCGTATGAAATCCTGAAAAGAAGAACCTGCCCAAATGCGAACCAGAGATTACCGAAAGTAGAGATTTTGCGAAACGCCATAGATTACATAGAAAACCTTGAAGAGCTTCTGCAAGGTGCTTGTGTGGTGAAAACTCGACAACTTTTCGAACGAAGGAATGGCATACGGGACATCGGAGGTTTCGATTGTAGGGTAAGTGTGCACAGCTCAATTTATTTTAAGAAAATTAAAAACTGTTTGAAATTAATAGTGCAATTATTAAAATAACAAGAAATGAATTTGAGATTTGCTATCCTTATTAGATACTTACGTATTATACCGTTGGCCAATTTCGTCAAATCGAAAGAAGTCAAATTCCGCGATATGCAGCCAATAGTGTAAAACCATTCCCGTTCATGTTGGCCCACAAAAATAATAAGGATATCAGCATTTGGCGACGTCTTTTAAGTAAGGGATATAGGTCGACGGTATAATCAGAGTGGCATAAAAGTAAACCCTCGCAACTCCCGCATCGCGAAGGGGGGTGGGGGCAAGATTTTAGGGGTCTCAAAGGTATGGTTTTGCAATCCTAAGATCTGACTTGGGGCCCAAAACCTGATTTTGCAGGAAGGGAATGTTAATATTCCACGCCATTCTATGCGATATGCAGCCAAAATAATTATAAACCGTTCCCATTTATATCTAGAAAACGATTACTGTATTTCGCGACATCTTTTGACTTGGCAACGTTTAAAAACGGATTTGAGGAAATCGACTCCCAAAGGGGAGTTGCCGAGGTGTAAAAGATAAAAATTTTCGTTTGGGGGCTACTAGATCTACAGAAATAGAAATTTTACAAGCATATTTCTTTTGATGAATAAAATTCACTAAGAACGTTTGTTGCGGAAATCAAATCCTAAGGGTGGGCTTACGAGAGAACTCTACGTGTATTTCATTTTAGAAGTGGAAGGCCTGTTCTATGTAAATCAAGAGGTGAGGGCTGAATTTGTTTTTGAATACAATCGAAACTCAATGGTTAGATTCAAATACCAATAATTTGAAAAAAATTTATGTACATTCATACATTGTTATAAATACTCAGGGAAGTGGGTGGTTAACAGCTAACAAACAATAAACTAATTAATCTGAATTTTTTTTAAACATAAGCATGATAATGAAGAAATATATCTGTTTCATATATTTTACTACTTAAGAGATTTTTTTAATTTGTAAATTACATTTATAAAGAAAAGAATTAGGTTAGTTTTTTAATTGAAACCAGTACGATTCTAAAGACAAAAATCGGTGGAAAAATCTATAATTTTTTTTTATTTTACCTACATTATTTTTATATAGTTTTCTATAATCTCACAAAAAGTGAAAGCTCTAAATTAAAAAAACATAGACCTATGACAACTTTTATATTCATTTTTATTCACATCCCAATGGCAAATAAAAATTTTAAATTGATATATATTGGAAAAAAATAATTAGTTTATCTTCATTTAAAATGCTAAATGGTGCTTTTTGTGCCAAATGCTTTGGTATTTCTTCTAACTATTCCTATTAATACACGTAACAAAAGTTGGTATGCATTTTTTAATCCAAGCAATACTAGTTTTTTTAAAAAAATAGTTTAATTTAGAATATATATTATTTTTAAGGAATTTTCAACAGCATTTTTAAGAAAAATTATTTTACGAATATCAATTAAGTTATCAAAAACTATCAATTAAGTTATCACCAACTTTTGTTATGCACACTATGACGCACTTGTTAATCAAATTGCACATAATAGGAATAGTATTTTAAATTTACTTCTCGATTTTTTTAAAGTTTTCTATAAAATTCAAATGGTTAGCTTTTAATGGCATTTTAATTACCAAAATCTATTTTACATAATACATAAACATAGGGGTAACAAAAAAAATCTGAAAATAATTAAATTAAAGGTTTTTTGTATAAATCGCACTTCTTAAACATGTCTTCAAATTATATACAAAAAAATCACCTATTTTTTATCACTATTATCAATACCTAAAAATATATAATATGAAGTTAATTCTATGTTTACTATCCAAGTAATTCGTAGAATAAGTAAAACGCTCTCGTCACAAAAGCAGGGAAGTTATTTTAGTTTTAACCCTTTCATCGAAACAGGAAACTCTTTCCTCCCAGCAAGTAAGCTAAAAAACTTGTCACATCGAAAAGAATCTTTGTTTTGCCTTCCATCAATGCTTGAAGGCGTTAACTTTTTTGCAAATGAGCACAGCAAATAAAAAAAAGTACGATCAGGGGTACTGATAACACTTGAAACACATCCCATAAAAACAATTTATTAGTCACACTAAGAGTTGCTAAATATTCTAAATAAAATAACAAAGTCGAATAAAAACAAGATGGAGATCGATAAACAGATGCGCTGCTGCTTGAAAATACAGCTGGAAAAACATGGAAATAAAAATAAAATAAAATAAAAACTCGCAGGACAGCTGATAATGATCTAACGGATGTCAATACAGTACCAAAAAAAATTAAAGTCCCCTTTCAGTCCTTCATGGCTCAAAGGAAGTAACATGAGTTTTTTTAATAGATTTTATATTGAAAAAGGGAATTTTCTTCCTCAGGAAGTGAAACTTTAGTTTTAGATCATTTAAGAAAGAGTCAATATTTTTTTAGCAAGAAATGAGTGCATTCAATTTTGAAAAGCAAATATCCCGTTTTAGAAAACCCGTGAGATATTTTCTTTCGTGTAGGTAGGGAAGATTTAAGAGCAGGCTATATTCTCATATCTGAATAATCTGCATCGTAAGTTTTATACAAAACGTATGCGACATCTATTGAATATTATCTTGAAAAATTGTAACTTATGGATTCTAAAAATAACAGGAAATCTTTGGTTTGCTTCATGATGAAAAATTTTGTTACAGATAAAAACGGCACGTGGAGAAAATGAATAGGATTGTGTATTTTAAACCTGAGTCAATCAAAACTGTTGGTATAGATAAAATATGAACATTTTAGAAAAAAAAAGTTTATAAATATATTATCTAAAATGTTTTATGCATCATAAAATGATGAATATTTAACAGAAAAAGGGTTCAAATGAGTTCATACTTTCAATTTTTTCTATTTAAAATTCTTTGCTACTATCCATGAAAATTATTTGGGGGTTTTCATTGTTTCACTAGCATGCAAATCAACTAATTTAGATTAGAATTTTAAAAGTCACCCTTTTTTTCTCTCAAATATCGATTTCGTTTCTGATATTCTGAAGCAATTACTCAAACATGCATTAAAATCTTCAATGTTTACTCCAGCTATTTTCTTTCACAGCTTTAATAGTTGGTTGGTTTCTTGCCATTGACAATAATCAATAATTCAATGGAATTAAAGATCTCATAGACAGCATCGGCAATCCGGGTGCAGTTTCCTTCATTTAAGTCTTCACGGGAGTTGTTGCCTATATGCTGCAATTTTGCCGGAATGGCGGGACAGGAGAAAAGATATTCTGAGTTCAGTTCCGTGTCGTGACAGTGTTTGCAGAAAGATTACTTTCTTGTCCCGTTCTTCTGAGTTTGCATGCCCCTAAAGCATCCTGTTCTAAGCCTTGTTAAGATGCTTTCCAGGCTTCTACTAGTATTAATTTCAGGAGTTTAATGTTTCCACTTGATTGTTCTATCGAAACGTCTTCATAGCTTTACTTAATTAAGCATAGCAAGTTTACTTAAATTTAAATTCCAAGTAATTTGAATAGATTTAAACGCACTGCAATGAAACATGGAATAAAATTCTATATTCAAACAGATGTATTGTTATTGTACCCTCTTCAGCCAAAATTCTATTTGAAAAGCAATACAGCATAATAGCTGACGGATAAAATAGTTATGAAAGGAAAGAATTTATGTAATACCAAAGTTAATCCACGGCTAAAAAAGTTTAATCTTGGATCAAATATGTGAAACTCAAGTATGGACAAATATACAAAGATTAAGTCTTTGTATAAGATCCTAAAAACAAAAAACCGTTTTATTAGATACGTAGGTAAGAACATTAAACATGTATCAGCGGAAATATCAATATTTTTTTCGAAATGCATGGAACCTTTGCTTAAATAATTTTACATATATTCCTTATAATTTATTCACTATTGTTACATTTAAAACTGAAACATTAATAATTCTGGGTCTGAAAACTTTTTCGTTCAATATTGAAAATTACTTTTTGCACAAATTAATATTTCAAAACATGAAAATAGTTTTATATAAAATCTTTCTAATGTTTTTATAAAATTTTGCCATTCTGCCAACTGTTCAATAAAATTCATATATAAATCTAAGTCAATCATTCTGCCTTTGTCATTGACAATTATGCATATTGAACAATTGAAAGAATAAAGCCAGAAAATTTTTATTAATAAACTTTTTACACGGAAACCTTAAGCCGGAACCAGCTCCGGAAGACCAGTATCTTTTCGTTCTACCACAACTGCAGTGGCAGTATAGGAGTTCATATCTCGCTCACACTGAGGAAAAAAGATCCGGATTGTGTTTTTACGCGTGTTAGTGAGCGTTCAAAACTTTTAAAACGATTGCCGATCCCGCCTACTGTAAAAAGTAAATTCTGTAAACCATATTTTTGAACGCAAGGAATGCTAAGCCAGTTGATATTCATCGTAGACTTATAGAGATGTATAATGATAATGTAATGAGTGATGGAAAAAAAATCGTGAGAAAGGGGTTCGACAATTCAATGACAGACATAGCAATGCTCATGACGAAGCACGGAATGAGCGGCATTCTGTTCTGTCAATGAAAAATCTTCTGTGTTCGTAGAAAAAGTGAATGAGAAAATTTGTGAAAACAGACGGTGCACAATAAGATTGTTGTGTAATGATTTTATGAAAATTTCAAAAACTGTTCACTGGGGGCATCTTTCCTTAAAGAAGATATAGATAAGTTGGTTTTCCGATATGAAAAATTTCTGAACAATGGTGGTAACTACGTAGAAGAATAGTTTCTGACATGCAGTTTCCTGTGAAATAAAATTTGTTTTGAAAATATGATTTCTTATGGGAGTGTTTCCAAAACGGTGCTCAATTTCTGAAAACACTTCTTAGTTACTCAAATCAATGATTTATTATTTTTCTTTGTTGTGGTGGTTCTCAAACTTGATGGAAATTACAGATGGGTTGATTAATCATTCATATTTGTCAACTGAAAGTGAAGGAAAGTAGCTTTTAAATTAAACTTGAAGTCAATTTGAATCAACGTCAATTACAATTGGGGAAAAAATAACATCAAATATAAAAATGCACTGGAAAACGAAATCTAAAAAAAAATTGTTTAGCAACCGTTGAACTTCCTACATTGTAACGGGTCTATCCGCAAACCTTCTACTAATCCTCTTGAGGTAAAATTATTCTTTTAACTGTATGTTCTATTGAAAACTTTCTCTCGAAGAAGACTTGATTTATTCAAATGAGTTGTTCTATTTAAGCGTTGACATTTAGGTAAGCGATGTTCGACTGCGGATAGTCGCTGGATGGTCGATTATTGATAATTGAAGAATAAAAGTGATAAAATTGTGCTTAAGATTTACGACCGGACGTCGTACATTTAAGAGAGATTATTGCGGTGAATTCTAGCGTAGAAATCCAGAGTGCACCAAGAGTAAGTGGAGGTATTTATACAAATATGTTAAGTAGCCTTAAGCTGTGCGATTGCTCTTCTCATTATTTACCAATTGCATTTTCTACTCTTAGTTATGTGTATTAAGTAAAAGGGAGAAATAAATTTGAATTTAAAACTTGTTATGGCTGATCTTTACATGAATCCCCAAACCCCACTAAGCGCTAGTCGGTTGTTACAACATTTACTATTTGAAAGTTGCATAACAGACGCAATATTAATTATTCATCAAAAACTCTTGCTGCACATTTTATAAAACTCTCGTGGGACACAAGTTGAGAAACCTTGCTATAGATCAGTAGTTGCCAAACTTATGAAGCTTCAGAATTACCGAACCGTTTATAAGATTTATTGAAAGATATCAACCAAAACTCTACGCTATACTATCTAAAAAATCTGGGGAACTTCCTTATTGTCTATATAAACATACATTTCGTGTTAAAATGAAACACAAAATTTAGTTAAACCGTATATAACTAAAAGGAACAGAAATTGAACTGTACATAAGAAAGAAATTGAAATGCATTTAGTAATAAATAACAAATGTAATAACAGATTCTTTTTATCAGACAAATTAACTTGAATAAGAAGGTGGGACTATTTTGTCATCAACATGTTTTTCATGTTGGGAGAGTCAGTGGGCAGTGTGGCTGCTATTCGAATACACTTGTTCATCAATGAGAGTCTGTTCCTGCATTTATTTTTATTAAATTTCGTACTGGAAAAAGAAATCTCACACAATTATGTAACATATTATGATAAACATTGCCTTTACTTTGAGACAAACCTGAACCAAAATTGAGTATTTTTCTTAAAGAACGAGAGGCTAAATGTCTTCAGAGCTTGAATAAAGGGATTTTACAAATAAATTATTTTAAAAATCAATTAGTTCCAACTCCTGCATCATTTACCGAAAATGTTCCATCGAACCACCAGTTAACTCGCGATGGAATGTTTGGCGACTACTTCAATAGATGGACGAAGTAGATGCTGATAAGCTTGAGTGTTTATCATCAAGACATCATCCCTGAATGGATTGCTGATAGAAGAGCACAGAAGTTGGTTGTTCTCATGACTGATACCAAAGCATCCGCCCTTGCAATGGCACTATATAGATCAAAGGTGCGTGGACTTTTTGAGGGTACGGCTATTTTTAATGTTTTTAAAAAGTTGCGATCCACTCAGTGGCGTAGGTGTGACTATTCGGTACAGAAATTGTATATTTTCTTTTATTAACACTCGTTTTCAAATTTTTACCTCACTTTTAAAAAAAGACAGATTACCACCAGACCGTAGAATGTGGGCGTATTCAATGCAGCGAGCAGAGAACATACGTGAACCGATGAATCTGATACCGACGTATGTGCTTTATTTCTTCACTGCCAAGTCCCACGCCTTCGTGGGACATGACATCAACATGAATCCCGTAGGACCCAATCCCGTGGAAGTGTGGGGTATGTTATGGTGTCTCAATAGCCAATCCCGTGATATCGCGGTAATAGATTATCACCAACATTTAATCTCCCCTTCAGTCTGTGTGTGGGGAAAAATTTATTTTTAGGGCTGTCATCGTTGCGATTGCTTTTTTCCCATACAGCGGCAATGAACGTGTTAAACGCAATCGTGCATTTTCAATGAAGATGCATGTGTCGTCTACACCTTCATCGAATCATTTGCTTTGTCGCATCGATTATAAAAAGCTGATTCTCTTGTTTGTTGTTATTGTTTCTTATGCCACCTGATTTTAACTGCGTCAGATCCAGACCCAGAAACTTATCATGGCAAGGGGCTAGATGTACGCTGCCGTTGGCCGTAGCCTTGAGCACCATACAGGTGACAGTACGATTTAGCTTGGTTCCACCCCAATTTTGAGAGATAACACCTTAGGGGGCAGGGGCCTTCTACCTCTCTTTCCCTTCCACCAACCTCATGAGAGAAATTGCGGCTCAATGGCTATTTAGAGTACCCCCATGCCGCAAAGCAACTATACATTTACGAACATCCATATCTTTTCCGGGATTTGAACCCAGGCCCTACGACACATCAATCAACGTCGCTAACCACAATTCCGGATGGGCAATTAAAAACTCTCTTGTCTAGATGGCGTCGGTGTTCCATAAATATATTTCTTTTAGAATGTGCGTCTTGGTTAGTAACTATGGTCACCCGAAAGTTTTTGGCTGTGCACCGGTCGATCGTGATCAACTTAATTCCCCTAACTGGTTTAGACTAATAATCAAAAGAATTCGAATGAATGACTTTCTTTAGCAATGTGAACTATGAGGGGTGTCCGGAAACTAAACACAGTTTTGGAAAAACTCGCATAAAAAAATCTTTTTTAAAACAAAATTTATTTTTACATGAAAGATCACGCCGGAAACTATTTTTCAATTTGGTTACTGCGTTTTTCAAGAATTTAATAGCGGGAAACCAATTTCTCTACAGACTCTTTAAATAAAGGTGCCACCATTTAACAGTTTTTGAAATTCATGGAAACTCATTAAAAAGCTATCTAATTGGTAACCGTCTGTTTCCACTAATTTTCTCATTCATTTTTTCAACCAAACCACCATTAACAACAAAATGTTACCTACTCCGTGCTTCTTCGTGAGCATTAGTTTGTCCATTATTGAATTATCGAATCCACTTTCTCACCATTCCATTATTCATTACATTTTCACCATAAATCTCTACAAGTTGGTGTTAAACTAGTTGAGATTCATCTTGTGTTCAAAAACGGATTACGGAACGCATTCTCAGTCGGCGGGATCAGCAATCGTCTTAAACATTTTGAACGCTCTCTAACACGAGCAAAAACAACACAATCTGGCTGTATTAGTATTGCTGGGTCACCAATGTCGAGGCGCTTGTGTTCTGTGACGCCGGGTTCTATTAAGGGCAGCGCTATTGAGTTCACTGCGAATGCCGTGTATTTCTTTTGATGAAGGCGGCGTTAAAACAAGCTGGGAAATGCTGGGGTGCCGGTGCTGGTAAGGCTGTTGGAGAGACTGTTGAACTTGTTATGTGTGTGTTAGTGTTGATATCTCCTCTCTGGCTTTTCTAGTGATTCGAGAATCTCTTTCAAGGTGGAATACGCCCTGCCCACGTAAAAGACACGTGGTGTAGAGTCACCTCTGTTTGCAGGTATTCGGAAAAACCATCCTACTATTAGTCCAAGTCCTCCTTCGCGCGGTGTACTTTAAAACCGGCGGCTTGCGTGGGAACTGCGCCTGCACCTTACTGTTAGCTATATCAAGGGAGGTCAGAGGTTGACTTCCCTAAGAAGATCAGCGCCGAGGTGTCCACAATGGGATACTTTCCCACGTGAAACTGCTTGACCGTTGAGAGGTCACTCGTTCCCAACGGAAAATGGGTCCTTTGGTGAAGACCACCGCAGCATCATTGGACTGACAATCAACCAGACACGTGCACGTAAATGTTGAACTGCAAAACTACCACTACGGTTGTGGTAGAACGAAACGATACTTAGTTTCCGGACACGCCTCGTATGATAAGCTTTATGACGATGCTTCAGAATAAATCGGCATGGCTGTGTTTGTATAAATGTAAATTACTGGGCATGAAACATAAGATATCCTCTGAAATTAAATCATACGTTTTTGAAGCAAAAATTAATATAATACCGGGTTTTATACTTGCAGGAACTTATAGAGTCTGGTGGCTAAAGTATTCAATGTGGATTGCTTTAATGGTGAATTTAATCCACATGCTTCGTTCGGATTTTTCTACATGTTGTGAGACATAACAAAATTATATTCTAGTTTTCAGCAGTTCTCATGTTTAACTGGTATTAATCTCATGCACACTAATTTATAGTTTGTATAAATTTACTTAAAAGAAAAAGTAAATATCCAATTAAAAAGTCGGATAAATAATCAAAAGGAATTATTTATAATTTAAGACGTACTCTCTAAAGCAAATTGGGGTACCTATGTTTTAATATTTATCAACAATTCAATTAATACAGTTAAATATATATTTAAGAACATTTGCTAAAAGGATGAAAGACGCTACTTTTAAAATGAACTCCATTTATAAAAAGGAATCACATCAAATTTGAAAGAAGTAAAAAAGGAAAGGATATCAAATATTCTACGGATGTTATTTATTTCTTTGTAAATGAGTGAAACTAAATTTTTCCTATTTGTAAAAATAAATTTTAATTAGAACTCCTACGCACTGCAAGAGTAAACCAAGCTCAGCTTAGAAAATTATATATATATATATATATATATATATATATATATATATATTATTTATTTTTTCAAACTAGATCGGATACAGGATATTTATTTGTTTCATTTTCTTTTAAAATTTGATTTATTTTCCGAGTATTGAACTTAGGAATGAGATGCGAGTATTGAATAATGAATATATGCGAAGACTTACGATTTAAAAATCCCGATGGAATTTTATTTTCGTTTAAATTCGAGTTGTGATTAATTTCATGATAATTTAAAACACATATTATGCTCAGTGAACCTTGAAAATGAAATTTCAATTCACCTTATTAGTGTATGTTTTGTAAAAACAAGTAATATTAAAAAAAAAGTCAACTCCTCCTATTTAGGTCAACAAAAATAAAAATCTTATTTTAGTTATTTTTTATTACATAGTTACAATTAATATGAATATGTATATACATATGACAGAATCACAATATTAAGTGACAATATAGAAAGCGATTTTCCATTTTCCTTTCTATATATATGATATTAGACTATTTTTTATTTGTTACTGTTTATTCATTAATTAAATTTAATTATTCTAATAAGATAGTATAGTAAAAAAGAAATCACAATCTCAGAAATTAAGTAATCCCAGATTGGATTCGAACCCACGATCTTTGTATTAGAAGTCCAACGCGCTACACGGACACGGTGTGTGTGAACAATTTTCCTTCATATATATGCTGTTGGACTGCTGTTTTTATTTTTTACTATTTGTTAATTTTTTTAAATTTAATTAATTAGTTAATAATTGAAAAAACTTGAAAAAGAAATGACTGAAAAATTTCATGCATTAGGTATATTTATTGCTTGTTTAACTAATGCAAAACGAATTAAAATTTGAATAAACTGGAATTATGTGCGATAATTTTTTTACAATAAATAATATGAAGATGAAATTTTCTAAAAAAAGTAGCAACATGCAGCAATGCCGTTAAGGTAACACAAAATAAGATAATACTTAATATATAGAAAGGCTTACATCAAGGGATTATTTTTCTTAAATTGTCACAATATTTTTGAAGTTTGAAAAAATAAATGTGTGTTAAAATTTAATATATACAGATATATATGTGATTGTGGCCGTGGCGAGAGTTAGGGAATTCTTAAATTAGATCATATTTTAGATGATTGATGTACTATAGATGTTACGGATGAAGAGTCTTTTGTTGTTTGTTAATCGTGTTTATTGTAAATGCAGACACACACACAAACATGCACATCTTAAATTCAACACAGAAAACACACAGCACAAAAGGCACGCGCTTTACATTGGGACGAAGACAAAAGAGAGGGATTGCCCAAAGTCTTGGGGTTTTGTACAAAGTGGTAAACGGAAGTTTCGAACTCATGACTTCCGGTTATTGGTGGAAAGATATCGTACGGTAGCAAATTGCGCAGCTTACTTTAAAAACGCAGAGCTGTTGATTTTTAAGGAGACATAGTTACGATGATTCCCGTTAGGTGGATAGCTAGTAATTATTTACGCGCGAGTCCTGAAGGCCAGGACCATTGCAAATTAAAAAGTTGTTTTGAGAAATTACCTGTAAAGGGAATTATTTCCTTTACATATCACTAAAATATATGCAAATCTTTTCCTGAGAGAATTTTTGTCTTCATTGCGAAATATTAAATAAAAAAACAAAAGAAATTTTACTATGGAAAAGAAAATTATGCAGTAAACGCCGATCTAGAAATCGCCATTTTATTTTTATTTATTTTCCGAAACCAAAGAAGTCCGAGAGCAAAAAATTTATAAGATTTTCCAAACAGAATACTATATATATCCATTCGTTCTTTAGAAAAATTTTAAAATTATATAAGAGAGAGATGTTGCATCGACAATTTTTAAAATATCAATGAAAAGTTCATTTTGATTGTTAATTAATTACTTTTAAAACTAAATTCTTGGAACCGAACGTTATTTCTATAAAAAGTAGAGAATAAATTTTTCGGTTCAATTGAACAAAAATCCAATTTATTTTATCATTTTGAAGATAGAAAACTTTTCATCTCAGGACATTTATATATTTGTAAAAACCATATTTTTCTCAGAATATGCATCTTCTTTGAAGATTCTACTGAAATTTTATTGAAAGAAAACACGGATAGAGTACTCAGAAATGTGAGATTATTTATATCTAAACAAATACAAAATTTATTTTTTAAGCCATGTTTTCGTACACATTTAGTTATTTTTTTATTATGAGAGTAGTACATTTTTCAAATTTTTTTTGTAAAATTTATGAACTGGTATCGAAAAAATATTCAGTTTATTACTTCAATTCGATTTTGAAGTTAAGAAAATAAATGTCTTTATAATTAAAACCTAGTATTTTTTTACATTTCACACACTCAATCTTAGATTTCCTTAATAAATATTATCCAACGTAAATTTTACGTTCTTAAGTGTTTTTATGTGTGTGAACAATCCTGACATTTATATACTTTAATATTTTATTATTATGAATTGGTTATAATCGATAAATATCTGAAAAAGTTTTATCTAATTTATTTAAAGCTAACTTAAGTTGTCTTCGGTAATGAATAATTAATTTTTTTTTAAATTCTAAGAGTTCGAAGAGATAAAAGTCTATTATAAGAATAATTTTGGATCATATAAAACTAGATCTTCAAACTATAATAAGGATATCAAGCATTTTATACATAATTACTGAATAAATATGCAAAATGCTAAAATAAATGAATGTATACAGGTATATATTTTTCCTTTTTAAATTCCAAAAATAGAAAAATCTTAAGCTTTTAAATTTATTGATGGAAAACACACAAGTTAATTTTCCAATAAATGGTTTTTTAATGGATTACCAATACCTGTTGTCCGAACACATGTTTACGCCCACGACAGTTTATATTGCCCTTTTAAAATTCTATAAACACAACATCGAAAAATATACGGAAAATTAGCTAAAAAAAGTTTTTTCCCCTTTTGGAAAATATTTTTGTAACTTTTTTATTAACTTAATCAATGGTTTCTGATCGATTCGGATTTTTCTTTCTGTTTACATTGAATTAATTATATTTGTTTTTCTCTTTCGTAAACACATAAACTCGATCATACATGTTTATGTTACTTATTTTAACCTATTCAGAAGGTTGATTTATTTATTCTAAACAGTTTTAATAAGTAGGAGAATGGAACAATCAATATTCGAATAAATAGAAATCGACGTATTACGTAAAAAATTAGAAATAAATTGAAAATGCAACATATGAGCATATTTGTTTAAAAAATTAATACTCAGAAAAAAAAAACAGAATTAAGTGGACACAATACGATTCAATTGACAAAAATCGGTCAAAAAATCGAATTTAATTTTGTTAGCTTAAATTATTTTTTATGTACTTTTCTATAACCTGACAAAATTTGAAAGCTCTAAACTTTAAAAACACGGAATTATGATAGCTTTTGCGTTCGTTTTTATTCACAACCCTATGGCAAATCAAAACTTTAAACTTACTTATCTCGGAAAGATAAAAAAAAACTAGTTTGTCTTCATTTGAAATGCTAAGGCTTTTTTTTCCTATTGTGCCTAATGCTTTGAATTTGTCTTATCTATTGCTAATAGTACATGTAACAAAAGTTGGTATGCATTTCTGAATCAAATCAATAATTATTTTTTTAAAAATAGTTGAACTCAGAATTTGTACATTTTTTAAGGAATTTTCAATAAGCATTCATAAAAAGAAATATTGTACGAATTTGCGAATAGTAAAAAATGTGCGACAAAACTTTATAAGTAAATTTTAATGGAAAATAACGGATGAAGAAGTAGAAAGCAGAATTATATATATTCGCTTACACACACACACATATGTCCAGACTTATTTAAAACCTAAACTTAGATAAAAATAATTTTGATAATAAAATAATAACATTATTATAATTTTTAATAGGATATTATAGGGAAAAATATCGCGTATCACTAAAACGTATACAATATACATAATTTATATTTCTGTTTTCTTTATTTTGTGTAAGATTTGCAGTAATTTCATTTAAGGTATTCGATTACATTCGGAATCAGGATTTTGAAAAAACGTATAAATGAATACTTTTTTTTGATGTTTGGCGTCACCTGAATTGCAAAAATTGTTTTAAAAATATAGGAGTACAAAAAAATTGTAATGCAATTTTTTGGAGAAGGAAAAAAAAGAGAGAGCGCCACATTTTCAAAACATTATTTTTTTAGAAAAATTGCTTCTATAATGATAATATTTTGTGTATATAAAACTAATACTTCTGCTTAGAGTCTGAACTAGTAGTTTTGAAATATATATATTTTAGAAGTGTATTTATTCCTAGCTTAATACGTAAGAGTACAGAAATTTTAACAGAAAGCACTAGTCACATTATTTCGATTGATAAAAACTTTTCAAAGAAATTGTAATTATTTTCGAGAGAGAGAGAGAGTACTGCTTCAGGATCAGTAAAGAAGACTAAACTATACATAAGCTAAATATTTATATTAATAAAAGCATTTTTATAAACGGGAAATATTTTGAAAATATGTTATTTTTTGTCACAAAATGTCATTAATTATTTTTTTATTGAAATTCTATTCTTAAACAAGTATACATGTATGTTCTAATTCAAGTAACACAAATATTAAAAAAAATTTTATTCATTTACACACTTTGCAAAATCACGGTTTTGTACGTAGTCGGATACTTCAATATACTTTTTATGCTATATATATATATATATATATATATATATATATATATTTCATTTTATGTTACTATATATATATATATGCTACACTTGAATATTAAAAATAAAATACAAGTAACTGATAAAATATCAAAGATTTAATTTTATAACAAAAGTTTTTCAATTCCACTCTAGAATGGATTGCAACACTGTAACGGGTCTATCCATGTTTTCCCTAACAATCCTCTTGAGTAATTACTTTCTTTAAATATTATTTAATTGAAAACTTTCTCCCGAAGAAAAAGACGTGGTCTATGTAAATTATATCATATATATAAGTATTAGCTTTCGGGTTCGAGGGAGAGAGAGGTTAGAAGCTAAGGGATAGCGATGTATATTAACGTAAGATGAACGTAAAGCTAGACGAGAGCACTTCATAGATTATTTTTTTAATATTAAGATTGACAATTTGGTCAATTAGTTGTTAAATTGGATTCGGTTGCTTTAGATTATACAGATTATTTTAGAAATTATGTTGAAATGTAAGAAGGTGTATTGACTGGAAGTGCTAAGTGATCCGATTTATTATTATATGTCCAATAATCTCGTCTAATTTGCTATTGCTTCCATATTTATCAATTGGTGCATTTCTTAACTTGAGTTGTTGAATTTGTGTCGAGAATAGTAAATAAATGGTGTTATTGCAATTATGGCTAGTTTTACTTCGTCTCTCTTACTTAACTCTCGTACACTAATGGATGGGATGCATTAGATCCCGTCTATTACATAATCCCAACCCATCCATTCCCATCATCCCATCCATTACACAATCACAACAATTAAATTTAACCAATTTAGTAACTTCTTGTTAGTTTCGCAACATTTATCAGAATATTATTCAGAAAATTTTTTTTCGAATTTCTTGCCAATGTTTTTTGTGTATGGATTTATTAAATACTAAAATATTACGGTGTGGCTACATTTGGAAACGTAATTTTGAAAAAGCATAGAAATAAATAATTTCTTTTCATTTTTAGTGTCAGTTGAATTACAATATACATATAAATTTTTTTAAAGAATATTATTACTATTTAAATGCAAATTTTTGGCAGAAAATGAAGTAAGAATGAAATTTTTTCAAAACATTCCCCTTTTATGAAAAATTCTTTTACAATAATAATAGTTTGAGTATATATAACTAACATGTCTAGAAAGTCTGAACTAAGATTTTTGAATAATGCACATTGTTTTCAGAGTTACTATCAATTGAAATAATAACTGGTGCTTTTTGCTAAAATCTCTCCACGCTGATGTATTAAAATATGACTAAATAGACCTATATAGATCATATATTTCAAAATTCTAGTTTAGGCTCTGTATAGAAGTCCTGATTATATATAGGCAAATTATGATTATTGTAGAAACATTTTACATAAAAGGAGAATGTTTTGAAAGTATGCACTTCTTTCTCAATTTTTAAAAAAATTGAATTTAAATATTTTTTTATAATGATATTCTTAAAACAATTTCACATGTATATTCTAATTCAAATGACACTAAATATAAAAATATATACATTTGAACGCTTTTTCATAATTACGGTTCCGAAAGTAGTCAGAAAAAAATAAATCAAATTTAGCCAGTTTACACCTTGATTGTTATTTTTTGAAATATTAACCTGAATTTTATTCATGAAAAAGAATCCCCCCCCCTATTTTATGGTATTATCCTTTTATATATATATATAAATTAACAAAATAACTTTAAAAGATTAATATAGAGTATCATTTTTCAGGTCTCCTCACCAAATCAAGATTGAATTTATTTAAGGTATCCGACTACTTGCGACAACTTTTTTTAAAAAAAAATATATTGATATGGGTATTTTTTGTGGTTTTTAGATTTGCTTAGTACATTTTAAGAAAAATATTATAAAATTAAGAAGATAAAAAGAAATTATTATTACTAAAACGGGAAAAAAAGAGTAAAAATTGATAAAAAAGAACATAAACGGAACCCATTGTGTACCAAAAGTTTATGAACAAATTTTCAATTGTTCAATTCTGATGTATTGCTATGTTAATAATATTTGAAATCACTATGATATATATATATACATAAATATAAAAGAGATATTTTAAATTTTTCAAAAACTAGAGCACTTTATCATAGTTATTATATGAAATAGCAAAAAGTAACAGGGATTATATTCACATAAGGGACTGTAAATTTTGTAATAAAACCGTGATTGATAAATCTGAAGATTAAAACACTTCTACTATTGTACAGAACATACACAAAACTTCTTGAGCAATTGCTGTCCCCGTTTGAGCAATTTAAAAAAAACCAAAAAACACACACATTTCGAGTAAAACACGTTTTAATGTATGACATCTTGCTTAAAGTAATGGCATCTGCTTTTATAGCCACTTGTAGTTTTTGTTCTAGTGAACGGAACATAATAAACTTGGCATTTTTATAAAGCTAATACGATGGTCTATAAAATAAAATTATATAAAAAAAAATGTCATTTTTTGGCAAAATTCACAATTTTAGGGCCGTCGGATACCTTAATCCATCATCCAAACTATTTAAAACATTTGACTCAAAAACCTGAACATTTTATTACAGCTACAGCAATCAACTCTAAATAGCCGCATCTTGCTGAAGCATTCACCGCCAACGTGCTCCCCATCATCAGTAACATAACATTACTGCGTCAATCTATCCCGGTGAAAGCGCAGTCAAACTTCCCATTCTTCAGAGATAGTATTTCGGAGGAGGCTTATTAGTCAACGTCTTCACTAGTCAGCAAAAGAGGTAGCGGAAAATTAAAAGCTACTGTGCCCTTCGCTACAAATAGGTCTGTTTTCACACATGCCGTCTGTGACACACTCTCATCCCCCCTCACACTTCAAATTCTTTCACCTCCGACTCCCTCTCCAGAACTGCACGGAAGCGAAGATGTCTCGTCAGAGAAGAAACGATATGAATTACACTGATGTAATGTTTTGTGAAAGGGAAACATTATGATTCTGGCTGATAGGTCTTTATTTTTAATGTCGGCGACAAAAAAAGTTACATGTTTTATTTTAAGACTCGATGCTTTATTATAAACTTAATATAAATTTTAGCAATTCTGTATTAAATTTATTTAAATTTAGAGTTAACAAATAATGATATTTACGAAACACCGGCCACTACCCGCCCCTTCACTGGTTTATATGAATGATGATGATTATAATGATGTTTTATGAATATATACTGTTTATATATATATATATATATAAATTATTGATATCTTAGCATCAAGAATTCGACTGTATTGAAAAAGATTCTTATTATTCTTGATTTCAAAAGGACAGAATTTCCAAATAATAACTTCTAAAATTGAAGAAGACTAATTTTTTACTCTCTCGTAACCCCTTTCCAAGTAGATTTCCACAAAACCCATTTTTAGTGGATCTGTAGTCAATAAAATAAATATGCTTCCCAAATTTTAAGTTTAAATCTAATAGATAAAAAATGGAATTTTTTCTTATCAATAAGCTCTAGAAACCATCTTTGAGAGTCGACTTATATAAGACCCATTCAATTCAACAACAGAGACATACATACTAAATTTCATTACTGTAGGTCTAATAGTTCGAAAATGGGTATTTTCTCATCAATACGCCGCAAAAGATTCCCTCTCGCCCTTAGGAGTCGATTTCCATAAAACCCTTTCTTGGCGAATTTCCATTAAACAAAATAACATGCATACTAAATTTCATTATGGTAAATAGTAGTTCGGTAACGAAATTTTTTTTATAAATGAGTTCCAGCAACTCCCCGCTGCCCCCCAATAGGATTCAATTTCTGTAAATTCCGTTCTTAGCTGATCTATATTCAACAACAACAAAAAAAGCCAACAAAATTTCAAGTCTGTACGTCTAAAAATTCAAAAACGTTAATATTTATCTGCAACGCTCCTTAAGCCCTCGCAACGACCTTTCTTGTCGATTCTCCAAACACTTTTTGTAGCTGATTTCTACTCCATGAAAGGAATGGAAGGGCCTACCGAATTTCTAGCATGTAGGTCTAATAGTTCAAAAACGGGAATATTTATATTTAACGCCTCTTAATCTCTCGCAACGCCCCGTAGGGTTTAAATTTTGTAAAATCCCTTGAGTAGCGAATCTCAACTTTATAAACGAAACAAGCCAACCATATTTCAAGTTTGTATGTTCAATAGTTCAAAAACGGGAATAATTATCTCTAACGCGCCCCTTAAGCTCCAAGAATGCCCCATAGAGGTCCATTTTCGAGAAACCTTTTTTGTAGAAGACCTCTACTTCCCAAAAGAAACATTCCTTATAAAATTTTTTAATTTTTTGGTCAAATTCTTCAAAAAGAGGAATATATATCTCTAACGCACCTTAAACCCCCCACAACACCCCTAAGGGGTAAATTTTACTAACTCAGAAACCTTTGCGGGCATGCGTCCAACCATTCCCCAAAGTTTCATCGCAATCGGATGAACGGTTTATGAAGACATAAGAGCCATACAGACACACACAAAAATATTCATTTTTATTCATATAGACCAGTGGTCTTCAAACTGTGATCCACGGAGCCCTGGGGTTCCACGAGGCATACCCAGGGGTTCCACGAGTCACAATAAAAAAATCGAAAAGTAACTTACAAATATGTATACAAAATGCATTCACGTTCTCTGAAGTTTGTATAATTACAAGTATCTAGAGATCTCATCCTAATCATTAAAACCGGAAATTTTAGATATATATATATCTTTATTTCGTAATACTTTTTAAACTTTAATTATAATATAATAAAAGAATATTCAAACGTTTTATCTTTAGATATATACTTTCTACTAGATTGTATTGTTGATTATATCTTGGGTTTTACGAAATAATTGTATATTTCTTAGCACAATGTCTTGCAAAACTAAATAATTTTTTTTCCAATGAAAAATACACCTTTTTGCAATTGTGGGGAAAACACCCCACCTAAAATGAAGAAGAGAAAGCAACATATCAACATATTCTACGCTAAAATCTAAATTTAAGTAAGAACAGTTCCTGTATGTTCTGTTGCGATCTCATGCAAAATACGGTTTTTCTCACTCAGCTATAAACATTTTAATTGCATTCAGATTACAGTTACTAACAGGGGCGTAACTACCACCGTATCAAAGATACGGGACCCCCAAGTTACAGGGGCCCCAAAATGCGTAAGCAAAAATTCGTAAGATATTAAGAAATCTAGAAAAGAGCCCCTAAGGAATTTTGATACAAGGCCCACTCATGACTATCTACACCAGTGGTTACTAAATATAATGCATGGGTAAGTGACACTTGGATCACAAATTAATATTACAAATAAGTAAATTATATTTAAAATTAGATTAGAAATTTTTAATTATAAATTCAATACCTATTTTAATTGCTTTTATGTAAAGTAAATATAACATGTTGATTTACTTTAAATATTATTTTGAAATATATTCTAAGAACATGTATGGGGTTTCCCGAAAACACTTTCCAGTTCTATGGGTTCTATGAAAACACCTTCAAGTTCTAGGGGCTCCATGAGTAAAAAATGTTTTGAAGACCACTGATATATATATATATAAACTATTAACAATTGAAGGATAAAGTGTGCTTACAAAGAGAACTTACTAATAATCAATTTGAATAAACTGAAATTTGTATTCGTGGATGGAAAAGTAAATTTTTTTTCAATGAATTCCTGCCCAATTTCATAAATACATTTTGGAACTTTTCTTAAAGTTTTTATTAATATGACACGTGGGGCTTTTTTTTATTGTGAGGCAGCGGTAGTCAAAAGAGCTCGTCGTGGCCGACTCTGTCGAATCGCTAGAGTCACTGAAGACCCACCGTATGAGGGAGTTGATGCACGTTAAATATATCAAAACCTTCCCGTTGATAATACGATCATAACAAAGGGGCGATGGATACAATTTTCAATTTTTTTTAGATTTTCTAAACATTTTTTCTCATTTGTTACATAAGTTATAGAAATACACCATGGTAGACAAATGTGGTTTGGGTCACAAACGCGTGGTCGGCATGGCGTGGATTTGAAGCCTAGTGCCACTGAAGACCCGCCGTGTAGATAGGCTGATGCACGTTAAATGTGTCTTGATTCAAAGTCCTCCCGTTGGGCTAGAATGGGGTTCTGGAGAGGGCATTTTAGATCAGGTATTGCCCTCGTCACTTAACCATGGTTCAAAATTACGAGGTCCGTCACCAATAGTCTTCATGTTGTGCGACGACCAATAGTGCGACGCAAATTAAAATCAAAGTGGCGTTTATACTGTCTTCGAGTCTAAAACAGTAGTTTTTAAACTTTTCTCACAATACATTTTCCGTGAAGGATTTTTTACTAATGTATATCTAGGATTATATAAAATTTTGATTTGATATACAATATACAGCACTCATAAATTATGAATTAAAATGTTCGTTTTGTAATATAATTGTTCTGTGCCAGAGTTATGCTTTTCAGGACAACTATTTTGAGTCCGACAAGGTAAAAAACTGAAACCAGAGTGTAGTTTGTTAATTTGACTTTCCATCTATTTTAAAAGACTTTTTTTTAAAAAAAAATTACGCCTTATTATATATTATTGTTATGAATATGAATGTGTTTCTCCAAAGACATATATCAGGGGTCGGCAACCTTTTAACTGTGGTGTGCTAAGCCCATCTAACAATATGATTTAGCGTGCCATACAGTAGGACATTTACTCCGATACTGCTACAGTAGGACATGTACACATGTAGGACATGACACAATTCGATTCCCACGATAATGCATGCGCAGTTAGAGGTCAATAATATAGGTTTACAGTTTTATTATACATTGATAATTTGACACGATTCTGAGCCTTTTGTTGTTTAAATATCTTTGTGAACTCGAAATATGTTTCATAAGAGAAAAGATCTGTTCACACACTTAGATACATAGAATCAAACGCGGAAAGCAGAGTACATGCAATTTTCGCTCTTCAAACAATTAAATCTCTCCTACAGTGACATTCAACAACTTACAAAATAGCTGTAAATTTATCTTTAGAGTTATCTTTCAGATTTTTTTGTAATTTATCATATGTCTATAATTGTGAAGATGTTTGTCAAATAAGTTCCTTTACAAATTTATCAAGCTTCGTGGTTGTTTGTGTTCATGAACTCATTCAAAATTGACAGATTTGTTGAGTAATGCCGCGTGCCACTGAGAATTGTACTGTGTGCCCTAATATTGCCAGCCCCTGATATATATACTATTTCCCCTCTTTTATTAAAAAAAAGTAACTGTTTGAGGCTTAAACCTTAATTGTACGGTTGTTAATATTTTTCCTTGGCATGCTACAAAACACTTAAATAGAAAAAAATATGTTATTCATGATACACATAATCATGATACTTTTTCTCTCTTTCTCTCACTCTCTCTCTATCTCTCTCTCTATATATATTTAGTATAATTCGGACAAGTAAAACAATACGTATGAAAAAAGCAAGATAGTGCAGGACAAAACTACATGGTTAAACAAATTTTAAACACGCCCTCCCTAAATTATTAGGCTTAAATAAAATTTTAAAGAGAAATCCAAAGTTTACTAATTACTGTTGCTAGTCTACTTTTTCCAGCATTGATTTGTTATTTTCTGGCTTATTGTAAGCCGAAGTGTTGCGGGTTCGAGTCCTGGTGGCACTGCAAATCCACCGTGTAAAGGGAGCTGATGCACGCCATATCTATCGAGTTCAATGTCCTACTGCGTGATTTGAAAGTTAGGAAAGAGGATGGCAGCTTAGGTGCCATCTTCGTCATTTGACCGTGGATCAAAACTACGAGGTCCATCGCCCTAAAGACTGGACGTCGGGTGGTTGTTTCCGAGGGATCGTTTTGTAGCTCTAAACCTTCCTCGGATGAGTTTGGTTTCTTTGGGCATTCTGTGTTGCTTTATAAAACGACGTACTGTAATTCTCACTCCCTCATTCACTTATTGGAAGAACTTGAAAAGGCTGAATTACATTTCAAAACATGTTTAAAATAAAAGATATTTATTAATAAGACCAATCATCTATTGGACCTTTCATTAAAAAAGAAAGGCTTAAACTACTCAGTGAAAATTTTAGATTAATTTTTTAAAATTTTAAAGCATATTGTCTTAAAAACTTAATTATAAGAATTCATTTTATATTCATCAGATATTAAAATTCGAAAATCAATAAACTTCGAATATTTTAAACGTTCACAGTACAGCATATACAATGCAATCAAGACGGGAGGTAATTTTTTACAAGATATTGAATTTATACCATTTAACTTTTTTTTTCAATTTAAATTTAATCTTTCAAATTATTAGATTGCAACTGATTATTTCAGTTAAAGTAACATATTGTAAGACTAAATTTTTTCTTTCATCTTTTAAAATAAATTTAATATTATGGAGTAATATATGAATATTGAAATTTAACTTAAAATAAAAAATACGTCTTTATTCAGCTAAATATAATACAGTTGAATAAAAAAAAAATCATCTCTTCTAAAATTACTACTAAAATTCAAAGCAATACAGATATTTCATTCGCAAATTAGAGACTATCTGAAATCAATGGAATGGGAGTAATATTATTTGTGTCTTTTTAAATAAAGCATGAATTCAAATGTCAAATAAATTTTTTGAATCACGTTTTTCGCAACGCGTTGTTTTCGAAACATGACTCAAACGTGATGAAACGCGTCACATTTCAAAAGTTGCAACAACTAAAAAGTCATGTTGTCAATAGAAGATAGATATCACAGTGTAATTTGATACTGAAATAAACAGAGATGATTATATATGCTTGCATATTATAAAACAAAACAAAAAGCCTAATTTAGATAGTGAAAACAGGGACAGGTATTTTAAACCATAGAAACGGTAGATATAAGAACTTGAAAACAAACACTCTACTTATTAATTTAATCATCTCTCTTCTCTATGCTCAGATCTCACTAAAATCAAAATAAGCCTATTAATCTGGAATTGACATCTAATTTAAAAACCTAGCACAAAAATAATCAAACTTCGTTTGTACTAGTTTTTTTACACAATATCATATTTAATAATTGAGAAATCTGGATTTTTTAAAATATACTTTTGTGTAATATTTTTTTGTAACTAATTCGGTGTATTTTTTCTACAATTCAATAGTTCTTAAACTGTTTCGACAAAGTAATTCTGATTTGCTACTTTTCTTCTTGACTCTTTTGACCTTCAGAAGAAATATGATGTATTTTCAAAATTCAAGGACTGTAAATACTAGTTTGCATAATTTTTTTGTATTTATTTTGTTTTTATGGTTTCGATATTTTGGAGATGAAGCTTGAATTATTTAGAGAATAACCATATAAATAATTAGTATGGAAATATTTTTTCTAGATATTGAGTTGTAATTCCGAACTTGGAGCCGTTGCTCTTTCTAACAAAAGGGGCTTTTCAACACTCGCCAGTTTGCTTAACTTTTTTCAAATAAAGTCATAAGTTTCAACAATTATTTACAAATTGAAAATAGAATAAAACATAAGCTGTACGTTATATTTTTAGAGTGAAAGAAATCCTAAGAATATTTTGATGTCTATAGTTAATAAGTTCGTCAACAAAGTGACATATGACACTTTACTTGAGTTAGCATCTGTAAAGACAGATGTCTTTGACGTGTTAATTAGCCTGCTAGTTTGTCAAATCATGATATAAGGGTTGCCCAAATGAAAAGTGGACAGGTTAAAGTAAAAGAGAATACCTTTATTGGAATTTAAAATAAATCGCTTTGAACGTTGTAACACGAATCCCATTGTTTCGACAGTAGATCTATGTTTTCACTATAGAAAGATTGGAATTAATTCTCGAGGAAGTCTTGAACAGCTTCCTTCACCTCATTGTCCGAATGGAAACTTAATGCTCCCTTAAGAGGAAAAAAGTGTGGAAGTTTTCGGGGAGACAAATACGGACTGTATGGTGGGTGTTCCAACACTTTTCAACGAATTTTTTTGAGGCTGTCTGGACTTCATGAGAGGCATTTGGGCCGGTATTTTCTTGGAGATCTGGTATCGTTTGCAACTCTTCACGAAAAATTTTGCACCAATTGTTCGAACTAAGCAGTGCTGTCCATAAACTGACCCCATTCGCTGATAATTGCCTGCATTCAGCTCACCTCAATCAGAAACCATACCACCGCGTATTGCTCCTATATGAACGCATCCATGAAAAGCATGTTTTTACTTTTAATCTAATCTATTACCTCTACCAAGAACAGGTTTCATCATTGCACGTCGTATGTTGTGTACACCTCCAACATCCATTTATACCCATGTTCGTTAGCACTGCTATAGGTGCAATCATTTTGACACAATTACACGTGTCCACTTTTCATTTGTGCAATTCTTATGTTTTTTGCATAATGAGATAATGATATTTTCACAAATTTTTTGGAAGTTTGGAGAGTTTCTGAAAAATTCAATTAGCTAACAATTTTTAATTAAATTTTAGTGGTCCTTATAAATTCGTTCCATTTTCCTTCCATATTACATGTATCATATTTGTTTTATCAAACGTTGACATATTATATGAAGAGTTAGATGAAGGATAAAAATTTAGCACCCATCTCTTTTGGTTGAATCTTACTTCAGAGCATTTTATTTATCGCCAACTTGGCAAATAATTATAATATTATTTGATAAAAGTGTCTGAAAGGGAAAAATAAGCTATTGGCGCAATATGGCACCATCTTTTACCTCTAATGCCCGAGGTGTGAACTAAATAAAATTTCAGATTCTTTTTTTTGACACGGTAGACACTTTCCTCAGGAGTTCATGTAAAAAACATTTAAAAGGATAATTTTTCAATAGTGAAATTGGGGATACTTTCCATAATATCCGAAAACCGTGTTACCTGAATTTAGTTTAAACCCTGATAAACTGTGAAACAATGCTGAAAAATGTATACATTTTATATACATGCGAGTGAAACACGTACTCACATTTTTACTGAGCAACAAAACTCGAAATACTTAGCCACTTAACTCTCAGATAAAGCACTCGCAATCTGTAAAACCAGAATTAAGAATAGAAAGCACAAAAATAAAAACATAAATATTATTTACTTACAAAATTATTCACCGTAACTAAATAATAAGTGCGATTGCTTACGAGAGAAAAAAGTCGGACCGCATTCATTATTATCAATAGAGATATCCACATTCGACAAACTGTTTAATATTGACGTTCGCCGCTGTTTTGAACGATGTATTTTCTGAAAGGTATTGCGCTGTCGAATTTTTTTATTACCAAAAACACTTTATGACAATTAAATTTTTGATTTTTCAAAATCATTATATAAGGGTTGCCAAATGAAAAGTGGGCATATGCGATTGCGTCAGAATGAGTGCATCTATAACAGAGCCCAAACAGGGACACGAAGGACGGTGGGAAGTGTACACCGAATTCAATGTTTAACAGTGAAACCTGTTAGTGGTAGAGGAAATTAATCGGATGTAAAGTCTGGTCATACAAGGATGCGTCCAAATCGAAACAGCGTATGGTTGTACGGTTTCTGATTACAGGAGGTGAGTTTTATGCGGACATCTATCGTCGAATAGTCGCAGTCTATGGCGAGCAATGTTTAGGTTGAAGGTCTTGGAACAGTTGGTGTAAAAGTTATCGAGAAGGGCAGAAAACGATATTGGATCTGCATGAAAATGTTGGCCTCACGTCTTCCGTGAAACTAAGGCAACTTTAAAAAAATGCGTTGAGAAATGCTAAAATACCCACCGTACGGTTCGGATTTGTCCCCCTGTATTTTCTATGCCTTTAGGCTACTTAAGACAGTATTACGTTGTTATTTGGATGATGAAGTGAAGGAAACTTTGCAGGACTTCTTGAAGAATCAACCACGTTCTTTCTAGAGCGAAAACATAGATCTGCTGCCGAAATGAAGGAACCTGTGTTACGACCCCCAGAGTGATCACCTTTAATTTCCAATAAAGTTATAGTTTTATTGAAGTTGTCCAACTTTCATTTGAGCGACCTTTATACAGTTCTTGCAGCCCAACCAAACATCGAGTCATCGAATTAGGAGATTCTCCAGTAACTATTAAATTATGGCAACTGCTTCCTAATTTTTATACGTGGTAAGAACGTGAATTGTTTTGATATTATATTGGTACAAAAGACTACACAGTTCGTGATAGATCACTCATGATGACATGTATATATAATGATAATAACTCAGACATTTTGTTAGATCTTGTTTGCAAACGGAAAACTTTGAATTGTGTAACTTTAATTTAGTATTTTTCAAATCCCACGCCATCAATTTTTTTTTATCCTTTTCTTATATTTTCATTTAATTCAGTTAAAACTTTATGATTTTTCATTTGGCTCTTTTCTTTTACGATGATCAGCTACATTTTGCAGCAAAAGAATAAACAAAGAGCTAAAAGGTCAACAAATGAAAAGTTTTCTGGATTTTTTCAAATTAGCTAAAATTTAAAAGTTTCATTTTAATCTTTTTAATTTCTCTCCTACTTATATATCTGAATTAAAATCAGTAACTGTGTTTTTAAAACATAAACAAATATTTACTCTTTGTATTAATAAGACCCTATATATGAAAATAAAAATGTATTGAATCGCAAATACTTTTACCCTCAACTTTTTTCATGATTTCTGGTCACTGACTATATAAATAACACAAAGTTAATTTAACTATGCTCTTTTCAATGTCATATTTTAAAACAAGCATAGGAAAAGTAAATATCTTAAATAAAATATAAAATACACTAATATACGTAAATAAAAGTTTTTTTTAAAAAAAATTCAAACTAAAAATTTTATAAAGTAAGATATAAAAATAAATACAAGGATTTATTTTTAGCTTTTAATATCACAAAATAAGCCTAGTAGAATTATTTTGGTAAATATTTAAAGAAATAAAATTTCAACATTATTCAGAGTATATTTTTCATTTCATTTTCCAACTCTGTTAATTAAATTTGTTCGTTTAAAACAACTAGTTTATTTACAAAATATTGTAGCTTTGATGTTTATAGATTTTTTTTAAAATCAGAAACTGAAAAAGTTTAATTTGGATATTATATTTTCAAAAGATTTTATCCCGATTTAGCCTTTTCAAACAATAAAAAATACATAAATATATAAACTAATAATCGGCAAATATGAAAAATGAATTTTTAAAATATATGAAATTTGTGTTTCTTCATTTTTTGTTTCTTCTTTATTATCATGCATCAATAAATACATAAATTTTATTGTACGATCACCAATTAGATATCTTACTACTAAATAGGAAATATATATATATATGCATGCAGAAAGAGTGAACAGAAAATTATATAAATAATGCATATATATTAAAATGCCTTAAATATATACGATCTAATTAATTCTTCTTAAGGCTTTAAAAAATATATAGGATAAATTTGAAAATCTATATATATAAAGGAGAAAAGCGACTCACTCACTGACTGACTGACTGACTGACTGACTAATCACGAAATCTCTGGAACTATTCAACCTACAGACTTGAAATTTGGTAGACATGTTCCTTTGATAGAGTAGACATCAGCTAAGAAAGGATTTTCCGAAATTCGAAACGCAAGGGGCGTTACGGGGGGTTAAGGGCTTTAATAATAATTGTTTCCATGTTTAAACTACTTGATGTACAATCTTGAAATTGGGTAAGCGGATTCCTTTCAGAGAGTAGAGATCCGCTACAAAATGAGTTGGCTGAAAATCGACCCCCAAGTGGCGTTGCAGGGGCTTAGAGGGCGTTATAGATAATTATTTCCATTTTTAAACTATTTGACGCACTGTCTTTAAATTTGATATATATAGATTCCTTTCGTAGAATAATGATCAGTTACAAAACGGGTTTTGTGAAAACAGACTTCTAAGTGGCGTTGCGGGGGATTAAGGGGCGTAATAGATAAATATACCCGTTATTAAACTACTTCACCTACCTGCTTGAAAATTGGTAGGTAAGTTTCTTTCCTGGAGTAAATATCCGCTACAAAATGGGTTTTGGGAAAATTGACCCAATGGGTGTTGCGGGGGGTTTAAGGGACGTTATAAATTAGTATTTTTAAGTTATTAGACGTACAGTCTTGAAACTTAGTAAGCAGATTCCTCTCATAGGATAGAGATAAGCTAAAAATCGGTTTCGTGAAAATTGCCCCCAAGTGGCGTTGAGGGGACTTAAGGGGCGTTATAGATAATTATTTCCATTTTTAAACTATTAGACGCACAGTCTTTATATTTGATAAAGAGATTTCTTTCATAGAGTAGAGATTAGCTATAAGAAGGTTTCGTGGAAACAGACCTCTAAGTGGCGTTGCAGGGGAATAAGTGGCTAAGAGATACATATTTTCGTTTTTAAACTATTTGACCTACCTGCTTGAAAATTGGTAAGAATGTTTCTTTCATGGAGTAAATATCCGCTACAAAACGGGTTTGGAGAAAATTGACCCCCAAGGGGTGTTGCGGGGGGTTAAGGGCAGATATAAATAATTATTTCTTTTTTTAAACTATTAGACTCACAGTCTTGAAATTTGGTTAGCAGATTCCTCTCATAGGATAGAAATACACTGCAAAATGTGTTTTGTGAAAATCGACCCCTAGGTGGTGTTGCGGGGGTTCAAGGGGCGTTATTGATAATTTGTTTGCATTTTTAATTAATTGGACGCACAGTCTTCAAATTTTGCTAAGCAGATCCCTTTCATAGAGTGCAATTCCCCTACAAAATGGGTTTTGTGAAAACAGACCCAGAAGTGGCGTTGCGGGGGCTCAAGTGGCGTTATAGACAATTATCCCCATTTTTAAACTGTTCGACGTACAGTCTTGAAATTTGATAAGCAGATTCCTTTCGTAAAGTAGAGAACCGCTACAAAATGGGTTTCGCGAATATCAACTACTAAGTTTAATTTCGGGAGATTAAGAGGCGTAATCGATCAATATTTCCATTTTTAAACTACTTGATCATCCTGCTTGAAAATTGGTAGGCATGTTCCTTTCATGAAATAGAGTTCCTCTAACAAAGAGTAAAATGAAAATTGACCCCCAAAGATGTTTGCGAGGGGTCAAGAGGAGTTACAGAAAAAAATTCCCTTTTTTAATTGTTAGACCCATATACTTGAAATTTGTTAAGCATGTTTCTTTTGTTGAATAGGGATCCACTAAGAATAAATTTTAAGAAAATCTAGAGTTCTGGGGGGTTGTAGGGGGTTACTGGGACGTATTGACAAAAAAAAATTACTTTTTTCGAGCTACAAGGACTATAATAATGAAATTTGGTTTGCATTTTTCTTTTGTTGAATTGAAATCCGCTAAGAGCGGTAATTTTGGAAAACGGCTCTCAACGGGATTACGGGGATATTTATAGTAAAACTTTTGCTTTTTTCTGTTAGATTTAGACTTGAAATTTGGCTTGCATGTTCAATTTACGGAGTAGAGATCCACCGAAAATTGTTTTTGTGGGAATCCACTTGGTTTTTGAGTTACGAAAGAGCAAACATCATTCTATGCTTCAATTTTAGAGATTTTTAGAAAATACAAATTAGATGAGTTCTGCCCTTTTTTTTTTATCAACAGGCGACAGTTATAGGTATAAGTATATTTTTCAATTCAATCGAATTCTTAATGCTAGGACTTAGATATCAATAAAACATCATGAAATACCCAGCGAAGCGGGCGGGTAACAGCTAGTATTTCAATAAACGAGATTTCTAACATAGCAGAGTATTAACGTATTTAAACTAAAGTTTGTTGCTATTTTGGGAGTGCCAATTAGATTAAATTTTTCTCGAAAAAGTTAAAAGTACCTGGAATCAGATCCTTAAGCTTTGTTTTATTCGGAGCTTATTATTTCTCTAGTATAGGTGTATTCAGTGTCTTTTTTGATGATTAAACTTATATTTAATCTTTTTAGACATTCAAAATCAATAAATTCTAAATTGTTGCGAACGCGTAAAAATTCATTAAAAGTTTGAAATTATCTCCATAAAGTTACAAAGAAAAAGTTTAACAAACTTGTTATGTGCCTTTTGGTCATTATTAATTTTTTTTTTCATTTTATCCAGATCATTTTCTTTTTCCTAAAAAGTGAAAACTTTTTAAAAATATTTGTTTCTTTTGAACTTTAAAAATGTGTGCGTATTCAGCAAATTCGAAAGGCAATATGAAGTACAAATCAAATAAAACAAGTTTAAGAAAATTATATTTTAATTTTAACTACTTTGTGATTTTTATTGGAAATAAAATATCGTTATTCATAATGGGTGAAAAAAATTAGAAACTACTTCCCCTGATTCCTCACTCAAAAATAAGCTTCGATTCCAGAAAAAAAATTTATTTAATAATTTATCGATAAACGATTAGAAATTTATTTTAAAAACGAAAAAAAAAATTATTTGTTGAAAAATAACATATGACGTTAAAAATATTTTATTATACAAGCGTTTTCTAAAACTTTTCCAGTTCGAGCTAACCAAAAATATATACTATAATTCGATTTATTGATTTTCCCAAGAAACTCAGATTAAATTTTATCTTATTTTTACTGTGTTTCTCCTTTAGGCAAACTTGTTGTATTATTTTAATATCAGACATACGAACGTTATTCAGAGGGGAAAAAACCTTTGACCTTTCAAATTTTTTTTAAAAAAACAATATTTATAGGAAAAAACAAAATTTTGTTACATACTTGAAGCTTCCTTCAATTCTCTACATAATTATATCTTACATTTAAGCTTTTGTCGTATTTGTTTTGATCCAGGATTCCTATGTTATACTCTTTTACCCCCTTTGTATTAATCTAGGTCGGGGGGTACGCATTAAGTCGATCGCGATTGGCCAGTGGATCGCCAAGACATTTTTGAGTGACCGCCTTTACTAAGACCTAAGACGCGTATACTTAAAAAAACATATTTTATGAAACACCGATGCTAGCTGGACTGGAGAATCGGCTTTTCGCAATCGATGCAACTGTATGTTTATTTACCTGTATCTATTACTAAATTATAATTAACGTTGTAGACCTTTATTTATGCGCACCACACCTGCAGGGACGACTTAAGACTCTTTGAGGCCCTGGACCCCTGTTCAAAAGTATGCCTTACCTGAGATCTTACAAAAGTAGACAGTATATAGCATGTGTTGTCAAATACTCGTTAAAATGGTAATTTGAAGCAAATAAGTGTGCACGATTCACAATCTCAGAAATCTAGGTAAAAACCGGCTCGACTAATGGTCGCATTTCAACTAAATGAATTGAACGATTGTTTATCGTATTAGGCCTAGGGCCAGACATGGACAACGGTCATCACTCAATAATAGTCTTACCACTTTTGCCAGTTGACATGCAGTTTGAAATTCTCTCTTTTTCGGAGAATGTGTACCGGAATAATATTTGACCGCATTAAAATTATCCGGATTATGATCTTATTAAGACAAATTCGAGAAAGAAGCGAGGCCCTGCGCCCAGGCATAGGTAACCCATGCCTTAAGACGTCCCTGCACACCTGCGCCTTTGGGTGGACCGCAACACCTTGAAAAATTAAAAGGTAGCCCGTACCCTTGAAAAGCCTGCACACCCCTGATCTATGTGGTCACTCAATTCTCCAACTTTTCATTTCTTCCAAAACGTTTACCGTCCAGAAATTCTTACCGTGTTTTTCCTAAGGGAAGGAAAAAGATAGTAATTACTAAGAGCAAGTCCAGACTTTATCGGTCTTAAGTGTGAATGTTGTGAACACAAGTATTAATGAACTAGGGGAAGAAAAGTACACAGTGGTATACGTTTAACACGAAAACGCTTTAGACGAAATATCGGTTTTTTACCACAAAATAATACAATAATAACTACTATATACTTTCATGCATTTTTTTTCTCGTAACACGAAACGAAAATCGCTTAACACGAAAAGATTACTTTTCAGGGAAACTAAATACGGAAAAAACCAGCCGAGTTAGACTATTCTATTGTATTATCGGAATAATTCATTGCATTTGATGATGATAATGTGTATACAACCTCAATTTTGGCAGATAAAGACATTTTGGAGTTTGTTCAAAGCTCAAAAAATATCATTGATGCAGGTTGTGTTGACGAAAATGAAATGAATAATTCAACTCATATTTCCTCGTCATCCGAAAGAAGGAACGTCATGACGCACACTCCAATGATAAAACGAATAACAAAATGGACGATATCGAACAATTTATTGAAAATTTGATGCTAAAAAAATTTGATGCAAAGAAAAATATCAGATTATTTTTCAAAATCTCAATAAATGTTTTGTTTTTCAAAAAATTTGAAAATTTTGTATTAAATTTCTTTAAATTCTTGTAAATGTTTTTGCCTCATTAATTTTTATTAAATATATATATATGTATATATATATATATATATAATGTAAATAAAAGAAACTCTAATAAACTTAATTTTGTTGATATGTGGTTTTTTTTTTTTACAATATCCCTTAACACGAAAAAATGTTTCAGTCCCTTCAGTTTCGTGTGTTAAGCGATTTTCACTATAATATGGGAATTCTGAAGCTTATGAAGAGATATGAAAAATGTTTAATTGCAGGAGTTGATAATGTAGAAAACTGAGGAGTCTTCAGGTGCATAACAGAATTGTTTTTTTTTCAATAAATCTTGTTTTTTATTTTATATAATTGAACGGTGTTTATTTTCTGGATGATCCTTGTATATAACAAACAAGATTTACTATTTAAGGTTTATAAGTGGTAAATTAAATATTCAAAAAAGATATTTAAGGAAGATTTTAAAGACAAGATTTTTGTTTTCTCATGATTTGTTATTTTGTTTTTCGTGTGACTGAATATATAGTTCTGTTCACTTGTATTATTTTTAATTTGGCTCTTAGTACATCTCTATTGTAGTAGACAATAAATTAAAAAATTATTTTAAAAATTTTTTGAAGTTATCAGAATTATAGTTGATTTTGAGATATGAAAGACGTAAAGCTTAAAGCGGAAAGAGTATTCGGTTAAAACAGAAAAAAATCATAATTATTAATTTCCGTAATTTTTCCCATGTTGCTTTAATAATTTTTTTTTGGTATTATATTACTCATAGTGAATATTAATTCTTATTCTGTAAGCGTTCTTTTCTTTTTTAAATAACATTAATAACATTAACAAAAGACAAATCTTCCTACGTATAAAATTTTAGAGCGATCATTTTTTTCATGTAACTTAATTTTTCCAAAAAAAAATATTTAGTTAATTAGTACATATGTTTAATTCATTTGATTTGTTTATATTCCTCCTACTTTTCTCATTCATAAAATTGCTAGTTAGTTTATAATATCACCAAAAACATTTTCAGAAACTTGTTGCTAAGCATTTCTTGCGTCTGAAATTATTAGTCTTTAATACCTTGTAAAGAAATTCTAGCAGCCATTTTAATGCTAAAAGATATTTAAAATTTCGGAAAATTTGCAACTCATCTTATTTTAAAAATCACGGAATGTCTAATTAAAAGTAAACAATATTCCTAAAAATATATTGAGTAATATAAAAAAAAAACACTAAGTGCTAAAAGTTTTATTAACTTCGAATTTTTAATTTTTTTATTTGATCAAACCCCAAAGAACAAAGAGTTATTGTATCTTTCCTTTTCAAACCTTGATTCTTTTCTTTTAACAAACGATAAACCTTGTTTAAAAAATGTTTCTTCCGTGTCTCTCCGCAACCCTTTCGCGACGCAAAAAGAAAAGCCCTTGGAAGTTGATGAATACACAGCTCCAGCAGGCATAAATATCCATTCCATCCCAACCCGACAAGTCTACCCCTCAACTTCTCACCTGAAGGCGCGACGGAACGAAACAGCGTTTACAAAGCCGAAGACAGGAACCGGCTTTGGCTGTCTCCTTCCAGAAACACGAGTGTCTATCACCGCTGGCAACAGGTGAAGAGGAGGCAAACTGTCGTTAGCCCTGGCAAGGATGTTTATGGAACGTCGCGATGGGCTAGGAGAGTTTATGGTGGCTTTGATTCGGTCCCACAACATTCTAATGTTTTTTATGCATCGTGATGTAGGTTTCTTTTGAAATGAAAAGGCTAGGATTTAGTTGCCAGTCATTTATATACTTGTAAAATGAAGGATGAAATTATTTTTGTGTAATTTATCAGTTTAATCTTTATTTATTTCTGTATCTCAGAGGCAAAGGACATTTTTCACTTTTTTTCCGAGTTATGATTACGAAATTAGGTGTTTTTCGTGATCATTCTGTATAAATATAAGTACTGTTCTTCTGCAACTTGAAATAACGAAAGTTTTTTAAATGTTCATTTTTAGGAGATATTTCTATGACATTTCGAAAACAACAAGGCAAAAATAAATGCTTCAATTAGAGCTAATACAAAATACACACACTGCTAATTTGGTCAATAAGAATTAAGAGCAGTAATTTATAAATACAGATTTAAAAAATAGATCTAGCAGAAAATATTAATTTTTCAATATTTCTTATATCGCAGGAATATTTTCTTGATATTCCAGATGCAATCTTGGTAAATTTTGTAATTTGGTCTCGGTAATTTTTGATGGAACAGCAAATACGTCACAGAAGAAAAATACTTTAGAAATGTAACGCAATTTTCCTGATTCAAAAATACGTTCACAGAAATACGACATCCACAAAATTATGGCAATAAATTTCTAAAATGCAATAGAAAAAATAAGATAAGATAAAAATAAACAACTATTTCTTTTAAATGAGAAAAACGTTACATTTACATTGATTGTTTTTTAAAATTAAATCCAATACTTCAACTTTTTAAGGTTTCATAATGGAATTATTTTTAAGAAACTAATTTATAGGTAGGCCGTTGGAAGCGATACAGTTCTAATTCAACAGTAAACATTCAGTTCTTGTTTTTGGTAATAACAAACGAAAAGGCAAAAATATCTTCCCACGCAACTGCCATAAAGTTCCAAGTTCGAGCAAACGGAAGCTATAAATGGGAGGCTAAAGATAAGTAAACTCGTTCTATCTACTTAGTTTCCGGTTTGCGGCTCGCTTTGGAGATACGGGGGTTTCTTTGGAATCAAATTAGATACCTTAAGGAAGCTTGAAGTGTTTGGAAATAAATAATTTAAGGGAATTGGGGAAATTTATTCGAACAAACATTTCTAGAAACTTCTAGATCAGGGGTCGGCAACCTTTTAGCTCTGGTATGCTTAACCAATCGACCAGTATGATTCAGTGTGCCATACCGTAAGATATTTTTGAAACAATTCGATTCCAGCGATAATGCATGCAGAATCAGAGACTAGTGGTTAATAATATAGATTTACAGTTTTATTGTACATTAATTTTGCATCACTTAAAGATATTTCTTATCATAAAAATAAACAGCATAAAATATAACTATTTCTTCAATAAAAATAAAATAAATTAAATTGTACGTATATTACGCATTTTGTAAGCATATTTATATTAAAATAAAAAATAGGCAGCATAAAATATAAGTATTTCCCTTCATTATAGTTATATAAAAAGATAAATATAAAAAAAAAATTAATGCGTACTTAGTGCTTGCACCGCTATATATGCATATTGCAATATCAAGGTTATAATTTGTGACTTTATATTTGACACGATTCTGAGCATTCAGCTACCAAGCAATTTCTTTGAGGACTTGAAATATTTTTCATATGAGGAAAGACATTCTACTTTTATATGTAGAACCAAAAGCGGAATGCAGAGTTCATGCAATTTTCTCTCTTCAAGCAATTAAATCTCTCCAGCAGTGACATTCAATAATTTACAAAATAGCTGTACATTTACCTTTATCTTTCAGATGTTTTCGTAATTCCGTAAATGTCCAAATATTTTAAAGATGTTTGTCCAATAAGATCCATTACAATTTTATCAATTTACATCCACTCAAATATGGGCAAATTTGTATAGTAGTGCAGAGTGCCACTGAGAATTGCACCACATGCCACATGTGGCATGCGTGCCATTGGTTGCCGTCCCCTGATCTAGATCTTTTTGAATAAATTTTAACCCCTATAAGCTGTAGAGCTATTTGAAAATAAGAACAAAATAAAGAAACGTATACCAGTTCTTAAGTTCATTCAAAAATGATTTATAGGTATGATTTTAATAAGCAGTCAAATTGCTGTGCTTTACCGCGAGCGATATTGTATTAAAAATATTTTAATTAGCACATTTAAAAAATTGGAGAGAATAATAATACTTTGGTTACATTTCAATTTGACTGACTGCGATCGAAACCGTGACTTTGAAAAAGCATATAAATTGACAACTTTTTTTGATATTAGTGTAAGTTGAATTAGGAAACACATATAAAATTGTTTGAATTTTATTACAAAAATAGTAATTTAAATGCAACTTTTTTTGACAAAAAATAAAGAAGAAATGACATATTTTCAAAATATTGTCCTTATGTGGAAAAAGCTTCTAGAATAATAATAATGTTTTACCTATACATGTGACTAAAGCTTCTCTTCAGAGACTGAACCAGGATTTTTGAAATGTATAATTTAGAAGTGGATTTATTCTTACTTTATTATATCAGAGTAGAGAAATTTTAACAAAAACCCCCGTTATTATTTCAATTGATCGTAGCTCAAAAATTAATGTAAATTTTTCAAAAATATAAAAGGATTTCTCATAAAAAGAGAATGTCTTGAAAATATGTCATTTTTTTTTTTCGCCAAAAAAACGCATTTAGATATTTTTTTCTAATAATATTCTTAAAACAATTTTATATATTTATATTATAATTCAACTGACATTAAATATCAAAAAAATATTCATTCATACGGTTTCTTAAAATCGCAGAACCAAACGTAGATAGTCACCTTATTGGTATAACACATAAAATATATTTCAAATTTAACAAAAACTTTTTCACAATAATCCAAATATTTATGCAAAGAACTTATTAATTAACTATTTTTAATCATTTGTTATTTTCACATTCAAATTTTTAATATATTATTTTTTCAAATGGAAAACATGGAAATTGTAATATTTTTTTCTATATTTTTTCAAATTTTTTAAAAATAAAATTTTGTTAGATTATAGATTTTATTTCGAAAGTTTAAGAACTAAAATTTATAAAGGTTCTTTGTATAATAATTGTGATAATCATAAAAATATTTAAAAACATTATGAAGTTTTTTTTAAAAAAATGAAAAATAAAACCCGCGTTATTTTTTGAGGAATATTAAAAAGTACGGGGGGAACAACCATTTAAAATAATAAAAATTATTCGGTAATAATTTCACTGGGAGGGGGGGGGGGAGGAAGTTGTGTTACAAATATATTTGAATTCTTTTTCTTTGTGTATTTCTAATTTTTCCTTTTTTAAATGTATAACACAATTACAAATTATAAATACATAGAATTGTTTCTTACAAAGACACGTCAAATTTACGAATATGTTATGGAACATTAATATATGAGTCTAAAAACAGTTTTTAAGTTGGTTTACTATGAACAATTACTATAAATATAAATTTTTCACAGTAATAACAAATTTATGATTTAATAAAGTCCTATGAAAAATTTACCAGAATAAAATTGCTTAGAAAAAGATTTCAAACTCTCAAAATCATTCTAAAATTTTTCGGTTTTTTCGGTAGAATAATTGTATGGCTTATTAAAATTTTATTTATTTTTAAAATAATAAAATAAATGAAACAAAATCACTCGTTCCTTCTATTTCATTCATTTAAAAAAATGAAAGAAAAATGTGTTTTATTTTCCACATAATCATTTATCACACTTAACATTTGCTTGCAATTTTCTAATCATGAATTGCGAGTACAAAACAGCATAAAAAAGTTAAACATGCCAGAAAATAAATAAATAAAAAGAAAATATGTCTCCCATAATAAACGTACTATCCCCAAAAGTAAAAAAAAAAAAAAAAAATCAGAGCAAAATCTTTTTAAAAAATTTTACTTCCTTTATTTTTAGTTTCTCCCTTCTGAGTTGGAGAATTTCACATTTAACGCTTTCAGCCATCCTATTTCAAGTTCATTTATCATTAGAATTAAAAAAGAAGTAGTGAATGATTTCCTGCTTAATTTCTTATGACATGTGTAACATGAAACCAACGTCGTCAAACCAATAACGTAATTTTTAAAACATATATTGCTACTTAAGCTTTTATTGCTTAATTTGTTTACTTTTTTTTTTAAAAAAAGCGAAGCATTATTAAATTACAAATAATAGCAAATTAAATGAAAACAAGAAAAATTAGGCAGAGGAGTATAAAAAAAACTACTTCGATTTAACAAAATTTAACAAATTTAAAATAAGGATTTAAAACACAAGAAATTTTAACGAATCAAAAGTAATAAGTTTGGGCAAATGAACTCAAAATGAAATAAATGGAAAAAGTTTGATGAGCTTATTAATTGAAATTTTTGTTTTTTTGGCGTCATTTTCACAATAAAATCAAAATAAAAAAGAAATATCTCATCGGTTATTTCAGTGGTTTTATTTATCTTTATGCAACTAGTCTTGTATATTTTAGATTTGTAAAAGTTATTAATTTTCCAGGGGGATTTTACTTTTGAACCTTTAAACAAAAAAAGGGTATAGTGGAATAACAGTTTATCCGAGTTTTATTGTTAGGGAAAAATATAAATTTTTAAAAATCTGTAAAGGGAAACAAGGATAATAACCACTCAATTTCAATTAACAATTATAATGTGATTGCAAAAAAAGAATATATATCTGCAATTAATTTGTTGTTTAATTGATGTTTGCTTATATTTCCATTTATGAAAGAAAAAAATTCAAAAATGCATTTATGTTGAATTAGCTCAAAATTACGAATAGATAAATCTTCTCGCGTATGCATGCAGAATTTGCAATGATCAAATAATTTATCTCATGTAGTTTGCAGATTGATTCAATTCCTTATGTTTGAAAAGTTATACTTTATTATTTCCTTCCTTCCTGAACGGCATGACAGCTCTGGCTGGGCCTTGGTCTTTTTAAGAATTCCATTTCAGGCTGTCCTGTTCTTGGCCTGACTTTTCCAGTTTCTGACATTGACAGTTTTTAGAATTTTCTCTAGGTGTAGTAATAATGCACTCTACGACGTTTCTTCCCCAATTCTCTAAAATTTACTTCAAACATTACGAAAAACTAATCTTTTTTAATTTAAAGTAAATAATTATAGCTCAACATTATTTCCTTTTCTTTTCAGAATTTGCATAACCCTCAGTTTGTCGATGATCGTTATCGTCATTTCAATAACGAACAACAGAGCTTCAGTCCTCTAAATGGTAAGAATCTTGTGTTCATTCAAATATACTCAAATTTTAAAATATTTGCTTTTAAATGCTTGGTAATAATGAACGATTAAAACGAAAATTTAACATTTGAAATACGAATTTTGATAAGTACTCTTAAATATTTTAATTGAAACTACAAGGGCAGGTAAAAAAGTAAGGCTACTAACTCCTAAGAGAAATGTGTATCCCTGAATTAAAAGATACCCAAAAGATAATAATTATCAAGCATATATTTAGTCATTACCCGACCGTTTCTTTGAGTAGTTCATAATGTTATATGACTGTGTTGATTTTTTAAGATATGATAAGAATAGTATTTTTTTAAATCTCAATTAACGAGAAAATTGCAAAGAATTAGAAAAAATAATAATAGAAATTGAAAAGACATTTTTTTTAAATCTCAATTGACGACCAAATTGTAACTATATACTGAACTTCTCTCGAACCATGTTTAGAACTGCATTTAATAATTATTTTTCCTCATATTTCTACAGAATTCGTAAAAGGTACATAAAAAAATCTTCTAACTTATCTGAATATGATTCGGATGGTGGGATAACATTTCATTTTGGTCAAAAGAGTATTATTTTAACAAAGGTTTTAAAATTAATTTCGTAGTAAAAACAAATCTTCTTATACACATAAAGTTCATTCATGTAAAAACTTATTGCCTATAATAAAATTATTATGATTCTCTATAACATTCGGTGTATTATAAAATTTAAATCACGACCCCCTTTCGTCAAAACCGAAACAATCTAAATATTTCGAGTAAATATTTTTCAGAAAAATCGTGCAAAAATCCTTAAAAATCTGGAATATATTCACTGAGACACCAAAGCTTATCAAATCGAAAAGGTGTCTGCAAAAAAGACCTCATGGGCATTTGAGATCCCCGCCCAACGCGTCTTGGGAACAAAATATTGATCGAAGATAACACTTTTCAATGGTGTCTAATCTCAACTCGATTGGCAAATTGAATCTTGTACGAACAACGAGGAAGTGTTTAGCCCTAAGCTATCATTTGGATTCTGTCACCTGTCTTAAAATAGAAACGTCGGACAATGGCGCTAAGAGTCTTTTAATCCATCTATTTTTTACTCCCCTTCGTCAGTGTGATAAGCAAGTTGAACTAAAAATAGAAAGCATTTGGTGGGAGAAGGTATTAATTTGTTTCGAAAGCTAAATACGCCCTGTGTCCTATGCAATCTCGAGCAGAAATCAGGGTGGGAGAGTTGGTTGAGTGAAGAGATTTTTGTAATTGGTTTTCGGAGTTTTGATTTTATGTGGTTTTTGTTAGGGTTGTTAGCTTGTAAATGTTTCGTGTTATCAAACTTTATGGCGATTTTTTGAAATACTGATATAAAACTCTATTATGGATGACCAACATGTTAATTATTGTAAAGAGAAGACATAAACTAGGTTTTTCTTAATAAAACTACAAGCTCCTAAATTGATATCCTAATTAAATATATATTAGGTATTGAAATTAAACAGTAACGATAGAAAATACATTTGCATAAACGGAGATTTTTTTCTCTCTCCTTCTTTCAAGTGAACATCATATATTTATTCAAAGATATTTCAAATATTCAAAAGAAAAACTTTTTTATTCCTTAAATTTCTATCACGTAATGAATATATTTCACTGGAATTAGTTGATTTTTATCAAAATTATGAGCAAAGACTTATTAAAATGTGAAGCTTAAATTAACTTACTATTAAAAACTTTTTAAATTTAAAAAATCAAGATATCTGTTTGCAAAAAGATCTATTTGTGTTCCTCTTACACAAGAAGAATAGCTAATTCAGCATGTTCCTGAGAACATTGATACTTTTTGAAACATTGGAAAACAGCGGAAGACTTTTATATTCACCAATGAGTCTAGATTCAAACTAATCATTAATTTTCGACATATTTTCGACTAGAGGGAACCCTTTACACTTCCTACAACATCTCTTACAGGACAAGCATAGTAACACAGATTGTTTAGACATACATCTTATTGGATGAGCACACAAAATCCCCCTTGGCGAATGTTCTGTGATTGCCAAAAAGCATAGAGAGGAAATCTTGGAATTCTTCTTTTTCAGGATGCATCTGATCCTAATTTTATTTTTACGTAAGCCTCATTTGGTCGACAAATTTCTGGAAAGTTGGAACATTTGCAGGAAAAACTGGTCCCGCTGTATTTTACTCTCCTGTTTTGAATTTCGGTATATATTGAATTTAAAACAAAATATTATAGAATTACAGTCACCAGTTCTAATGTATTCCGTAAGTTTTTTCAACTTTTTATGAAGGCAGACATTCACGCAAAATGGAATTCCATCAAGTGTTATCTTTCTAAATTAAGCTTCTTCTTCATAAACTCAACAGCCTTTTACAGACCAAGGCTGACTCGCTGATACTCCTCCAGTTGACCCTATAAGTCACGATGGCCTTCCAACAGTTGATTCCCATTAGTTTGAGGTCCTTTTCAACATCGTCTAGCCATAGTGTAGGTGGTCGTCCTCTTCTTCTGGTCCTTTCAATTTTCGAAAAAATTACTTTTTTGGTAGGAAAAGCATTGAAATATCTGTACAGATGGCTCAGCCACCTAATACGTGATCCTTTTATAATTTTCACAATGTCAGTCCCACCATATTTTTATATTTCCTGTAAATTTCACGATTATAAAGAATTCTCAACACGTTGTTCTCTTGAATAGATCTGAAGATTTTCCTTAAGATTTTTCTTTCAAGAAGGAGCAACTTTTCTCCCTCTGCTTGAAATTACGCTTAGTTTGAGAAAAAAATTCTTCTCTTGCGCTGTCAAAAAATACACCCCCTTCAACTTTCATTGCATACATATCACTCAGTCCCACCTATCGCTTAAGTTAGGAGTATTAATGTAATTTTAATATTGATTATAGAAGCTTTCTTCTAAACATTAAAGGTTTTCCAGTAATAGAAATACAGATATAATCGGCTATGCAATCATTATCTTTTCATTTTAAGCACTTAAGAGGAAGGGGAAGGCTTTTCATATTTAATAGAGTATTCTATCTTAGAGTCATCATGAGAACTCTAATCAGAATAAATAAATAAAATGATCTTTTTTTAAAATTTAAGTTGAATTCAATTTCCCAAACTTTTCAGTCCTTCTCCTTCAAAGTTAGCATCACATGGCTTCAATCCAACATCTTCCATGATGAACCAAGCACCCTCCTCCACCTCAGCATCCTAAATCATGTCACAAATAACAGTTAAAGGGCTTCCTGTCTGCAAAAATCCCTCTTAAAACTCAATAGTGTCGCGTTTAAATATAAAAGTTAGTGCTTTCTTAAGAAATGAAAACCACGTACGCTACTTAAAGCTCCCTCCGCTGAGCAATTAAATCGCATCGGTGATGGTTTCGATTGAGCATGGACGTCACAGAGGGATGGATGTGTCTCTTCTTTTACGGTCGTCTCTCTGTATTTAGTGGATTAATGGGGGTCAGGGAGTTGGGAAGAGAAAACTGAAAGACCCTTTTTATGTTCTCCGGAGTCCCTAGTTGCCCGGAGACGCTATGGAGATAATCACATTATGATGGTATCAAGCAGTTAATGGTTTTGAAGAATTCCATGCCACTCTCTTTTCGGTTTCGGACAGTTTTACCCTCTAACCTAGTTTTGTATTCAGGTTTCCGTTTACACAAAGAAAGAAAAAATTTGCTCCCATGGGTATGCTGGGTTTTTTTCAAACATTCAAACAAGAAATGATATTTTTTCTTTTGCTTTTGATTTGATTATTCTTTTTCTATGGTAAAATACATATTTCTAAATCTTTTGCCAAAAAAAAAAATTCAATTGTTTATTATCATTTTATTTTTATTACTTCTCCTTCCTAATTTTTAATTAAAAAAACATTCCGTGTTTTAAATTTTTTTTACAATCAATTAACATAAACGTAACTCTTTAAAAAAAAAAAAAAAGAAAGCAGGTTACTAGTATCTTCACTTTAATTTCTAAACTCAATAAAATAAAAATGTATACAATATACAAATACATCGTTCAAGTCTACAACATAACAGTGCAGTACCACACCCAGGAATTTTTCGGAAAGGGTCGAAAGTCCACTATTCTCGTATCATGCTTCAATACGCCGCCCAACATACACTTTTGATTTTGTCAATTTTCGAGGACAAAAAAAAGTAAAAAACGATTTACTGAATGAATAATTATTATTAATTAATAAAATTAATCATTAATAACAAATACTTAATTAAATTTTACGTACCATATACATAGGATTATAATCAAATGAAAAAAAATCAAGGGCTTTGGAACCCCTCCTTGTGTGCGCCATTGTAACAGTGGCAAATCTCACGATTAATTACTGTAAAAATTCTTTAGATTTACAACTAACAAAGAACTTTTTTAAAATCATTTTCAAAAACACATTATTTATTTGTGGAACACTTTAAAATGGATAAAAAAATTTAATATGATTTGTAATCCGAATATACAGAAAACTAGCCGTTACCTATCCGCTTCACTGGGTATTTCATGCATGGTTATATATTGTTTTTTGGGTATTGGTATCTAAGTATTAGCACATTAGGTTTTGGATTATATGATATTCAAAAACATTCTTGCCGCCCTCGCCGCTTGATTTAAAAATGACTTGACTTGAATTTCTGAAACGGAGGTTAATTAATTTTTACGCCTCTATAATTACTTCACCTTTGAGAGTAGATTCCTATAAACCCCGCTCTTAGTGGATACTTATTTAAAGAAAGATTCATGTGTGATAAATTTCTAAAGGTCTAATAATTTAAAAATGGGAATTTTTATCTACCCCCTCCCCTCCCCCCCGCAACCGCCTTGGAAGTTAATTTCCACAAAATCCGTTCTTAGTAAATCTACTCAACAAGAGAAACATGCCTGCCAATTTTAAGGTCTGTATGTCTAATTGTTCCAGAAATCGCTTTTTTCTGCCTCTATATTTGAAAAAAACGTCACAGTAAACAAACAGAAATTCTGCTAGCCACCTAAAAAAATGATTTGTTTTTAAAAAAAAAAATTTAATTCATTGCAAGAGCCTGATGTTGGATATTACTTCACATATGTGCAAACATATATAAAACCTTTGTTTTCCATATATTAGATGCAAATAACCGTGTCATTTTAATATTCTACAGAATGGTTTCCTTTGTGTAATCATTGTTACATGACATTAATGTAACGAAAACATTTTTGTTCAGTTAAAATCATACACACACAAATCAACCAGCAGTATGATAAAGAAATCTTCAAACAATCAAAAAATATTTCATTGTATTGCTTACAATATTGTATGACTCTAAAATGTCCGTTGAATGAACAGTCTATTTTTCTGGTACAGAGAGCTTTCTCTGTACATGATTACAAAGTACGATACACAGTTGTAGTGACAAAAGGGAATTTCCAAATGGGAAGATAATAAATACTATACAAGGGGTAATGTGTGAAGGTTTATTGGTAATATGAAAAAAAATTCAACCGGATTTTAAAAAGGAGCAAAAGAACCTGACTTTACTAAAAAAAGGTCTAAAATGGCTGGTAACCATGTGTCAATAACCTCAATCAGTGTAATTGATGGGTGGAAATAGCACAATACTAAACAATATACTGGAATAATTACAAATAAGCTATTTGAAAATATTTATAAATTTATACATGTGTGGAGGGTTTTTTTTTGTTGCAATAATATTAAAATATGGATATTTCTTAGAAACAAACTTCAACACACAAATTAATTGACTCGTCAATTCGCTTTCCTTCAAGTATCATTTTACTTTAAATACTATCTCTTAACAAACTCTTTACGCTTTCGAACAACGAAATCATTGTCTTCACATCATCGAGTCTCCTTCAAACCTCGAACAGGAAGTTACCTAACCTTGCCTCCCTCTTAATATCTCTTCCCTCTCCTTTAAGAGGGTGGAGGAATATATTCGACTAATTCTCAGTGACCCTTTTCTTTGAACCCCAAAGGGAGCAATGAAAGAAAAAAAGTAAGACCCTCCCCGGAAAACCTCTGGAACCTGACACCCACAGCATAGCATCATACATCCCATTTGTCTCAGAGAAAAGTTGATTTATGCAGTGGGGGAGGAGAGACCCCTTTCGGATCATTGCAACCTCCCCCTCTTGATGAGTTATTGCGTCACCGCTAAAGCTCACGTCGCGATATTTATTAGTTTGTTATCGTGGAAATGTTTGGGGTGAGTTGAATGGTTGTGGTTTACAGTATGGCAAAAATTTAGGCATCTGTAGAATTGAATTTTTACAGAGCGATAAATAAGGATTAGTTGACGGTAAAGATCACAGGGAAAGGGATTTTTAAAAAAATTATTTTGTTGTTTTTATTGGTAGATAACTTATTTGGGTAAGAACTGAAAAGGTAAGATGTATTGAAGTATGCTAATTTTTTTTCTTTTCTTTTTTGTCGCATCATTCATTCAATACCACAGTTCATAATACATAAAAATTTAAGGTGCACATTTTTTTATGTTAATGGTACTGAATATCGGGGGGAGGCTTAGAATCGAAGGCGGAAAAATTCGTTGGATCGGAGAGGTTGAACATGATACCGACGGTTAGAACAGTTACAGGTTCATGCATGTTTCGAACAGTTTTAAATACTGGTCAGTTAAATTAGTTATTCACTTCTTTTTAGTTTTCATTTTAAAAAAATTCAAAATTTTGTCAATAACGGATATTGATAAATTATTTTGCACTATTTTTTATATTTTTTCATAAAAACATTTTGAAAATTTAGGGCGCGTTTTAGAATTGAGGTGTCTTAAATGTGAATAAATACGGTATTTCTCTTTTTTGATTTGTATACCAATATTTTTAGACTTTCGAATATTGCAATCATGAATTATATATCTTTTAAGTAAAGTTTCCTGCTAAGAAAGTTTTTCACACATAAAAATAACAGCTATCAAAAACAAGCTTAATTTTAATTATTGACAATTTTATAATTAAAAAAAAAACAGCCTTAAAACATTATTGAGGTACAGTGGTTGGTTGCATTTCGCTTATAGCTGCCTCATTTATATTTTTCCATTTGGTTTTCTTATTTAAACTGTTTAAATCTACCCTCAGAGCTTCATTTTTTGCAACGTCATGGTAGAGTTTGCAATTTTTTTTATAGTTTTTTCTAATTCTCAATTATATATAATTGTGATCATGCGGTCGACAGTAATAATAAATACACCCATAATAAAGCCCCTAATTCTCACTGAAGCTCGGTAATACTATTATTATTGTAATTTAATTAAAGGGAACTAACTTTTGATATGTTTTTGGATTAATTAATAATTTCATGAAAGTAACAAGTTAACCTCAAAAAAGAATTATAGAAATTTTTTTTCTGCCTTTTTAAAGCCCTTTTCAAATCTGATTTGAAAGTATACTATTTGAATAAAAATATTTGATCATTGACTAAAAGACTATGTGCTTAATAATAGGCCCATATACAGCTTTAAAATACTTAGAAATGTAAAATATGATCAACATTTATTAAATTTTGCTTATTAAAGGTTAAAAAAATTTAATTAAATTACGAAAACAACTAATTTAGCAACAAAAAGCGTTTTTCGAGCTTTTCGCATTAACAATAAATATTTTGTTTTCACTGTGGTTTTAATTTTTGTCCTCGTTCCTCTTATTCCAAATTTTACATTGAATACAACAGAAGGTACGATATTAATAAGTTAAATAATTATCAAAAACCTGTTAAAAATAGTGAAATTTCTCCATTTTTCAAAATTTTAAGGTATTCGACTACTTGCGACAGCTTTTTTAAAATAAAAAATGGAGATATGCGGATTTTTTTTGTTGTTTTTAGATTTTTTTAGTACAATTTAAGAAAAATATGCTAAAATTAAGAAGAGAAAAAGAAATTATTGTAACTAAAATGGGAAAAAATGGGTAAAAAATGACAAAAAAAAAAAAAAAAAACATAAACGCGGTCTATTCTGTTCCAAACGTTTATTAACAAATTTTCTATTTTTCAATCCTGATGTATTGCTATATTATTGATTTTTAAATGACCTTCAGGATAAGCAATATTTTAATTTTTACAAAAATTAAAGCACTTTATCTTAGTTATTATATGAAATTTCTTTAAAAAAAACAGTGATTATATTCAAATAAAGAACTCTAAATTTCGTAATAAAACAGTGATTGATAAATCTGAAGGTTAAAACCCTTCTACTAGTATACAGAACATACACAAAAAATTTCAGTTAATTATTTTCAAAACTGTTTTAGCAATCGCTGGCTTCTTTTGAGAATTTTTTTTAAAAAAAAACACACATTTCGAGTAAAACACGTTTTAAAGTATAACATCTTGTTTAAAGTAATGGCATCTGCTTTTACTAAAACACTTGTAGTTTTCGTTCTAGTGAATGGATAATAATAAACTTGGTATTTTTCTAAAGCTAATATGATGGCCTATAAAGTAAAATCATAAAAAATAATTTGTCAATTTTTCGCAAAATTCACAATTTTAGGATAGTCGGATACCTTAAGTGAGATGCGTGAGTGGAAGATATATTTTAATGTGAAAATTATATTTTTACTTTGTGACGTGAAAGTCAAGTTTCGTAGCGCATTGCAATCAAGAGGAAAGAACACACTGTTTCTTATCCTTAGTAAACAGTGCCATATACAACTTTATAACAGTAAATTTTAATATATATATTTAACGATCATGCCTATTTTTAGTCTCAAAGGTAATATATTTTCACACAAATGATTTTTTTTTCTTATTGCACAAGGCGAGAAATATTTCATTTTCTCGAAATTCAGTTCAGTTTCTATGTTGGTTTTGAAATTGCAAGGTTACTTATTAGTCCTTCCGCCAAAACTTTAATATTTCGCCACCCACGCTGAGGAATGTAACTACATAGAATTTTATTAGTTTGGAAGGGAGACACTTTTAGTTGTTCATTCTAGGCCATATCTTTCTAAAGACTGAAATAATTTTTGTCTGCACGCAAATCAAATGTCGGCTGAAAGATTTTCATAAATAAAATCTCAATAATTTTCGGGAACTCGAAACTCTTTAAATTTTTTTTTAAAGAAATTATGAGTAACTTTAAGGAGATTTACTGCATTTCACAGTAAATAAAGTTCTGTAAGGATAACAATTTCAAAAATTTAAAGTCTTAAAATTTGGGAATGTGAAAAAATAATTCAATTACTTCATCAGCAGTGTATACTAAATTTAATATAAAAATAAATAATCATCTAATTAAAAAAATTTTAAATATATTTTGAGATATTAAAATGTGCTAATATTTTCGAACACCAAAATGAAAAAATGATATGCATAAGCCGTCCATTTGAAAATGCTACGGAAAAAAAATCTATTTAGCTATTTAATCAACAGCGAGTGAATATTTATTAAGATCGTGTTGTTGTTGTTGTTCTTACTAACGCCACCTGTCTGACGTGGTCAGATCGAGGCCCACGAAATTCATCATGGCATGGGGCTAGATTGTACGCCTGTCGTTAGCCATAGCTTTGAGCACCATTCAGGTGACAGTACGCTTTGGCTCGGTTCCACCCAAATTTTGAAGGAAAACACCCTGGGAGTGGTCAGGGGCCTCCCACCTCTCTTCCCCTTCCACCAATCTCACGAGAGGACATGCGGCTCGACGGCTACTTAGAGTACCCCCCTGCCGCGAAGGCACTATACATTTAGAAACATCCTTGCCTTCTCCGGAATTCAAACCCAGGCCCTACGGCGCAGCAGTCAGCGTCGCTAACCACTATACCGGATGGGCGACATTACGATCGTACAGTAAGGGAACGAAAGGGCTACTGGCGACGGACCTCGTAATTTTGAACCGTGGCTAAATTACAAGTACGAACCTGAGCCGGCCCACCACCCTCTTAGCTACAACTAGAAGATTTTGAAACACGGCAGAATAAATTTGCAACAGCCATTCTACTCAGTGTGTCTTCAGTAGCATCAGTGTTCGAACCCCGGGTTTGACAACTAGTTCGCGGCAATGACTACTAGGTTACCACCGCTACTATTTAATCGATTAAGCGTCTCGCAAAATAAATAATCTTTTCACAGGACTAAATCGATTTAAAACAAACAATATGAAATTGTGTATATTTTTTTCAATTAAGGTTTTCCTTCTGATCGAATGGTCAAACTAAAGTATAGAAAGATTTTCAAAATAGGTTTAATTAAAAAATTACTTATCACGAGGTATGAAATCAGGCCTTATTTTCATTAACTTAAATAGATACAGATTAAAAAACCATTATCATTTAAGGGGTGACCATAACTAATTTTTTTTTTATTTATTTAAATTTTCACCATACATTTTTAGTTAGAGAGGCAAAATAAGAGTAATAACACAATTTAAAAAGAAACTAAGTAATTGATAATTATTCCACAATTTAAAATAAGCACATAAAGTTAAGTTAAATTCATGAAACATGCACAATGGTAAATGGCGATATTTCACATTAGAAAGTAGCACAATTCATGACATACATTTCTATACGGGATTTCATCAAACAACACCTGAGGCCGCGGTAGCCCAGTGGTCAAGGTATCGGATATTGGCTGACATGTCATGAGTTTGAGCCCAGTATCACTAAAGACTCGCCGTATGGGGGCACGATGCATGTTAAATCTATCGAGAGCTCAAACGTGCTCCCGTTGGTGTGGTAGTTAGGAGAGGGTGGTATCAAACCTCACACAAACGCTTAAAGATTTTAATATTTACAAAGAAAGTGTGCTCGTTTCAAGATTTTTTTTTTAAAAAATCTACAAGTTAATTATGTATTACGACATCGTACTTATTTTAAAATTTATAACAAGCAAATAACATTTTCTAAATTGAAAACTAATTAGTTATAATAAATTTTTATTACAAATTATAAATGTAACAATTCGACTTTTTTTTCATTGAAAAATATATTTCTAAATAAAAAATTTTAACAGGATTTTTAAATAAATATGTTAAGTGTACAACAGTATTTTGCAGCGAAGAAACCCAAGGAAAATATTTTTTGTGAGTGTAAGTATAAATTACCATGAACCGCATCGTTATTTTTAAAATTTGGCAGTATTAATTTTAAGTGTTATAACTGTATTATAACTGTACCCTTAAAGGTTTGAATATATTATAAGTAAATATATTTACTTGTGTAATGAAACTTCTCAAGGGTAATTAACTTTTATCGTAAGCTCATTATTAAATGCTCCGATCTCAGGGCGAAAATCAATAGTTGTTAAAATTTACTACAACAGCTATTGCACGTTATGATCTAATTTCATTGATTCTGTCGAAGCTATAATAAGTAAATTAACTCCTATATTAGTTCCCTGACATTATCATTAAATAGAAATGGAAACAGATAATAATAAATTCGTTTCGTGATTATTATATAAAATCTTTACAAAAGATTATTATTTACTGAATGCGATTAAAGGTAATACTTTTTTAGCTTAAAAGTTTTATAAATAATTACCTTAATTTTAGCTCTATATTTTCATCATTTTAAGAACGGAAATCAAATTAGAATTTTATAAGAATGAAAAATGTGGGATATCCCATTTCTGTTTTCAATGTATTTAAATAAATAAATATGTATATATATATATATAGTGGAGCACACACACCTCAGGTCCGGACCCCCTTCCCAAAGCTCTTGGATTTTTTTCTCGATTGATTATAATCCTATGTATACAATACGTAAAATTTTATGAAGTATTTGGAATTGATAATAATAAACACTAATTAATGCTAATTATTCATTCAATAATTAATTTTTACTGTTTTTTGTTCCCGAAAATTATGACAAAATCAGAAGAATGTTGGGCAGCGTATTGTAGCATGATACGAGAATAGTGGACCCCCTTGACCTTTGAACCCCCCTTGAAAAATTCCTTTGTGTACAACTGAATATATATATATTACAGTCTGACCTCCCTTTTACGAACCTCTGTTTTGCTAATCTCTATGTTTTACGAACTTTTTTTTCTGGAATCAAGCACATAAAGTATATTTAACGATTTTTCCACGTAACGAACTTTTTTCGGGATTTAGATGTCCGACTGTAAATATATAAAGACGTAATGAGCGAGTGTAAGGAATTTCTTGTAATTAACTTGTGATTACTGATCCCTTGGCCGAAGGTAGAAGTGAGTGTGAAGATTTTCAATGGCCGAGTAGTCATCTTGTTGTAAGTTATTCCACTTTTATTCACATTTTGACACAAAACAGGGAAAGGACGACACAATAAAGAACAAAGACAAAAGATGGGCTGCAGCTAGTTGCACACTTTGAACAGAAAAGAAAAAAAGCGGGTTTTACAGAATCTCGGTTTTTATACGAAGCTGCAAATGGAAGTATAACTCACATGAGCTCTGTGGACGAAGCTTGTTTATAGGTGGAAAGATATCGTTCGATAAATTCTGATGCAATCTTACTTTTAAAAATGCGAACTGGAAACTTAAGAGATATATGATTTCGATTAAATCCCGTGAGGCGGACAAGCAATAATTATTTACGTGCGAGTCCTGAAGGAGAGGATCATTAAAAATTAAAAAGTTGCTTAGAGAAATTGAAGAGAATTATTAGACACACACACGCAAGCACACATGCATGCACGCGCACGTACGCATACGCACACACATACACATATCGCATATATATATTCGATTAAATTAATCCCCATTTATTGCGATAAAAACGTTAAATTTATCTTTTACAGAATTTTGATGCCACAAGTTATAAAGAGTATTTAATATGTTTCTAAATAAAAAAAGAAAGAAAAAGAATACACTTATAGGATAGGATAAATGTATTCTTTTAGAATTCATGAATTCCTATTTAGAATACACGAATAGGATAGCTCTTTCATTTGATACAATGTTTTAAGATGTAATCTTGTTACATAGTAAGGAGTTAAATAATTTTAATTATGAGAGAGTAAATTTTATTTCAAATAATTCAAGAAAGGTATAAATAATGCTTTATTATTGGTGTGGCGGCTTTTGAATTTCTATATCACTCCAAATACAACCCCCCCACACACACACTACATATATGTATTCTAAAAGATTAAAAATACCTTCTTTATATTTACAACACAGTTTATTGCTTTTTAGGATTTTTACAATATAAATGTAATTTAGAATTTCACAATATTTATTCGAAACGTTTTTCTAAATTTTAATTCATAAATAAATGGAAATAAGAATTACGCGTCTGGTATAAGCGAAAATTATAAATAGGAGAACCAATGCACTGAAAAGAATATATGTTCATATAATGAAATTACTCGCAAGTTCTTGTCTTCTATTTTCTAATATATGTAAAATTTAACTCGAGAATTTGAGCAAAAATATTCTGTAAAATTAAACTTATGTATATAAATGTATCGTTAAATTTTTATACAATTCGGATATTTAAAGAAATTTTTTTTAAATTAAAAATCATTAAATGAATAATAAATGTTTCTTACACATTTTTTTCGCATGTGATTAACATTCCAATTTATATGATCTAATTAATAATAACCTTTTACATAATTATTATCATACCAAAATTGTTAACATTTAGCTGCATTTTTATTGATGTGTAACATCTTTCCTCTCGATTGCTGGAGATTTATGGGAGTGATTTCGTGGAAAGGGACGGAAATGCGTAACAGGAAGTTGGGGAAGTTCGCGCTATTCAGTGAAGTTCTGTTTTTTCTCCTTCATTCAGGAGGGGCTCCGCCTCCATCCCCACCCCTGCGGTCTGGGCCGTGGGATCTTTGTTTTTGTTTTCTCACTTTAGGATCAGAGTAGAAGCTAAGTCCTTTAGGCAGAGACGTGGTTAGACAACGACGAACGTGTTTCGATACCTGACTTCGATTGCTGCGTACAATTTAAACGACCGGGCCACAGAGCAGCTGGTGTTGCGATCTATCGCAAACAGAACACCTCACATGTTGTGTCTCCTCATATGGATATTATTTATCGTCAAACAAGGGGACTGGGTATTGTTAGTCAAGATATTGGGAACACATGTGCGGCAAAATGCTTATTTGAAAATGGACAAACAGTGATTTCGGTGGTCGTATACATTTCTCCGAATCAAACGGTTCAAAAAATTAAAGATTTCCTGCAATTTTTTCTTTTACCATATACCGAAGGTGGTTCTGCTCTTTAAAAAAAAAAAAACTTATCACTCGCTTCCCATGATTTTGAGTGGTGATTTTAAAGTTAACTTCAGTTTGCTAGAAGCCGAGCCACTCATAGCTTTTTTTTTAATGAACTCAAGCTCGAAATGAACACAAATTGAAATGTTTCGACAACTTACAGTGGAACTGTTATTGACGTTATTTTTCAACGGTTTTTAAATACTTTGAAAACACAAGTATATGTGTCATATTTTATTTATCATAAATTATCATTACCACCCATTCCCAAATTGAACAACAAAAATTATTTTTGATAAAAAATTGCATTACACCTTGTGTTAATTAAATAAAATTTTCATTAAAGATATAATTATTCCATAGAAAATTATTTCCAATCATACTTGATTCATTTTTTTCAGGATTTAAGTTGCTATTGCGAATTTACCACGATAACATGTCAGATGTTACACATCATATGCGATTACTGTGTAAAATCGTTTCTTTTTTTTCTTCTATGTGTTCAGCTTTAAACACATTTTTCTTTCGCATTAAGATTTCTATTACTGTGCTGTTTGCTGTACACAGAAAAAAACTGTCGCTTCTCTTACTCAATTCATATTCAATTAAAATCAAACATTGAATAATTTAATGAGTATTTGATCTGTATTGTTGTGTCGCAGCATAAATATGCATATCAACAACTGTTAATTAAAAATTTGATCAAAAAAATTCTTGATTTAAGAAAAACCAGTACTTTTTTAATCTCTAAAAAAAGAAAAAAAAAATACAAAAAATACACAAAGAAAACAGTCGCTGATGTCTACCATCGGCTATTTTGAAGACGTGGAAAAGGGGAATGCGACAACCCACATACACAAAAAAAATTCTTTATCATACCCCCAATTTAAATCTATTCCCCTCTGAAAAATGTCTTCCTAAAAATAATGCATAGATACGCTTTTAATTTACATACGCTTTTAATTTAAATTTTTTAAAAAAAGGGGTTAAAAAACTTTCATTAGGGAACTGATCTTATTTATTTCTAAAATGCAAATTGAACAAGTTTTTTCGGTAATCCTAAATATATCACGTGATTTTTGTTTTCCTATCCTATACTCGGTCTCTATTGTCAATTTCGGTAATTTTTGTCCTTTTTTCCCCTTATTTTTTAAAATTGTTTTCTTGAATTTTTAGTATTATTTATCTATATATAGTAAGAATTTTAATACTACTCAGGGATTTCAACTCTAAAATTCAATAGATGCTTTGATGAAAACAACGATTTTTAAAAAAAAATTTTATTCCTTGCTTATGAGCTCGATAATTTCTCAAGATATACAAAGTGTGACACGAAAAGAAAAAAAAAACTCGAGATTTTCGATAAATCATTGTATTTACAGAATCAGTTCTCCGTGACAGTATCACCTTCAAAGTAGTTCCCTTCAGAATTCACGCACTTCTGCATTCGATGCTGTCATTATTGGTAACAGTTCTGGAACGAGATTTTTGTAAGTCTCTTTAGGAGATTTTCCGTTTTTGCCTAAACTTCTTCTACTGAGGTTAAATGGGTTCCCTTTCAACAAGATTTAACTGTAGGAAATAAAAAAAAAGTTGCATGGAGCCAAATCAGGTGAATAACGAGGACGCGCCATCAAAGTACTCGTAATGTTTTTGCTGGTCAGAAACTGCTTGATAGATAGGGCCGCCGTGTGAGCGGGTGCATTGTCTTGGTGCAACAGCCATCCATAACTCCCAACTCCAGCCTGTAATTTCCTAATTTCTTAAAGAAATCTTTTTAAGAACTTCAATGTAGTATTGTTGATTAACAGTCTGATCACTGATGTTAGAGGGACCCACTCATATCACGAATTTTGGCTATGTTTTGGTTTGTAATCACTGACCTAGGGTGCCTAGCAGGTTCATCCTCTTCCACACTGACCATTTTCCCTCTGAAAACCTTTTATTACCTTCAAACACATGTGTGCGAAACAAAGTTTTATTTCCATAAGCCTCAGTTAACATTTGAAATGTTTTCGAGTGTGATTTCTTAAGTTTCACAAGAAACGTGATGTTGATTCGACATTTTTCCGACACTGCATGTATTCATTCAGTGACGCAGTACTCCCAAGGCTACAGGGAAAGAGGATGTGAGTGGGATGACATCACTAAAACAGTTGTTGCCAACTCCACTCTTTTTTCAAGCTACACACTTAGTCATGTTTTGTGTGTGTGTCACACCTTATTTTCAAATATCTGAATTTCTTTCATGTGAATCTAAATGATTTCATTCTATGGTGCAATGTACTTGAAAAAGATTTTCTAAATTATAGGATTATATAACTAATTTAAGCATTTTTTAAAATGTTTCCGTATTTATTTATGTTAAAATGTTTAAACAATGTTAAATTCTACAAGACTGATATCTGGAAGAAAAAATTAGCAGAGTTTTAACATTCTTTATGGTGTAAAAGGGAATAATTTAGAACTTTTAGATGTTTAATTTAGTTGCACCAGTTTAGATTAACTTTTTATTTTTTTTAAATATATTTATTCCTATGAATTATTTTTATACTTAGCAAAACCATCAAAGTTTTTTACTAAAGAGTTTAATTTTTAGATATCCACCTACGCAATGTATCGGTGCATTTTTTTCTTACTTATGTACCTGATACCTACCATTGCGCATTAATTTATTATTCTTAATTAATTTCTGTTTTAGAATTCGGAAAAAGAACATCGTAGATTAGCACTTTGCGAATATTTTCATCGTAAAAAATGCTTTCGTTGATCGTTTCTTTTCTTTTTTCATTTTCTACAGCTTTTAGTTTTCATTTTATTTTATTTTAAAAGGACTAAGCAAAAACAAGCTAATTTTCGAGAAAACAAATATTTGAGTTTCATGCAAAGCTTTTTTCATCCTTTTTTTTTCTATTTGAAATTTATCTGCATTTTTATCGAAATTTAATGAATACCTCAATTTTTTTATATCATTTCAAATAGGAATTATTTCATATAATTTTCGATCTAAAATCTATTTATCTATATATATATATATATAAAGTGGCTTACTTACTCTCTCATCTCGAAATCTTCTGAATTATTAGAGTTATGGACTAGAATTTGGAACACATGTTTCTTTTGTTGAATAGAGATCCACTAAGAACGAGTTTTTCAACCCCCAAGGTGGGTTACAACGGGTATAGGGTAGTTAGAGGAAACAAAATCCCTTTTTTAATCTATTAGACCAACAGACTTGAAACTAGGTAAGCATGTTTCTTTTGATCACTACAGATCCGGTTGTGCGATTATAGATTTTGAGAGGAAGGGCAGAGCCGTTTTTAACCACCCCGGTGTCCTAGGCACTTCAATAGCTGTACACTCCCCTATTTCCAGAGCATCCTCTTCTTCTTAAGTTCATACTTTTCTTGTTTTGTTTCGGGAAGGATTTTCCTTAACTTTCTTACTCTTTTACCTTTCTTTGTTTTTGTTGTTTGTTCACATATAATTGGGTAAAAATATCCAAGTATTAAGATTCTTCGTAGAATATTTCAAAATAAAATTTTAAAAATTCTGATATTTTCTTTTAATTGTGAGCATTTTGTTCACTTATAAGCTTTATTATCGTTAACAAATAAGATGTACGTTTCCAAAGAAAGTTTCTGTAAAAAGCAAAAATTGGCAACCGTAAGGCTTATGAAGTAATTGGCTGGAAACACATGATTGCATTTATCATGTGACTATGACGTCACATGAATTAAGCCCATTTGCATTTAATGCGAAATAACTCCATAAATATTTTTTCAAATGATTCGTTTAATCGTAGTAAATTATTCTTCGGTGCATTCCTCAATGGTTATCCGAATAAAAATAATACGAAGGATTACTGCATTTTACATTCTTCGTTAAATGTCCTCCCCACAATGATGAATAATCTTTATGGAGCTGTGTGTGTATTAACCGTTATAACTGTTTATCAAATTTCCCAGCGGAACTCAGTTGTCTGAAACGTAACATTTATCTAACAATTTCTTGAGATAAGAATTTTGTCAAATTCAAAAAGTCCCCAACAGGAAATATGGCAGACGTGTTCTCTTAACTTTCATTCATCAAATAATCGGAACCGTATTTTGTAAAGCAAGATCAAAATGATCATAATCGTAAGAAATTTTATAAACTAACAAGTAGTTTTCTATTATCTTCAACATAACAATAAATCAAAAGGGCTGTGTAAATATTCTCGAATTTGCACGACCAACAAGATGAAGGCTGAATTCCAATCGACTCTGGAATTCATGTTTCAAGTTTTATGCATAAATCCTAAAAAATCGGAAGAAACCGAAACTTTTCCTAAATGTGTAAAATTTTGTTCAAATGTGCTATTCGAAAGAAAAAAAATGACATAAAATGATAAAAAGAACTTATAAAAAGAATTAACAAATACATATACATTTCTATAATTTGAAAGTCATCGTCAAGATTTCTGCACAAGCTCATTATGCTTACCAAGTACCATCTAGAACAAGGGTGGCCAACCCGCGACACGGCGGAATTGTAACAGTGGCACTCGAAGACTTATTGCAAAATTTTAAAAAATTGGAAACGTAATTACAAATAACAATATTTTTGCATGGTTTCATTGAAATGCGGTTGTTTTAGAGGAAAAAAGTTCAAAATTTATTTTAAATATACTAAACAAAGTTACAATAAAAAAGTTTTCATGCAGATAATACTCCTTCGTTGCTGTGTACGCTGGCTTTCCAAAAGAATTGTACTCGTGAGATTTTGGAAATTTGAAGGCGGAGTGTTTTAAAATATCTGGAAGAAAACAATAAACAACCCAGTGAGTGCTTGCAATTAAAGAATGAAGATTTGATACGGGGTTTAGCTTTTCTTACCATTATTATAAAACATTTAAATAATTAAAACCTAAGATTACAGGTAAGAGATTGTATTTTCCTACCCTAGTTTGCCAGATATCTTTTTTTTAAAGCAAACTTTTCCTCCATTTATCTCGATTTTGGTGATAAAAATTATTCACACACACACATTCACATTAATACAGAAATTATCTACCATAGCAAATAATGCTCCGAACTGTATTGGATTTTAAAATTTACCATATTTTATAGGATTCATTCAGCTCAAGGTTTGATAAATTTGAAAATGATAAAAAAAATGATGATCTTTTCACAAATCCTTCTTCTACTTTTCAACAAGACGTTAATTGTTACCCTCCTAAAATCCAAATCAAAATTATTGACCTATAGCACCGTATTACTCTGAAAAGCAAGTATGAGGAATTTATTTTATCTGTAAATGATCCGCATTATATTGAATTTTGCAAATTTGCACCAACAAACAATTTTCTAAATTTACACGATTTGGCTGCGTGATAGAGTTATCGGTTTGGATCAATATGTTTGCGGATAAATACTTCCTATCATGAACTTAACACAATCGAAATTTCGCTCAAAATTAACTGATGTTCACATAAAGCAACCTGATTTGCTTAGAATCTTTGTATATTAAATTTTTAAAAATATATATAATTTATAATTTCTTAAATTTTAACTATACTTAGACTTTCATAAAAACTGTACTATTTGTGTTACACTTTTCCCCCTTTCCATATTTGTTGGAGAAAATGGAAGTTGCATGCATAACTTTTTTAACACCCTTTTATAAGCTTCACTTGTATGTAACGGAATCTTTGAACTCCATTTTTACCCACTTTAAAATATCAGATTAATTCGAAATTTTGCTCACGTGTCCAGAACCGATGACAATACAATAGTTGAATAATTTTGTTCCATTATCCTAATCAGGATCATCAGAATTACTGATTTCCCCTTTTAAATCCCATCCCGCATCTGGCGACTCATTTCAGATCCCATTTCCAGATTTGGCGACTAAAAGATTAAGTTGCAACTAAGTTCGATTAACCATAAAAAGGTATTTTTTAGTTTTTATAAACTATAATTTTCTTAATCAGATAGGGGCATCAGTTAAGTTACAACTTAGTTCGATTAACTATAAAAAGGTATTTTTTAGTTTTTATAAATTATAATTTATTTATTAGATAGTGGCACCCTTCTTAAAAAGGTTGGCCACCCCTGATCTAGAACATAGGTTCCCATAGAGGTTCCTACAGACTCCTGGAGGTGCTTGTGATTTCTGAAGGGTTTCAGGGCAAATTAAAATTAGCTTGGGGGTGCGTGGACAATGGTAGAGGGTCCCGAAAGGTTTTAAATTAAGTAAAATGTTTGCAACCCCGTTTTTCCATTATTATGAAAGTAAAAATAAGTTAGCTATGATTTTCTAAAATATTTTGAAGTAAAATATTATAGATAGTTTCACATAAAGTTCAAGTAACAAGGAAGCACGTGGAAGTCGGACTGATAGCGTATACGGCCGATAATTCAGGTTTAAATAGGAATGAAATATCGCAGCTACATGCAATTAACTTGTCTATATATATAAAAAATGTGGCAGTATAAAACAGTCTCGCATCTACTCGACAATTTAATTTTGTTTTATGTATGCTTTCGAGATGTGAAGTGGGTGCAACAAATTTTACTTCGTTTTGAACAGTAAACAGTATTATTATCATTATTGTCATTATATAAAGTATGTTACTTAGGTATTTTAGAATACGATTGATATTTTCTCTTGTATATAAATTTATTAACCAAACTTGTGCATTTATTAAAGTTAGTCTATAAAGAAGTATCTTCTTATATAACTTTTTATCATTAATATTCTTTAAACCTCCTATTGAAAACGCATAAAAAACAAAACATCTTTCACATTCTCCCATCACATTCTTTCTCCTTTTTTTTCAAATTCCAAGAAGTCAACTGCAACCGGCCCATTTACCACGTGATGAGCAGCGCGGGCACGCTGCAGTCTCATCACATCAAAGATTACCATCTCGGATTTTCATTCCGATGTTGGCAAGATCTTCAACGCGGGTTTGTGATACAGCCTCACAAGCGAAGCTTTGTTTTTTACGCAAAAATAACTCTCGCCTTCAATTTGAAAAAGATTTATGTTGGTGGATGTCCGATGTAGTGCTTTGAAAGAGGAAATCGCTGACGATCTGATCTAAAAGCAATTGCAGTGTCAATCAAGCAATGCCGAACAGTTCTTTGAACAAATTTTAGGATAATTATTCTTTCGGTTTTTATTTTACATCTGTCTTTTTTAGTTATCGTGTCAAGGGTAGTAATATTTTGCGAAGTGTACAAGCGAAATGTAAAGCATTTTCAGATTGCTTGCTAAATGTTTTTATTATGCGTCATAATTTTGAGCCATGAACAAATAGAACAATTTATACCTGAGCTTGTGTCTCATTCTTCTCACAACCTCAACACATCAATGAAATAATTTTGAAAATACGAGACAGTTAGCATGCGGCAAACCTTACTGTACGTACAATATAAAAAGGGGCTTATAAAAATATATAAATTACATCCAAGATTAGCCAGTATACCCCTGTGTTTTTAATGCTGTTCGGCGTAGATCAGGACTTTGAAAATTTTCTGACTGAAGAGGATTTTTTTTAAATTTTAGACCAATATGTTAGACATCTAGTTTTTTTTAAACATTCTTCTTATGGCTGTGCATGTTTAGAAAAGTAGGTCTGGTATTTTTTTTATTGAGAACATTTATAAACCCCGTGTACCACAAAGTATCACACGGGCGCTTACATCACAAAGGAAAGAAGGAAGGGGATTACAACACAAACATCCATGCCTTCTCCGGGATTCGAGCCCAGGCCCAACGGCACCGCAGTCAACGTCACTAACCTCTATACCGGATGAGCGACCATTTTCAGCTAATTTTATCACAGCAACAAACTCCTTTCAGACTAGACTGAATTAATTTGTCAACTTTAGGAAAGAACACTCAAAGATTTATACCGTCTTCTGCCAAAGAAATTTTATGCATTCTAAAAAAATAATGATATTCAGGAACTCTGAAAGTCTTCTTAAATGTAGATAATTCTCATATCTAATACTTAGAATTAAAGAGAACCAGTTTTGTTAACGTTAATAAGTTTCAGTGGATAAATTTACGAATTGAAATTGCCATGTTTGGTTTAGAAGAGAATGCTCAAGTTGTTACAAGTTATGGAAGATTTCATAAATTTTGATGACTTATTTGATGAACGTTCATTGTTAAACCGAGTAATTCAAAATCAAAGGGTAGGTTGTGGTTTATATAAGTTCAGAAAAAGTGCCAAATACTGTTGTAGAGTCGTGGAAAGCAAGTTATAAGGCGTTTTAAAAGTAATAGTGTATATTATACAATATTCAATGGCGTAACGTACACCCCCGCATTGCCGGGGGGGGGAGCAGGATGATAGGGGGACTCCAAAGCCTATGCTATGTTATGGTTTGGCTATCCTTTGTAAGGTTCAGCTTAGGGACCAAAGCCTGACTTTGAACGAAAGCCCTAATATTCTCCGTTACGCCACTGATGACAATACTTCTAAAGTATTATCAGTGCGTAACGGTTTGAGTCAGTGCATATTGTCAGAGTTTGCGATGTTTTGCCTGGAATATCTGTGCTCCACTTGAGAAAGTATTTTTCAATTATGGAAACATTTGGTTAATGAAAAAAGATTGGGATGGGTTAGACTTTCAGCGTCTAATGTTAAATTTAAGCTAAGTGTTGAAATGAATTCAGAAATCTCTTGTGAATTGTGAATTTAATGGTGTTATTAAAACAGACTATATATATTTTTGAAAAATCACATCTAGTGAAAAATACAACTGATAAGTAAAGGGTTTTATACTTCAGTAAACAGTTACGGTATTCGACTACCCTAAAATTGTGTGAATTTTGCCAAAAGTTAACAATTTTTTGATGATTTTATTTTATAGGCCATCTTATTATCTTTATAAAAATACCGTTTACTATTTTCCGTTTACTAGAACAAAAACTACAAGTGTTTTAGTTAAAGCAGATGCCATTACTTAAAGCAAGATATGTCATACTTTAAAATGCGTTTTACTCAAAATGTGTGTGTTTTTTTTGTTTTTGAAAATGCTCAAAGGGGACAGCGATTGCTAAGAAAGTTTTAAAAATTGTTAACTGCAATTTTTTGTGTATGTTCGGTATAATAGTAGAAGAGTTTTAACTATCAGATTTATCAATCACTGCTTTATTATTAAATTTACAGTCCCTTATGTTAATATAATCATTGTTTTTTAAGCTATTTCATATAATAACTAAAATAAAGTTCTCTAGTTTTTGTAAAAATTAAAATATCTCTTATCCTGAAGGTCATTTCAAAAAGGAATAATAGAGAAACACATCAGAATTGAACATTTGTTCATAAGCTTTTGTACAGAATGGACACCGTTTATGTAATTTTTTGTACATTCTTACACATTTTAGTAATAATAATTTCTTTTTCTCTTCTTAATTTTAGCATACTTTTCTTAAAATGTATCCAATCCCCCTATCTCCGCAAGTTATCGGATAACTTAAAATTTTTCAGTAATTTCAAAAATGTGTCCTGATTTGGAGCTTCCAATGAATGATCTGTTCACTGTCAATTCACTTTCTGTCAACGGCCCCAATTCTCTTTCACTCAAGCGAACCAATTTTAAATATCACACGAGTTTATTTGAACAATTATTGCTTTTTGCTTTCATTCCATTCGTTATATATTAACGTTTGTATAAATAGATCTTTCAATCAACAATGAAAGTTTGATTATATCAAGGCTTCCGTCTACTGGTCATTTTGGATTCTAGAACGTGATGTTAATCCTATGGAATTTCATCTTTTATTTTCAAATTTAGCCTAGAGTATAAATTTGAATGCAATAAAGGTCATCCATGAAAGAGCAAAAGTTAATGGAGGTTTCTCTGGAATTACATTTTTCCAGTGACATTTGAAAATATTTTTATGCCTAATTTAATAATTTATTAGCGGATTTTTATGCAAAATTTTAAATTAATGGAGGGAAAATAAAGCTCCGAGAAACCCTCAGTATATTTTGCTATTTCTAATCAATTTTCGCGTTTTTCTTCCTTTGAAAAGTAATACGCATGAACAATTTATTCGTTTAACTTGAAAAACAGATGTGACTGATTCCGACTCTTAAATAATATTTACGATTTCTCCAAAATGTGAAGCTTCTCGTTCAAAATATATTAATGTAACATTATTAGGATGCAAAATTTAATTATTTCAGCTGCTATTATTACATCTAATAGTTTTGGACCGGATTAAAGCCAGACATATAAGAAACTAACGCTATTTTCTCAAAAATAAGTGCTCAATTTTTGTAATATTACACACAATAATGTTCATATTACTCCCTTATACTCGTATTTGATAATATGTTAATATTAATTTGTGATTTAATACGACCGCCATATGTTGCAACATACATGCTAATTTCAGTCGCCTGGTTAATGAGATTTTAATTAGAGTTTATTTCAAGGGTAAGGCTTCTAATACGAAATCCCCGGGAAAACCTACGGAGTTTTTTTCTGGTTCAGAGAAATTAAACAGTAGATAACATAAGTAAGTTTCTGTCAATAAAATTAAACTGTTAAACTCTAACTATATACAAATAATTAAAAACCCAAAATTTGTTTTAAAATAATTGAAATTTAAAATAATGAATCATACAATTCAAATTCTAAAATAAATTACAGTTTTAAAAAAAAAACATGATTTTATAGTGAATCGAACTATAAATTCTTAATTTAAGAATAAAATGATTAACGAGAAAATTAATGTCATTTTGGTAAAAGCGAAGTATGCTCGATATCACTTGATATAATTTCTTACTAGTTCTATTATGAAATGCAAAGTTAGTTATTTCCATTTTCAGAAAAACTGTGCAATTGTTGATATTATGGTAAGAAATTGCTGACATGAGCATTTTCGCTTTAGGATTGTAACTTTATCTTTTAGTCGCCAAATCAGGAATTGGGATCTGGAATGAATCGTCAAATCTGGAAATGAGAAATCGTTAATCCTGATGATCCTGATCAGGACAATTGGAACAAAATTATTAAATGATTGTATTGTCATCGGTCCTTGATAAGTGTGCAAAATTTAGAATTAATCTGACCTTTAAAAGTGGGTAAAAATATAGAGACCGAAGATTACGTTGCATACAAGTGGAGCTTATAAAAGCGAGTTAAAAAGAAAATGTAATAAAAGCAAAAATATCGTTAACATTTTTAAAAAAATCAGAAACTGCCTCAATTTAGCGGCAAATGTTTATATATATACATATATATATTATATTCTTGTTTATTCCACAACAGCTCTAAATTACTCAAATAATATTGTTTTAAAAATACTGACAAGCGAACTTATATATTTAACGAATTATATTATTAATAACAGTGGAAAACAAACTTTTTTTAAATTCCACTGTAATCTCAATAAATATAAAGTTTTCTCCTCATGCATAACCTCTTTAAAAAAAACTACTACTAACAGTAACTGAATGACTTCGTTATCACACCTCTAAATAAATTGCAAGATAAGACAAAAATAATCCTTTGAACTTCAATTCCTCTTAGAATGTTTTGTTTAAATCTTTAATCCCGTCCACATTTTCGCAGGATTTCAAAGTTTCACAATGTGAGTCAAGTCATCACGTGTCTCCGAAGACGCAAAACGGCTATAATTAAACGATACGGACTCGAGTAAGCTGTGTTTCTGGTCCACATTTTAAAATGTAACACAGCAGCTAATAGAGTCAAAAGCTTCCGCTGGCACGAGTTGCCCGTCCATAAAGCACGAAGTGGAGTCAGAAATAAATCCGGTGCCCGGATCGTCAATGCCTTGGCTTGACAAGTCCTGTCTTGAGATACGATGTCGAGGGCTTTATTGTCTCATTTTTGTACAAAATTGCCAAGTTCACTGTGCTCTTTATGAGTGTTTTTTTTTCAAGCTAAGGGGGAGGGAATTACTGCCGTTTCTTTTAGCTACCTGGAATGAAAGGAGAGAAGAAGAACAAAAAGTGCTTCTTATTATTTTTCTTCCCTTATGTATATATTTTTGTTTCCGCTTAAGTGCAAAAATCAGATAAACAGCAGATTAGCTCAGTAATTTGCACATTAACAAGGGATGCGGAAAATTGTTTCCTTTCTCAAATTACCAAGTTAATCTGCGAATTAACTACAAGACGCTCGTTAATATGTGCATTACCTACTAGTCATTCGTTAAAGTGAAAATAAGGTCATTTTCGGAACAACACAACATTTCTTTACACTTCAATTATTTGCTGTTTATGTATTTTTTCATATGCAAGGAATTAATACAATCGAAGAATAAATACATTAGTTGATAGAATCAATCACCAATCAATTGAAAAACTATAATACAAAGAATCAAATAGCTTACATATTTGTTGCCACTCCTAATAAGTTCGGCATTTCCCGTTTGATAATATTTAATATTTGCTTTGCATTTATCTATTCACTTTGAATCTGGCATTTTAGTTAAGTACGTTTATGAATATTCTAAGTAGTTACGTTTTGTACTAAGAAAATTACTGTATAATATTTTATATTTACGGAGAGTGGACTCAAATAATTATTCATTTCATGTAAATAGCTTCATTAATTCATAACTGTCTTCGTTTATCCTGTGTGTCGATGAAAAATAAAAGAATATTAAAATCTAGGAATAATTATTTCTCGAGTACAACAATACTATTCTAATTAAGGAAATGAATTTGTGAAACTCATGATAAAATTATGCTTGCTTATTAGTGCAAGCCAGTATCCAGCACAGGAATTTTTCAGGGGGGGGGGGCAGTATGATACGAGAGTCCACTATTCTCGTATCATGCTCCAAAACGTCGCCCAACATATTCTTTTGATTTTGTCAATTATCGGGAACAAAAACAGTAACAAATTAATTATCGAATGAATAATTAACATTAATTAATGATATTAATTATTAATAACAAATACTTAACCCCTCCCCCCCTTGTGTGCGCCACTGGTGCAAACTAAAAATTGGTGACATGTTGAATTGCATCGACAAGCTCACCTATTTGTGGTAGAATTAGATTTAGATACTGGTCGTGCAACTCTGTTTCTAAATGTTTAGGATAAATTATTCTGGAATGAGTCAGTCAAAATTCAAAAGGAAACACAGTCAAAATTCCTATCAGAAAGGAAATGAGAGAAACAAACTTTTGAACTGTATCGATACAGAAACCGCTAATGCAGTGGCGCACACAAGGGGGGTGTCCTGGGGGTCCGGACACCTCCAAAGTCCTTGAGTTTTTTTCGATTGATGATAATCCTGTGTATATATAACGTAAAATTTAATTAAGTACTTGTAATTAACAATTTATTTTATTAATTGATGCTAATTATTAATTCAATAATTTATTTTTTACTGTTTTTTGTTAACAAAATCAGAAGAATCAATTGGTGTTGTCTTAAGGTATGATATGAGTTGAAGGACTTTCGACCATGGACTCCCCCTTGAAAAAATTTTGTGTGCGCTAATGTGAAGATTACCTTGTGAAAATGTGTAAAACTCATTCCACACTTTAAAGGAGCAAATCGGTTTATCTGCAGATTAGCTAGGCAATTTTTATATTGACGGCTTGCGAGCTTTAACGGTAATATGTATACAGTTGTGCCAAAAAGATCTGAACACACTCATGTTTTTTGGCTAGTTTTTATATTTGATTACATCTTTCGATATGAAATTATCTTGCTATCTTTACTGACTGCTTGAAATTGGATGACCAGACTTCAAAATTTATCCAAAACAATTACTGACCAATTTTCAAAGCAAGAAGTGATTGACCTAGGGAAAGGAATAATTCATTACGAATAATTAAAGACTGGAAAAAGGTAATGTTTGGTGATGAAAAATCACAGCTTTGTATTTCTGGTAACCCAAATAGTGTCTATGCAAGACGACATATATATAAAGAATTGTCTGAAGCCCACTATTAAGTACCGGACGAAAGTGAGATTTATATGGAACTGCATGTTTTGTGTTATTCGAAGAATCCCATCGTAAGCAAAACAAGAAAAACCAGAGATTGCATTGAAATACTACAAAATAAATTGCTACCAACCTATATATTTTAGAGCATCAGTCATGAATTTTTCAGGACAATATAATGCTCTATGTCACCGTACAAAGATAGTCCAGAAGTGTGTGAATAGAATGAACTGGCCTTGATAGTTTTCGAATCTCAATCCGATAAAGAAAATTGGTTATGATATTTCGAAGGAAAAAAACCTTAAGCAAATATAAGTGAGATGAAGCTTTAACATTTCCTTTCACTCATGTTGTTACGAAAGAACTTCTTGTGAAATTCGTGCATTCCATGCTTAAAAGATGTAGAGCCATAATTAAAGCAAACGGCTGGCCCATACAGTATTTATGTGAAACATGTAGAAATCATGTATTTTTTAAAGAGCACGTTAAATGTACCGTGTTTGTTAAGTTTTGTGTTATTTATTCTACTACGTATATCATATTTGTTTATATTGTGTTATTCTGTACACATACTACACGTTCGTGTGTTTAGGCAGCTGTACTACAAAAAAATACGTGTTATAACGTTGGGCGCCAAATTATAAAGGGGTGTGACCCAATGTAATAAAGGGACAGGCGGGGCATGGGATCTTAACTAAGTCCACTAGTTAATTAAAACACGTTTATTATATATATATATATATATAATATATATATATATAGACTAAACAAACATTTACATACATAACTAGAGAGCTAACATTTATAGATTACAATTGAAAGGGATCGGAGCTCATGCTCGTACGTCCTTACAGTTCGGAAGCTTGGCCATCGCTGAAGATTGTTCAACCCGCTAGAGGGCGTGTAAATCTTCCTACTGTTAATATGGAGGAGACTAAACAACATAGGGTTACAGTGTTGTATTGAAAAACTAGTAACAGATTTAAAACTAGCGTGAAAAAATGCATACGAATCAATAAAAATAGTTAAGATAGTACGATAATTTCATAACGAAAAATTAGGTCAAACACAAAAATTAAGCAAAAAAATGCACGTGTTTAGGACTTTTTGCCACCAAATTTTGTGTGCAAGGAACTTTTTTAAGATTTTTGAAATCATTTCAAGAAAGAAAATTCTGTATTCAAAGCATATGTGTATCTTGAAAGGAAAAATTCTGCTTCTTCTGTTCAGTTTCTTTCAACAACAGAAGGACATCTCTCCCTTGACGATACCTCGTCGTGTAGCTGAACAGTGGGACGTTAATATTCACTGACTCCCTCACTCACTCACCCTTAACGATACCTCGTTTGATAGAGCTGCATTTATAAATTTGTAACGTGTATTTCAAATGTCATGGTTCTTTCTTGCAAGCTGAAAGTAAAGAATTAATATTTTTTCTCAAGACAACTTTTTCGAGTAACTTTTGCTTTAACGTTGATTTTAGATCATTTTTATTTGAAAAATTTTTATCCGATAAAAACTTTATAATGTATTATAGTAGTATGTGAATAACATTAAAAACAATCAAATTCTTTAAGCTTTCAAGTCAACTTCAAAATGTTATTATTTAGACTCTACAAAGAATATTTATATAAAAAAAATCACGAAGAAGTTTGTTTATAAATAATTCTTATACTGTTACTGGTTTATATCTTCAAATTCAAATCAATAAATTTTTCTACAGATATACAAACTAAATTTGAATAAATTTTTTGTTTCTTACACTAGAAATGGAAAGAATGTAATTGAATTTTCATTCTTGATGGTAAAATGAGTAGATGAGCTGAGATAATAGTATTTACATTACTATTATCTCAACATCGCATTACGAAGATGCATGAAGGCTATTGGTTTCATAATTCTGAGCCGCTGTTAAGTAACGTGAATGACATCTAAGCCGGAATCCCAGTCTCCAAATTTCCACACTACGCCAACGTGAAGACTTTGAGCCTAAACAGATTTAAAATGCATCAGCGGTAAGTTCATACAGCAGGTCTTTTGCGACACCAGTATTTGAACCCATGACTCGATAGAAACAGCGCCGGCCACATTAGTTTGCAACCGGTTGCTGCAGCCATTGATATATCGCAAAGATATTTGTTCTTTTTTCCTTGGATCCAATGAAGTGACAACTTCATTGATTTCGTTAGAAAAAAAAAATATTTTTATGGTTTCTGAGTATATTTTATTTTCAAACGTGTAGTATCATTAAAAATATCACATATACAGTGGCGCACACAGGAATTTTTCAAGGAGGAGGAGGGGGGGGGGGTCCAGGGTCGAAAGTCCACCATTCTCTTATCATACCCCAATAAGCCTTCCAACACATTCCTTTGATTTTGTCGATCTTCGGAAACAAAAAACAGTAAAAAATGAATTATTGAATTAATAATTAGCATTAATTACTAAAATTAATCAATAATAAACAATTAAATTTTACATTCTATACACTCGTACATAGGATTATTATCAATCGGGGGGAAAAAATTAAGGGCTACGGTGGGTACGAACCCGGAGATCCCGTCCCTCTTTGTGTGCGCCCCTGCACATATAGAATGGTAATCAGAGTTTTAATTTCCTAGAAGGAATTTTTAATAAAGAGAAGTTTCATGTAGCAAAAGTTGATGCCCTTTAAGCATGTTATGTTTTAAAGTCTTTATACTAGCATATGAAGTGGATGTAACACAAGCTTAAGTTTCGCCCTCGACATCAAATCGTGGATCAAAATTAAGAAGCCTATTGGGTGTGATTAGAGGTTTATGGGTCGAACAATAATGGTCGCAACTATAAGGTCGATCATGAAGTTTAGGACACCGAATGGACAGACATTTTTATAATTGGTTCAATCAATTTACTATCTAATAATGTTATAAGCCGAGGGAGCAGTTAAATTAAATGGCTTCTCTAAATTCCTAAGACAAATAATTATGCACTTAACTGCATGTGATTCAATGCAACATCACTCGTCAGGTCTCTCCCGGATCAACTGGATATTCCACCCAAAGCTTCTTTTCAAGGCTTCCGAAAGTCACTTCGCTAACCTCACTTCAATAGCAGCCTAACGACTAACCCCAACACTCTCTTTGCTAGAGTTTAAATAGCCCTGAAATTAGAATAAACCCATGTTTTCTCTACGGAAGGAGGTTTTAAACTCAAACAACAGTTAAAAAGTATTTTTCCTCTAGAGGATTAGTAAAAGGGCGCTAATAGGACCCGTCACATTGCCAAAAATATTCGCTTTAGTAAATGTGAGAAAAATTGAATTCTTATCAACAATGATTTTCATGTTTCTATTGAAACTGAATATACGTTTCAACGTCCTGATGTATGGTACATTAATATCTCTTGGTACTTGCCGTAAAAATTTATTTTATGGCAGAAAGTCAAGAAATCTTACTTAAAGGGGAAAAACGCATTTTTTAACAGTAATATTTTTAAGTATTTTTCAACTGGACTGGAGTGCGTTATTCAAATTACTTTCATCAGGATATACACAAAAATAGTCTATCTTGTGTCCACAAATTCTTTCCGGTCTACTTTCTGAGTAAGAGAAGACAAAGGCTTTATTTATTTTAACTAAAAAGAGAGAAAAACAATCGCATAGAATACCGAGACAATGCGGATCTGGAATTGGACATTTACCAACACAAACTTCACAAATGTAAAATATTTGTTTGGTGTACTTTAAAAGAGCAATGAGAGGTTATATTCAAGAGAGATTGAGGTTATTCACTCGATTTTATTCAATTGAGATCGTGCTAGAGATTATAACTAACTATTGGGGTTGGTCTCATAATTTCTTATAATTATTAAGTGATTTGAAATTTTTTACAGTGAACCATTCTTTTTTAATAAGATCAAATTGAATTTAACATAAAGAAGCCCCATTGTTGTTTAGGTTGAATCGAGATTAAAACCTGCAACCCCCAGATGTTGCAGATGATTCAATCAACGAATATTAAATATAAAAGCAAAATTTATCATATTGATACAATTAAAAATTATATCGTTGATTCTCTATAGTGTATGTGATTATGTTTTATTATCATAAGTAAATGAAGAATAAGGTAAAATGTATAGCAACTGTGTATACAATATTAGTGAACCTCTATGAGAAAAAGAAGCTGTCTTCTACAGCTTTATTTCTAGAGCAAAAAATATTTTATGGAGAATTTCTAATCCTTCTAGAAGGGAACCATTAAACTAAACGAAAAGAAAGTAATTTCAGAGGTAATGTTTACAAAGGATAGTATACCATATATTTCGGCTTATTCGAGCTCCTATACTGTAAAAAAAACTGCACTTTTTAATTATAATGTATATTCACCGTGTAACGCACAGCATGTACAGTGCATTAATTACATACGCAGTGTTATTATCTTTTGAAGTCATTTATTCGAAGTATTATACCAGGCTTTTGAACAACAGTATACTTCTAGAACTAAAACCCTAAAGAGCAAAAAAAGAAGTGTTAGAAGGTATGTGGATGTTAAAAGATGAAAAAACATTTGCAAAGGGAGGCCAAATGTATCTTGCCAATCTGGAAATAGTGAGAGTGGATAATAATAGTATGTAATGAAATTAAATGTAATATAATTTAAAAAAATAATTTTAATAAATGTTACATATATAATAATTTAGATGAAACGGAAAAAAGATTATAAATGGACTAGAGTAACAGTAATGGTAAAGAAGAAGAAACAGAATTCGGTGATATGCCTGAAGATATAACGGAAGACGAGTGTAATTAATTTTTCATTTTATACAATAGTGAAAGTTCATAAGGGATGCTGCTTCCTTTAAACAAATAGTATTAAGATATAAGAAAATAATTTTTTTAATGCTTATCTCTTTATTTTGCAAGCTATCATTTTTACGGTGTATAACAAAGATCCAGAAATTTCAATCTCATTTTTTTTGTGTGAAAGGGAATATATGATAATTTTTTTTTTTTTTGCTCCTTACAAGGCAACCTCTAAAGATCAAATTAAGAATCTAATTAACACGTGATCACTCGCGCGAGGTGTTCTCTATATAACCCCGGCAATAATATAAAGTTACTGTATTTTAAAATGAAAATTTTGTAGGTTTAGTTTAAATTAATTTTAGTCTCATTTTTACGCAATAAATTTAATAATTTTATTTGTATAATACAAAAAACAACTTTCACTTTATAAAAATGTATCATAATTGACTAAAAAATTTTTTCACATTTAAATACACGTGTTAAAAGTTTGGGGTGTTCTCTACACCCCGCGAGTAACGACGGTAGCAAAAACAGGCGCGAGTGACCGCGGATTAAGTATAACTGTACAGGTTTACTTTTAAAAATATTAACAAACTAAAAAAGTTCTAGAGATTCTAGTTTCTCATGTTGATTCTATGATACTTGTGACCATGTCACAGGGTTTTCAAAATCTTTAAAAAAAATTTTCGAATTAAAAATAATTCTTCACTAAAATTAAAACCTAACATCCCTCCTGCCAAAATGACGAGAATTTCTTAATAAATCTTCTCTTATCATCTTCTTGGGATGCTTTCAGAGTTCTGGCAACTTTTTTTTCGTACCCTTTTCCTAATTTTTATTTCATGTCAGAGAGGAATAATTTTACTTCAAAACTGTCTCTCAACCGAAGTTATGAACAGGAATGATATGGCATGGCGGAGGAAGAAGTTGAATCTTCACATTTTTTTTTCTTTTACTTTCTCTTGCAGATCTTTTTTTTTTTCCTTTGCGACCGTCTTCTTTCCTAACCGTGACTATTTTCACGGGCATTTTATTTCGAGCGTGTGAAAAATGTCACATCCGTAAATTACACTAATGGTCCCTTTCCCGCCCGAAATAGCGATTAACTCCTAATTCTTTCGCGACCCCCATTTTCAAAGTGGGTGAGGTTGCCATTCATTACGGAAAGCTCTCGCTTTTCAGCGCCAGATTACTCGCCAAAACGACCGCCGGCAACATAAATCGGGTCGCACTATTTACATTGTTCGCTCGGTGAAAAATCTTGTTTATGCCAAGCCGGGCTTCAACTTCGGGATTTATGGCCGTGCGTAGCTGTGGCGTGAGGCAGTGGAATTGTCAACACCTTTCTAGAAGAAACGTAATACAATAGTATGCACTTAAAACAAAAAGAAGTGAAAAAACTATTTGGATTCAGAAGTTACACTTCTTAACTAATCCTCACATTTGTCAAGATTAAGGTTATTTTATTTCGAGGGCTGGGTAGAGTCAACATTGAGTCATTGAAAAGACAAAATAGACTCATTAATTATTAGGAATGGTAACTATTAACGTTTACTCGCGATGAGATAAATAGAATAGGGTAATTTCGTTTGTAAAATGATAGTATAAAATAAATTAGCTATGAATAATATTTCAGCATTTTTGTTAATAACAATACCACATTAAAAATAACTTTTAGATTCTTTTATATTTATTTTTGTCTAGAAACATTACTTATAAAATGATTCATCATTAAAAAATATAAGTAATTTTTAATTATAATCGTGTTGGTGAGAATATTTCCTTCAAATAGGGCTGCGGATTGGTAGATCTAGTACATCATTTTTAAGTGCGGCACCCTATAGGTGGATATCAATTGCTACAATGTAATTTCAACGCCCAGTTTCCTTCCCAGAGAGAGGAAACTTCCCATCTGAGCTCTGACGATGCGAAATTGAACAAGGAATTTAATTTTGCAGAGAGCACCCAAGCCAAACGGGCCCTCTAGAAAACTTTAACATGCCGCATTATCATATAACATGGACACTGTCGAGTTTTTGCATTATGAAAATCCACCGACTTAGGCCGGGGTTGAATTCGTAAACTTGTGCGTGCAAAGCTTGTGTCTGATCAACTACGCCATCCAGACAGCGCGGAAGAATATTCAATACACCAACTCTGAATTTTGTATTTAATTGCTTTCATACTTTTTTAACTGAAAGAAAGAAGAAAACAAGAGAAAAGAAAGGAAAGGGGGGATGGAGGAAAGAAATACTAAAAACTTTTTCAGATTAAAAATAAAACAAACAAAAAAATTTTCGTACCTTAAAAATCAACGGAATATGTTCTATAAAAGTAAAAATAAATCGATCTAGAAAATAATATGTAGTTTACTAAAACATATTTTCTTTGAAATCAAATCAGAAATAATAAAAAAATCTGATCAACTTTTTCCAACAGTAAACCTTTGATATCAAAATAAATAAATAAATACATGGATTTTTTAAAAACTTTTACAAACTTAAATCCAGATGTTTCAGTGTGATCCGAGAGACTAAATTTACAAGAACTGGTTTCGTTGTTACATCGTGCTTTATTGAAAAAGAAAAAGAAAATATTTATATCATACACAAAAAGAAGAGCCTAAAGCAATGGTTCTTTATGTTTCGAACAAGTGTATTGTAGAATACTCCAACAATCTCTAGAGGGCATATATGATCAAGAAAATGATTTCCTTAAATTTGAAATAATGCCTCCCCAGAGAAGAAAATATTTTTTAAAAAACAATGAGTAAAAATTTTACAAGTTACTGAGATAGATCTAGAGCATAGGTTCCCAAACTATTTTGTCCCATAGACCCCTTACCATGTTTTTCGGTTTTGTGTAGACCCCTAATTACCTAATACTAAGTTTTTCCAAATTCATCAACTTAAATGTTTTTTGACAGCTGGTATAGAACTACTTATTTTAAAAGTTTATGTTTCTAACTGGAGTTAAGTACTGTGTTTAAAACTTAAGACACACATGTGAATTAATTAATTAAATTTTAATATAATACATAAAATAACTGAGTAAGAAACAAATGCTTTTAATGGGTGGAATGAATCTGGTGCTTCAATAACACATTTTTAACATTTGGTATCAATCTTTTCAGGTTTAACCCTCAATCTCCTCGGTTAGTAGGATCCAATCATCCTTTTTTTTTCTTCTTTTTTTTTCATTTTGGAGATTGGCAACCACGCTGAAACTCCTCCTCTTTAAGAAAAGTAATTTAAAACTTTCTTAAGATGTTCCATAATTTGAAATAAATAACAGGTATATCTTTTTAAAGCCAAAATTTCTGACATTCGTTTCAAAACTTTACTTTAAGATCTTCATTGGGGCTATTAAAATAAGCTCCGTTTGAAATCAGACATTATTTTTCTTTTTGCTTTTTTTTTAATGTGACAACATGAATTCATTACTTACTGTGATATTACCATGGTCAAAGTATTCTCACACCTAGTTTCAAAACTTGAGTGAAGGGCATTTTAATGTTGAATATAAGTTAAAACGTCATTTTTCTGGCAGATTGTGACAAATTAAGAAACTGTTAAAATTCACGACGTCCGGTTTTATACTCCTTTTACTTGATTCTTGCAAGAAACATTAAAATGATGGGCCTTTTTTAATAAAATGTATGCTGTCGCCTTATAATTGCAAATTAACCCCAGTAAATTTAGTAAATAAAACTGTTAAATAGGTAAATATGTGGTCTACACTTTACTAGTTTTTCTATTAAAATTAAAGTAATAATCTGGTTTAGGTTGTCGTAGACCCCCATTTACACCTCATGGATCCTCAAAATATTTTTTTACTGCCGTGGACCCCTTGCAGGTCGTCATAGACCTCTGGGGGTCCATATAGACCACTTTGGGAATCACTGATCTAGAGTTTCATTTTTATAGAAATGTTGTCACCGTGAAATAGTATCAAACTTCTTATTGACAAAAAAATTTAATTTTAATATGGACTAAGTCCAATCCCTATTTTCAATATAGTTTTAAGTAAAAAACAAATTGTGGACTATACGTAGAAAGCACAATTTATCAAATAAAACAGCAAAGGCAAATAAATATATGGAATAACAAGGTATTCCCCTGCTTCATCTGTCAGTTCCACACACACGCACATATAAATATTATTTAAGTTAAATAGTATATAAACGTCTCTCGCTCTTTCAAGCTGCTGTGAGAGACGATTTCTGCAAAACCCATTCTAAGAGGTTCTTTATTCACTAAAATAAGCATGCCTGTCAACTTTCAAGTCTGTGGGTCTAATAATTAAAAAACGTTAATTTTTGTCTATTAAGTCACCACAATCTCAATTTTTTGTATTGAGAACATTTATAAGCATCGTGCACCACACAATGTATCACAAGGAGGCTTACAACACAAACATCCACGCCTTCTCCGGGATTCGAACCCAGTCCCTATGGAACCGCAGTCAGCGTCACTAACCACTCTACCGGATGGGCGGTACAATCTCCCTTTAGGACTCGATTTCCGCAAAACCGGCTCTTAGCGACCTCCATTCAACAAAAGAAACATGCCTGCCCAACTTTCAAATCCATAGGTCTGATAGTTCAAAACGGAAAATTTTTTTCATAAAGCGTCTACAAACACCTCCTTCCACCCTATGGAGTCGATTTTTCAAAACCCGTTCTTAGCAGATCTCTACTCACAAAAGAAACCTACCTGCCCTTTTACAAGTTTTGAGGTCAAATAATTTCATAGATTTCGTGATCTACGGAACTATTAAACCTCAAATGTCTATGTATATGTATGTGTATTCGCTATTCTCTTCTATGCACAGATTAGAAATACTTTGAGCACTAAATAAATAAACATCAGTAAAAAGAATAATTGGTAGCACCCCCTTTTAACACTCTTTAAAAGCTCGGCAATGTTGTGACGCATTGCAATAATAATTAATCGTGACGAACAAAATAATTACGAACAGGGGAGAAGAGTATTGATGAAAATGTTAGAATATTTATAGAGTGAATGAGTGAATATTAACGTCGCACTAATTCAGCTACACGAGGGCTTTGGGTGACGGGCCTTGTAATTTTGAACCATGATCAAGTGACGAGGACGACACCTGAGCTGGCGCCCCCTCTCCTACTTCCACACCACACCAACGTGAGTACTTTTGAGTCTCGACCTTGTGCATCACCCCCCCCCTACACGGCGGGTCTTCAGTTATACTAGCATCCACCTTAAGACACGCTGGTCACGAATCCGTCTCCTTGACCACTAGGCTACCACGGCTCCAAAATACTTATAGATTATTGACGACAAGAATAGAATATCGTATAGGCGAATATTATATCTCTGATACACAAGCAGATTTTTTCAAGATGTCACTACATTCGTGTAGCAACTAAATTAATAATTATTATTATTTCGTGAATAATGAAATAATAATTACCACCTAAAAGTAATTTAAAAGCATCAGCTTATGTAATGTCTAAAGTTATTTGTAAAAGTTTTAGAACAATTATTAACAAAGATCGAAGGAATGCATTTTCAGAAAATAGAGAATTAGAATGAAAAAATGCCGTAAGTAATTATTCTAATCTGGCAGCATATGAATTGCGATTAATTTCTGAATAATTTTATAAATCTTTTCGTTTAAGATGTATATGATTTATTCTTAAATAATTTTTTTTTTTTTTGCTTTATTGTATATGAAAAATATGCTGAGTAACCTGACAACAATTGTACAGTATAAATGAATATCAAGATCGAATGTTGCTTTCCCATCAAGTGTATATTTTGAAAAGGTTTAATAAGAATTAATAAACAATAGATAATTAGAAATTAAAATGTTCAAAATATAGAGCGCAGTAATTTTGAAAAATCATAAATACCAATAGAATTAATTTGTCGTAAAATTAAATAAAACTATGAAGATAACATAAGTATAAGTAGATAGTTTTTCTCAAAGATTTCCTTCAGCCTAAAAGTATAATTTTGACTATTTCATACCCTTTTAAATAGAGGGTGAACCAAATATTTTTTGTCCTGATTATAAATATTTATTGGGCTCAAACTATTATAATTAGACATATTTTTTTCGATATACGGAAAGGATGAAAAATTTTGGGGGGACCATTTACCTTAGTAAATTTTAACGTGTACCCCTTGGTAGCTCGGAGATTGTGTAAGCGGTATTCCAGTTCCCGCCAAGTGTTAAGTCCAATAGTTGCTTCTTTCACACTGGGTCTACCACTTCTAGGAAGATCCGTAATTGGGCTATTGCTTGAATCGAAGCCATTTCAGCAAAAAATATCTTTCTTATAAATGCTTCCCTGAGTCAGTCTCAGTCTTGAAAGAGCATACAGCGCAACAAAACTATTAAAGCTGACCTATCAAAACAAAAGTTACATTATTATATTAAATAATAATTTTATAATAAATTTTTATAATCCGAAGAAGGAGTTTTTGTTGGTCCTATGCTTTAGGGGACATTTTAATAAAGAAAATTATTCAGTAAATATTCTTTTCTGAGCCTATGCCTGTAATTTTACATATAATTCTCAGGAAAGAATGTTTATTTTCAGTAGTCATATAATCCGATTATGCAGTGTTTTAAACTATTTTTGGCACACATAAAAAGCTGCACAAAACAATTACACTGAAGAATTTTAAAAAATATAGCATTGTTAATATAAAAAAAAATTTTTTTAAAATATTTGGTGTATTTTAATGTGTTTGTCTGATGAAAAGTCCTTTTTTTAACTCCTTTTTTATCATGTATTATTGTCATCGTTTGTGCAATTGAAAAAAAAAAATTATTTTGCAAGTTTATCCCCCAAACGGCATCTAGCTAAGGGAATTCAAGACTTATATACGGAAGTTTTATTAATTTTTTTCGGGTTAAAAATAAATTGTGCAGGCAATTAACAAGAAATGAAAAATATATATCTACATCCCACTGAAATTTATCCACATTGAGTGGAAAGATCATAATTAACTTGAAAAATAAAGAGGAATGCAACAAAAATCCATTATAGGATTAGTATTCTAATTCACGAATTAATATTCAGGATGTTTTTGTTTGTAAGTTTCGTATTAATTATCCATTTAATGGTTCACTTGGATGAAGTTTTAAAATAATTAATTATTCGTACAAAGGATATTGTTTTTCAATTTCCCGAGTTTTCTCTCGTTTTTACATGATGCTATTGCATACAAATGTTTATTTTTTTTTAACTCAAGTGTATTGTACGTTTTTTAATGCGATTAAATTTGTTATTCTTGAATTCAACAAATTGTTTGATCCTTTGGATTTTCTTTGTTATGTTCAAATGATAAACTGACGAAAAAAAGGTAAAATATCTTTTAATTTTTCAGTAATACATAATATTTCATAGCATTTAATTTTAATATAGAGCATGTTTTGTCAACACCTACTGAGAGGTTATGATAGTCTAGACATCATGGTCACGAACTCGTGGCCGACGAGACAAGAGTTCGAGCTCTATTGACACTGAAAACCCGTTATGTAGAGGGCTGATGATGCACGTTAAATTTTCCGAAGCTCGAAGTCCTCTAGTTAGCACGATGTGGAAGTTTGGAGCGAGGAGTGGCAGCTGAGTTGGGGTCCTCGTCACCTGACCATGGTTCAAAATTGCGAGGTCCGTCGCCAATAGCCCACGTGATGCTTTATAGTACGTCGTCAATAAATGCCCAATCACTCACAGTCAATAACCCCTAATAGGATAGGGGTGGCAAACCTTTATGGATTAACGTGCCATTTTTTCTGACGAGATGTTTAATGAGCTACAGACGTGCCGTCAAATAATTTTGACTCGTGATGATTGGGAAAATAATAAAACTAAATACTACAACTCAAATAATTTCGAAAAAATAAATTTTGTAAGTAGTAAATGTTTTAGTTATACCTGTAATTCAAATTAAAGTAGCATTAGTGGGATTTCTGCTGTGGAAGATTAGATGAAAAATAACTTATATTAGGATTGTAAGATGTAGCAAAATGCATGCTGAATCGGAGTCCTCTGCCAAACGGTTTCTAAGCGAGTCTTTAATGTTATTCATCTCTGAAAATAAGGACTCGCAGGTGTAGGTAGATGAAAATAGGGTTAAAATTGCATATGTATGGCCCAGCTTCTACAAACAGTTAAATGTGTCTGAAATCGAATTACATGCTTCCAAAATTTCATTATTAGCATTTTTACTTATATTGCTCGTTAATCTTTCTGTTTCAATCCATTTCAACTTTCTCCTTATATCAACTAATTTTTGAATCCATATTAAAATGGACTGTAAATAGATCAGGTGCATTTCAAATTTTTCAGTTTCCAACCAATCGAATAGGAGCAAGTTCATTTTTTTTTAAATGTAATCACATCAGGGTACATAAAAAAACTTGATCGTTTCCGATAATTTTTTGAACTGAGAAAATCTCGCTGAAAACTGCGACCGATCCCTCGCGTTTTTCGTAATACTTCATAGTGAACTTTGTTATTTTGAATTGAAAATTGCAAACCGTTTGGATCAGTGGAGTGCCCAAAATATTTTATTGCGTGCCATCTGCACGTGTATTTTAAGGCACATGACCAGTAAATTAATAAACGAGATCACAACAATCCAATAAACAAATTGCGTTTACTTATTTCAATTTTTGAAAATATAATAATTAATAAAAATTGTCAATCGTAAAAGCTTTGATCCATTCATTTGCTTGGATTCTTGACATTATATTATCAATTTTATTTTTCTGGCAATTATTAATCATAACACCGAATTTCGATTAACTGATCGATTGTTCATTAACGACGCACTTCGAAGCAACGGCTTTTGACGTCAACCTCGTCATTTTCAAGCATGGTGAAGTGACACCCTGGACTTGTATTCCACTCTCCAAACTTCCGCAATATACTAAAGTGAGGACTTTGAACATGATAAATTTTACACACACACCAACCTCTCTATTAGGAGGGTCTTTAATGGCACAAGAAAACAACCCACGACTACGGTTACGAGTTCGCAACCATGGCTACTTGGTCCACCAAATAACACATATATATGAGTAACATGAATTGCCTATTTTCCTGTTTTAAATCGTATTTATTAGGCGTGTTCAAATGAAAGGGATTCAAAGTTTTGCATGCGAACAATTTTCAGTGTATTTTCGTGAAACAAACGCGACGGTGAAGGTGTATGTACCATGCACACGCGTGGTGAAGGTGTGTGACGGATCTATACGCGTTCTTCAACTAACCCTCTTGGGAAATTTTTGGGCTATCAATTGAAATCAGTCACAGCCAACTCTTTCGGAAGAAGAAATCGTGATATGCAGATTCGGTCGGTTATATATAGTATAGGTTTTCTAGCTAGTTAGATGGATAGACGGGGAGTTACATGGAGACTGAAATATAGAGAATCTGACGACGAGGAGAGGTAGCTACCGATCAGGTATTAGTAAATTTGATAGCGCGTTTCAAGCATTAAATAGTTGAAGATATTAAAGTGATAAATGGTTAAGATAGCTAAATATTTAGAATAGTAGATTGATCCCATCAATAAAACAGAAATCTTCTCATAATTCGCGTCTCTCGTGGTTTATTTCCCTATTGCTCTTATTAGGAACATCTCTTCTAGTTTGAATATTAGAATTTTGTCTGTTGATAATTTGTGTGTTGAATAAATAGTTGAAAGGTATTATGGCGAGTCATCCTTCACTTCCTCCCACACCTCTACGCGGGGCCGAGAGGAGATCGCGCCCCTCGTAGGTATATTTGTGATAACTGCATTTGTAAGGACATGGCATTCACTTAAAAGTGGCTGGTATGGATGCAACTGCATCCAAAACAAATCAGCAAGCTGTAATAAACACTAGAAAGGTGTAAGCCAGAATGGGCATGAGTTTACAATATTTGTTGTGCTACAGGGATGATGGTGACGACTGTATGCAGCACATAGTGTCAGAGGATAAAACTTGGTGTCACCACTTCCAGCAGTCAGCATGCAATGGAAACATTCCAACTCACATAGGCCCTAAAAATTCAAAACTCAGCAGTCAGCCGGAAATGTGATGTTGAAGGCCTGATGGCTCAACGATTTCACTCCGACGATGGCGTAAAGGCTGCAGTTCTGAACTGGTTCCATGATCAACTGACATCGTTCTTCACCGACGGAATTCGTAACCTTCCTAAGCAAAGAGACGCCTGCCTAAACGCCATGGGTGATTTCTTTTAACACACTTTGTTTCAATTTCATTCGATAAGGTATCCGATTACCCTAAAATTGTGAATTTCCCCAAAAATTGACAAATTTTCTATGATTTTATTTTATAGACCATCTTATTAGCTTTATAAAAATACTAAGCTTATAATATTCCCTTCACTAGAATAAAAACTGCAAGCGATTTAGTAAAAGCAGATGCCATTTCTTTAAGCAAGATGTCATATTTTAAAACGCGTTTTACTCGAAATGCGTGTTTTTTTAATGCTCAACAGGGACCGCGATTGCTAAAAAAGTTTTGAAAATAATGAAATGAAATGTTTTGTGTATGTTTTCTGAAAAATAGTAGAAGTATTTTAACCTTCAGATTTATCAATCACTGTTTTATCACAAAATTTACAGTCCCTTATGGTAATGTAATCACTGTTATATATAGTATTTTAAGCAATTTCTATAACTAAGATAAAGTGCTCTAGTTTTTGTAAAAATTAAAATATCTCTTATCTCCTGAAGGTCATTTCAAAAATGAATAACGTAGAAACATAGCACAATTGAAAAATTGTTCATAAACATTTGGTACAGAATTGGTACCCCGTTTATGTTATTTTTTTGTAAATTTTCACCCATTTTTCCCACATTTTAGTAATAATAATTTCTTTTTATCTTCTTAATTTTAATTTTAGCATATTTTTCTTAAAATGTATCAAACATATCTAAAAACTACAAAGTCTCTATTTTTCTTTAAAAAAAGTTGTCGCAAGTATTCGCATACCTTAAATATTGTTGATTCTATCTTTGTATCTGCCTCATTTTTGACCCTACGCATTTTATGGATATACACCCCGAATCACTTTCATTCGAACACTTCTTATAAATAATAAACACATTCCTCTCATTACGTTTTGGCATAAAAAGGAAGTTTTTGCTGTTTTTCATTTTTATATGCATCTCATGTAGATATTTTATGTATTTATGTTTACTTACTACATATCCATGTTGAATAAAAAAAAAATAGTAAAGACAAATAGAAGTTTAAGGGGATACTTAATAAGAGAGACACAAGCTGCTAAAATTTAATTTTTTCGAGGTTTCGTATAATTTTAATAAAATTTTACATGAAGAAAAATTTCTTATGTAATGCTTCTATACAATGTATGAAACGTTGTTGTGTGTGTGAAAAATATTCGTATAATCTTTTTGAACTTAAAACAAATTTTCCATTTTTGATACATATTTAAGTTGCGTCCTTGCAAGTTAAAATTTAAAAATTAAATTTTGAAAAAAAAGAGCAATTTACAGAGCAATTTTTTGGTGGAAGGGAATGCAAAATGCTTTCTCAATAATGTTTAAAATTCCTTACTGGGAAAATATTTATTAGGTTATTTTGAAATGTTTTAAATTATTAAAAAGAGCGTGTTAATTATTTTACTATTTAATACAAAAATGCTATATTTTTAAAAATATTGCGGATTTAAAATAAAATTTGAATCACAAAAAAGTTTTCAACTTAAAAAAAAAACTCATTTGGTGAAAAATGCACGATCGATATACGGAATTTATATATATAAAAAAATACATCCCTTAAAATATATTCGCCAAGCATTAGATTGCTGAAAAAAATAATTCTTTTTACTCTTAATTTTAAATACTGGTATTAAATACACATAATATTTTTTCGTAAATGTGTATATTTTTGTACTTTTTAAGCTTACTTTCATTTTCTAGATAATTAGTATTACTTTTAAACGTGCATAAAAATGTTTTCTTTAAGCTACAACAAAATGGTGTTCGGAAATTGAAAAAAAAAATGTGTTAATTACGGGGTAGTTGACGTGCACTACGGGTAAACTGAAGTGCTCTCAAAACGTGTGTGTGTGCAGTGGCGTAACGGAGAACATTTGGGCCACCCTGCAAAGTCAGGTTTTGGGCTCCAAAGATGGATTTTACAAAGGGTTAGGCACTTGGCGGCAGTCAGACTTTGCCCCTCCCCGCGATGCGGGGTTGCGGGGGTGTACGTTACGCCACTGTGTGTGTGTGTGTAATGTATCGATGGGAAGGTACTAATTTTGCTCAAATGTGGTGATGCAAGCTGGGCAATTCAAAAACGTTCCGACATTTATCACATCATCATTTATTTTAATATTAGGAGAGTTATTTGACAGCGCGCTTCGCTCAAGAGCAAAAATAAAAGAGAGGGAATTATTCCTTTTAGGGATTTAAATACTCAAGGATAAACAAGGGGAAAGTAATATAAAAAATACACGTGTTCAAAGGAAGGAAATTATAAGTTGTTTTTAGATATTACATCAGAAAGAGAAAGTGTTTATGGAAAAGTTTAAACTGCTTAGTCAGGCTATTTTGATTAACGAATTAGATATTTTAATAAATAAGATTCTAATTTTAAGTAAATATTAATTTAAGTTATAACACCTCCTTTCCCTCCGCAAGACTCGTGTGTCACCAAGGCCCTAGACACACAACCGTATCTCACAGAGATACCAAATATAAAATGACAATCTGGAAACTATTAATTTAGAAATTCTCTCTCCATTTTAACAAAAACATGAAAATGATCTTCAAAGTGTATACAAATATGAAAGCTGACATATAAATATTATTAAATCATAAATATAGGATATGAGAAGTTCATACAAATATCATTAAAAAATTGGCAATTTCTGTAAAGTATACCTTCTATCTAGGCAACTATGCATAGTAATGTTTTGGAAACACTATCTGTGTCAAATTATATGACACAGAAATATCAATATAAGATTATTAAACTTTTAAATGGAAATTAAACAAGTAGGAGATTCAAATCGTTGTATTATAAAACATTATCAATGACACATAGGACATAAAAATAAGTTTGTACAAAAAAAATATTTTGTACTGATGCTTTTGAAGATGGGAGGGGTATTTCTTATACCCATGCCATAAATGAACTGAGCAATTATATTAAAGAGAAATTAACCCTGTGAAAAAAACAAAGATTGAAAAAAAATCGCATTGGATCTTTCAAGATAGTCAGAGTTTTTAAGAACCGAACAAAAAAAAAATTCCCTTCTCGTTTCAATTGCTTTTCCTGACAATTAAGTTTTCAACTCCCTATTTCATAACTTGCGCTCCATTTAGACGAAAGGCACTTATTTCGAGGAGTAATATTCGAGTGTTAATGTTTTAATGGTTTTTGCTATCTTTGAAGTTTTCCAATTTCAGAATCACTAAGGCTCAAAAAAGCAGTTCAGGAAAAATAGAAAGAAATTTTAATGCGGGGTGAGTCTTAAATAAAAGGATTTGTAGGGTAAGTCTCCTGTACTACTTTTTCAGGATGTCTGAAACTGAAAAAAAAGTAATGCTTTTGAACATTTACAAACAAAATTTCTAGCTTTACAAAAAGCTCTTTCTCTAAATTTATGAAATACAGTATCTCTCTATTAATATTTCAGAAATAAGTTACACCTTAAGGTATGCGGCGACTACTTGCGACAACTTTTTTTCAAAAAAATGGAGATATGGGGACTTTTTTTGTTGTTTTTAGATTTGTTTAGTATATTTTAAGAAAAATATGCTAAAATTAAGAAAAAGAAAAGAAATTATTATTACTAAAATGGGAAAAAGTGGGTCAAAATTTACGAAAAAAAAAAAAAAAACATAAACGTGGCTTATTCTGTACCAAAATTTGAAAAACAAATTTTCAATTTTTTAAATTCTGATGTGTTGCTATGCTATTCATTTTTGAAATGACCTTCAGGATAAGAGATATTTTAATTTTTACAAACACTGGAGCACTTCATCTTAGTTGTTATATGAAATTGCTTAAAAGAAACAGCGATTATATTAACATAATGGACAATAAATTTTGTAATAAAACAGTGATTGATAAATCTGAAAGTAAAAACACTTATATTATTATACAGAACGTACACAAAAAATTTCAGTTAATTATTTTTAAAGCTTTTTGAGCATCGTTGTGTTTCCCGCTTGAGCATTAAAAAAAAACACATTTCGAGCAAAACGCGTTTTAAAGTATGACATCTTGCATAAAGTAATGACATCTGCTTTGACTAAAATACTTGTAGTTTTTGTTCTAGTGAACAGAAAATAATAAACTTGGTATTTTTATAAAGCTAATAATATATGGTCTATAAAATAAATTCATAAAAAAAATTGTCAATTTTTTGCAAAATTCACAATTTTCGGGTAGCCGGATACCGTAAGCAGTTACTAAAAAGTGGTCCCCTCTCCCCTCCAATTCAAACAATTTTTGTTGCTCTTTTGACAGGTAATTACTTACGGTATTTTTTCTTAATAGAAATATTTTTCCCTTAAATTAAGACTTTTTTGAGCCTCACAGTTCTTTAAGGTGATTAACTATGCCCGGATTTGTGATTTTGAAAAAGCGTATATAAATAGATAATTTGTTTCATATTTAGTGTCGCTTGAATTACAATATACATATAAAAGGGTTTTAAGAATATTATTACAAGAAAAAAATGTTTAAAAGCAATTTTTTGGCAAGAAAATTGTGACGGATTTCCCCTCACATCCATCAGTGTTTGGGAGTTAGAATGGAGATCAGACAAAATCAAAACAAATATAATTTATTAATAATTTAATAATCTCAACAACCCAGGCTAGGAAATGCACCTATAAATAAGTATTGTAGCAAAGGCGAGGTAGACGAGATATTTAATATTTAATTATTAATTGAATCAATTACTTCTGGAGCCTTTTGGTAATATACGTCTTAATTAATCGTAATTCCAATCTCGGATATTTGACTTCTAGCCGAATATAATCTAATTCAAATATATTTTATTGACTAAATCGTGAATTATCAATCTTAAATATTAAGTAATTAATAATCGAGTTCACTCTCTACTAGCTTTCTACTACTTTACGTTAATCACTAACTTCTTCCGACTTCTAACCTATCCCTCACTCTCGAACCTAATAGTTAATGCTTAAATATAAGCCTCAATTTACATAAACCTCATCTTCTTCTTCGGAGAAGGGAGAAAGTTTTCAATAGAATAATATTTAAAGAAATAGATTTTCCCCAAGAAGATTAGTAGGAGGTTCGTGAATAGACCCGTTACAAAATGAAGATATAATAACATATCTTCAAAGCGCATCCTTTTATGAAAACTGCTTCTATAATTATAATATTTTGTCTATATAAAGGGCAAAGACTGTTCTGTAAAGCTTGAAGTAGGTATTTTGAAAAAAATAGTTTAGAAATGGATTTATCCATATTTTAATATATTAGAGAGTAGGGAAATTTTAACAAAAAACACCGATTATTATTTCAATGGATAATAACTCTGAAAATAATGTGAATTTTTCAAAAATCCAAGCTCGACCTCTCATAAAAGTTTTAGCTATAGATAGGCAAAATATTATTATTATAGAAGCCTTTTTCATAAAAAAAAGTATGTTTTGAAACTATATCATTCTTTCATCATTTTTTGCCAAAAAATTACATTTAAACAATTTTTTCTTGCACAATAATATTCTTAAAATAAAGTTTTTATCTTTTCTCTGATTTAACTGACATTAAATATAAAAAAAGGACCGTTTCTACACTTTTTCAAAATCACGGTTCCGAACGTAGTTTATCCTCTTTCCAATCAACATCCTATTTATCTGAAAGTAAATGGCAATACACAATATCCACCATAAAGATTCTTTGATATATCCTTGAGATTTTTCTGAAATACTAGAAATCAGCGCATAAAGTTCAAGTAAACAGCTAGTGAATGTATTTATGTAAATTGCTTACCATAAAACCTCAAAATACATTTCCATCAGGAAACCCTAATATGTATATACATATATATGTTTGTGTGAATGTGCCGCTGTGTGCCTTTTTAAATAAAAGGGAACGTATTATCGAAATAGAAGGCAAACTTATTTTTAGAAACTTATTTCCATAAAATCCCTAAAATATGTTCTTTATTCGACTGAAAGAAATGCATTCCATAATCATGAGTAGAACATTGAACCGGATAAATAAACAAAAGATGAAAGATTCTTGGGAGGGTTGTATTTGCGAATGGAAAGAAAATTTAAATTAGATTTAACAAAAGATAAGGGTTTGTGTGTTTCTTGAAGGATATATTGGCCTGTGATTTTATGGCATTTATTCTTCGTGAAGCCACCCAGAAGGTAAAGTGGTTAACGACACTGATTGCTGTGCTGTAGGGTTGGAATCACAGAGTAGGCATGAATGTTTACTAATGTGTAGTACCTGTGCGGTATGGGGACACTCTAAATAGTCGCCAAGCCAAAAATCCTTTCGAGAGGTTACTCTTGATCACTCCCAGGGTGTTTTCCCTCAAAATTGGGGTGGAAACGAGCAAAATCGTACTGTCACTTGCATGGTGCTCAATGCTGCGGCTAACGACAAACGTAATCTACCCCTTTGCCACGGAAGCCTCGATCTGACACCGTCGATTGGATGGCATAGGGAGCAATAATAGCCTATTCTTCGCGGAATATAGTTTTCTATACTTAAAGCTTGTAATATGAAAGTTTCAATTACAATTTTCTCTCTTTTTAGCTGTTGAACCTGCAGGTCCTTCTCCCGTGTCCAGCCTCGATCGTCTGTCTCAGATAGTGGAAAGAATCAGTCCCAACGCCAACAGTCTCATCAATACAGTTTCCATGACGACAGAGAACAGACTCGTCTGATTGACATTCAAACGCAAGTCTTCCTTCGCGACGGGACAGAATCGCCTGTGAAAAAAGTGTATAAATAAGCATAGCAAAGTAAATGTCTGATGGAAAACATGGCGACGAGAATTTGGCACAAGCGTGTATGGAAGGAACCTCATCCTATAGAAATAACTATTTATGTTTTTTTCTCTCTCTTATACTGGAATATATGAGGGTTGGAACTTTAATAGTGGCAGCTATTTATGGGGAATACAAAAGTGATTCATGTCACCATGTTTTACAGTCCTTCAATATTGTCGCCAGCATTGCGTATAACCCATTTACAACAATGTGGAAGTCGCAAAACACATGTAGCAGTGCCTATTCTGTTGGCAGTTCCATTCGACTGGTCTAATCTCTGGAATAGTTTTGAAGCGAATGCTACGAAGAGGTTCCTTCCTCTTAGGAATTAAGTCAAAGTCACAAGGGCTTAGATCTGGGGAGTATGGAAGACGGTACACTTACTTTAGACCGAAAGCTAATACAAGGATCAGTTCTTCACATCACTCTACATGCGCGTGACGTAGGAAGGACGAGTCTTTTTGGTTAGAGGTAAGGTGGGTATGTAGTTCTCGTGTGGCGTAAGCGACATTCTTTGGTTTTGTTGAGTAGCGTTTTTACGGCAGTGTTGCAACTGTTAAAGTTCCAACCCTCGGAGTTAAGTGTTATTGAAAGTGTTCTATAATTAATTGTAAATAAAAATGATGGAATAATACAATATACCGAATGGGCTAAATTCTTGTGATGTCATAGTCACGTGATAACTATAAACACATGTTTACAGTCAGTCAATTAAATTTACGTGACGTCATAGTCACGTGATAACTATAAACACATGTTTCCACTCAGTCAATCATATTTACGTGACGTCATAGCCACATGATAAATCAAATCGCGTGTTTCAAGTCAATCAGTTAATGTGGCTCACTACTACCAGTTTTACAGAAATTTTCTTTTAAAAGTACATCAATAATAACTTACATAGGTAAACAAGATTAACTTGATTTAAAAGTACACGCACAATATAGGATTTTTTTTAATTTTGGAAAACTCTTTGAAGATTCCTAATACTTGAATATAATTACAAAATTATCAAATTTGAAATTTCATCTAAATTTTAGAAATAGAACAACAAGTACAGGTGTAATGTCATTTTGAATGAACTTGTGATTGTTATTTATCATCTGACGTCATGAATTTAACCCATTATATGAAACCTGAAATAATCACACAACCCGTAAATATTTAATATAATACGAGATACTCAAATTATTCATTCAAAATGTATTCGAATTTGGCTGTTTTTATTGACGTCACTACCCATAAGATATTTGAAATAAAAAACAAAATTTTTAACGAGTAAATGCGTATCAATAAAAGTTTTTTATAAAGTCTGTTTTTGTATGACGTCTAAGAATAAAAACTAAATATTTTTAGCTATTTTCATATAGGTAAAAGTTCAACTCATTAATACGTTGTTTTGACTTTGCTATCGGATGAAGTCCGCAATTTATTTTTGCAAGAATCGATCAATTTTTCCGATACAAAATATATTTCATGTTTCGTTCCCTACATTGTTATGCTAAATTTGTTTTTCCACTTTAAATGTTCCAGGAGAAAAATCATGTATTTAAAAAATGGAATGCTTTATGAATTAAAAAGCATAGAATAATAAAAGGATATATTTTACAAAAATGTCACCAATTTATTTGACATTATAGAGAATTCTTTCTCTATCAGGAAATGTATTCATGTTTGGTTTAGGTTTTTGATATAAAGTGAAATTACATTAAATGTATTAGAATATTATATAAAAAAATTTTTAAACTGTTACATCGGAGGATAAAAAAAATTGAATTCTGTATATATTTAATCATGAAAATATTTTAGAAATATAAACAATCAAAGTTCTTTTTTTAAATAGAATAATAAATTTTCTATTAAATTATGTATAAAATATGTATACTATATATGTATAAATTATTTCTACCGGTGTGTTTTATCGGAATTTTACTAAATTTTACTGACGCACTTGAACTCAAGGAAGTGAACAAATAATCAGAATAAATATGAAAAAAAAATTATTATTACTTCTCTATCATTTTTTTCTTACAAGTAAACATTTACAGTTTTTTAAACAACTCTCATTTATAATATATGCAATTTTTGGATAAATGTATTTTTATAATACGTTATGTGATACACACATCTATTTTAAGTAACATGAATACCTCGTACTGTTTTTCAAGGGAAAAAAAGTTTTTATACAATATGTAAATTGCAATAATTTATTGAAAATGAAATGTATTTACAATTGTTTGTGTTGATGAAATCCGAATAAATGTTTTTAAAATTGTATTTTACTCTCATTTACAAGCTGTGAGTTGCTTTAATTATTGAATAAATATACAAATATTACTTTGTATGTAATTGGAATTGGTTGAAACATTTCTGGTTTAATATATACAGTAAGCCAGATGGGCGGCGTAACTGGTTTGGCGCTGACCTTGTACGCCCAAGTTTGTGGGTTCGACCCCGACCCAAGTCGGTGGATTTTCATGATGCAGGAAATAGACAGCGGCCATGTCGTATGATTGTGCGACGCGTTAAATATCCCTAGAGTGCCTGTTTGCTTAGGTGCTCACACCAAATTAAATTCCTTTTCGGTTTTGCATCGTCAGAGCTCAGGTGCCTCCCTTTGGGGAGGAAACTGGGAGTCAAAATTTCTTGCTGCGATTGGTATCCCACCTATATGGTGTCGCACTCAAAAAGAGATACCAGCTCCCGGAGAATAAACAAGGTCTTCAATGTGGTAAAATACTAATCCGCAGCCCCATTTGAAAAACAGCAATGATGGTCAAGAATTATTTTATTTCATAAGCGATATTGAAAGATTCTTATGCCTTTAATATATTTTTGCTGCTATTGATAAACCCAAAATCTTAATTCCTTTTCTCTCTCGTCCTTCTTTTTAAGGAAAAATACAATATAAATACAATACTTCTATTTAAAAATAGTTTATTTCTATCTTCATAACTCTCTCTTAATTTTTAGTTCACTTTCAAGTTGTCGCGTTTTTATTTTATCATTATTATAAGGTGTACTGATTGCCAGAAATTTATTGATAGATATTATTTTGCCTTTGGATTAATTTCCAATGATATAACACATAAAAGTGACGTATCAAGAAGGAATTAGATCAACTTGCTGATTAGACAGCACGATCCAGGGACGGTAGCAACACGAGGGGTACTGGTGGCGGACTTCGTAGCACTAAACCCTGATCAAGTTACGAGGGCCACTTCTGAGCTAGCCCTCCCCCTTCCTTACTTTCCACACTCCGACAACGGGATGACTTGGAACCTCGACAGATTTTATTTGCACCAGCCTTTCTACACGACGGATTTTCAGCGGAATTAAGTATTCAACAATGCTAGCTAATGATAAGTGGTTTGTTACAATGAATGGTTAGTTGTTCTATTAAATATAAGTACAGAGGTGAAAAGAAGGGCCAGTGGCATACGTAGAACCCCGCAACCCCTGCATCACGAGGGGGCCCAGATGTTCTCCTTTATGCCACTGGGGAGTGCCACACTACAGGATGTAAAATCTCGTCGACTTTTTTCAGTGCTAGACGAGTACAAGTGTCACAGATGACAACCAAAGGAATCCTGCTGCCATTTGGCAGCCCATACCATAATTCCTAGTTGCCGGGTCCAAGATACCGCGCAACGCGCGGCAACACTACAAATCGGTGTGCAAAGGCGAAAAATATTCGGTGCAATGGTTTCCGCAACCTCAGATTCCCTTTATTGAGACACGTATTTGCAGTCGCTGACAATGGAAATGAAAATCAATTCTCAAAACATAACAAAAGTTGGATCTTATCACACATATAGGAAAGTTATTCCGGAATACTGGCGTAAGGTATCCGACTACTTGCGACAACTTAAAAAAATAGATATAAGGGGGATTTTTTTTTGTGGTTTTTAGATTTGGTTAGTACATTTTAAGAAAAATATTTTAAAATGAAGAGGGTAAAAAGAAATTATTATCACTAAAATGGGAAAAATGGGTCAAAATTTTTAATACAAAAAATAGCACAAACGTGACCCATTCTATAACAAAAGTTTATAAACAAAGTTTCAATTTTTCAATTCTGATGTGTTGCTATGTTATTCATTTTCGAAATGACCTTCAGGATAAGAGATATTTTAATTTTTACAAAAACTAGCGCATTTAATCTTAGTTATTATATGAAACTGATTAAAAAAATCAGTTATTATGTTTACACAAAAGGCTGTTAATTTTGTAATAAAACAGTGATTGATAAATCTCAAGGCTAAAATACTTCTCTCTATTAATATATAGAACATACACAAAAAATTCAGTAAATTATTGTTAAAACTTTTTGAGCAATTGCTGGCTTCTTTTGAGAGCCCCCCCCCCCCAAAAAAAAGAAAGAAAAAACACAAATTTTTTGAGTAAAATGCGTTTTAAAGTATAACATCTTGCTTAAAGATAGTAATGACATCTGCTAAAACACTCGTAGTTTTTGTTCTAGTAACGGGAAATAAAAAGCATGGTATTTTTATAAAGCTATTAAAATATTCCATGCTTTGTCAAAAAAGAAAACACATTCTGTACAATCCTACATTATATTTGTTTGTTAAGGGAAGGTACTATAAAAATTTCAAAAGGAATAATTTAGAAAAAAAGAGAAAATTCTTTAAAATTAATGAATTTAAAATGAAGCAAATAGCGCTTTGCTCATTCTCAAGTTGAAGCAAGGAGCAAATAGACATATCTGAACATGCATTTCAACAAAGAAGGTTCAATTCATAAAAATCTTGTTGATATTTTATTACCATGTTTTTATTAACTCGCTTTCTTGTCTGTCCGGGTGGAATTTTGTAATTCATTTTAAACTAACTTTCCGATAAGCTAGAGACTTGAAATTTAGACCATAGCTCAGAAGTGGATGACAATGCATAAAAATGGGAAAAAGGAATTTCTAGTCTCTTTCCCAGGTCCCCGAAGAGGCGGGCCCTAATTTCAACGAATGACCCTTTAACTCTAGAAATTAGACGAATTTGCACGATCAATGACCACCTGTCGATAGCACGGGTTGAGTTGCGTCTACAAATATAATTTCGTGGCTCTGGAATCAAAAGAGGGGCCCATAGGTTACTATGTTTCTCTATTATCTTGTTTTCTTGTATGTCTGTCACGTCGGAATTTTGTAATTGACTTTAAACTAACTTCCCGATGAGCTAGAGACTTGAAATTTGGACCATAGCTGAGAAGCGGATGACAATGCATGAAAATGGGATAAAGAGAAGTTCTAGTCTCGAACCCGGGCCCCTGAAGAGGCTTGCATGTCTTTCCAGGTGGAATTTTGTAATTGATTTTAAACTAACTTTCCGATGAGCTGGAGTCTTCAAATTTGGACCATAGCTCAGAAGTAGATGACAATGAATGAAAATGTAAGAAAAAAGTTCTAGTCTCAAACCCGGGCCCCTATTTCGACAGGGGCCCCGTAACTCGTAGCTTGCACGAATTACACTAACAAAGACCACATGTCAATAGCACGGTTGAGTGCGTCTACGTACAAATCTGGCCAACCCCAGTACATTTCATTAACTCGCTTTCTTGCTGTCTTCAGGTAGAATTAATTGATTTTAAAAATGATGACTAGAGACTTAAATTACTATAGCTCAAGTGATGACAATGCATGAAAATTACAAAAAAACAAAAAAAAAAAAATAAAAAATACTTATTACATACCGTTGCACCACGTAAAAAACATTCATTGTAGATTACAACTTAACATGCTTGTGGTTGTTTAAAATCTCTTTTTTATTTCATTTTGATTTTTGCGTTACAAGTGCTGTTTTTTAAAAATTTCAAATGGAGAGAATGAAGGATATTTTTATTCAGATGCCATTTTTTTCTTTCGAAGCGACGAAATAATGACATTTTGCAATCAAGCAATTGAAGGTTACACTAACAAATGGTTTATTACATAGAAAAATGAAGTGAAGAAATACTGCGTAAAACGTAAGGAAATAGTTTGTTCTAGTGAAAAAAATATATGTAATAAGCTAAATACACACATAAAACATATTATCCAAACACAAATCTTGGCAGAAAATTTTGATGAGCAGACTTAAAATAAGTACAACATTTAATGCAGATTTATGGATTATACTTATGCAAACAAGAGTTATGAATTTAATTATTCAGAGTCATTAAAAAACAAGAAAATATATTCTTTTAAATAGATAAAATTGAAAAGGAAAAAATAATTTAAGATAAAACTAGTAATAAAACTATTTAAATATAAATTTTTTTTTATTTATGTTGTGATTCGCATTTTACCATAATTACATAGCACACACACAACATGCATACGTTTTAAAACTTAAACAGTAGGGTACATAATTTAGAAAACCATAAGCACACTGACGGTACTTACGTATTATCGCAACAATCGCCAACTCTATTATTAACTCGCCAAGTTGGCAACCTTGATTTCGCATGTGTCTACGCGCTGAATTGGCATCTATGTGCTTTGTTTCAAAAATGTCGCCAATAGGTTGCGATAATGTGTAAGCACCGTATTGACTGATATTTAAATATATATAAAGTTTTTTTTTGTTGTTGTTGTTTTGTTTACAATGACTAAGAACACTTTAAGATTATTTTCAAAACATTGTTTTCGAATTTTAATTTACATACACATTGGGGCTAAACATTGTTTATATGTAAATAAAATTGATAATTTCATTACTCTTTAAATAAAAATAGTTAAACAAATGAATTTTTAAAGTTAACGCATTAAAGAAGAAATTAATAATTGCCAAATAAATCTCAGTTGTATACTTGGCTTTGAAATATACCAAAAAAAAAAAAATTTCTAACAACATCAAAAACTGATTGATCTCCAAAAATTTTTTAATTAATCTTTCTACAATAAAGAAATGACAAGTAAAATTCTACTGACAAGTAAAAATTATACTAAAAAAGAAAGATAATCATTATCGAAATGTTACATAATTTTTGATATTCCAGTTACTAACTGCTTCTGAAATTTGAGAATTTTCAAACGAAAACTTTACCCCAAATAGAAAAATTTGAAAATAATTATTTTATGAGATTGCTTGCTGGTTTATTGATTTGGTTTCTGTAATTTATGATGAAAGTCAAAACTAATTCCATAAATTCCATTTGGCAGACAGCATAAAATATTCGAAAACTATTTGAGAACTAAATGCAAGAGAAAATTATTTAATGCAATGTTAGATCGTTTGATTGCTTACAATCAATTTATACTTTAAATATTGCCTGTATTTCATTTTCGTTTTGTCGATAGATGGCAGCTCAGATTCTTGACTCCAAAGAGAATTATCGGCTTCAAAAAGATATGATAAAAACTAAGAACAAAAAACACTTATTTCAAGCGGTTCTTAAGAATTCTATTATTTGAATTTCCACGATCTTTTACTTTAATTGGAGAATTACAAAATACGCAAAGAGAAAAGCATTAAAAAATATTTCCAATTTTTTTTCACACAAGAAACAATTCTAAAAGGTACAGTTTTGTCCTCATTTCAACTTTAAAAAAAATATGTTTATCAAAATGTATCAGTTAAATCGATTTTTAAAAATTGTATAATAAATTGTACAAAGTATTTTATTAAAAATATTAATAATAGATGGCAGCACAAAGTATTTAAAACATTTCTAAATTTTACAATTTCTGCTTGAAGAATTTTGTGCTGCCATCTAGTGGTTACATTTAATACAAAATATAAAAGTTATTAGTATTTTTGCAAAGTTTTTTTTTTTTATTATTGAATTATTTGCGTTATAAGCAGTTGTTCCACATTGAAATTATTTACTGATTATCTTGGCAATACTTTTTTAAATATCTGTTTCAAGATTAAATGAATATAATAGTTAGAAATAATTTACTTTTAATTAAGAGTCGTAAAAGTATTTTTAAAGATATTTATATTTATTACAAATTTTTAATTATGTAAACGCTAAGCAATGATAACATTACCAATTTTAAAGAAAAACTAAAATCCTTGGAGCACGTGCTATAAGAATTGCAGACAAATGATATTTATAAAGAATTATTTTTTATAATTATATATTTCATTTTTTATCAAAGCTTTCACGACATTCGAATTTGACTGGAGATATTCCACTTGAAGATAGGTCCCAGCCTATTACTTATATAGTTACGTGTTTTGTCAAAGCTTAATTTAAATATTCATACATTGAAATATTTTTAATGTCATCCTGTATTCTTAGATGGCGCCATTGTAGAGAATATCTGGTGTATATGTTCCCCTATATGACAAGTCATAATTATTGTAAGACACTTGGATACGCGGAGATTTTTTTTTTTTTTTAAGCATACATTTTCCTACATTATTGTTAATGTTTTATACTTTATTTCTAAATAGCCTTTGCTGTTTTAATTTCAAAATGAGACTCAAGTAAAAGATAAAGTATCTGTAATTTAAAAACGACAGGAAAGAATCTAATTGTGTTTGGTCGATTTTTAAAAAACATTCTTGCTGCGTATCAGTAGAGTTGTATAGCTGAAAAGAACATGGAGTTGATTTTCGCTTTCAAACAATTCGTACTCATTTTTAGTACGTTTTATTTTCTAAAATCTGAACTAAAAAAGAAGGAAATAAATCAATTAAAATCAAACCTGTCTGGCCAACAATCAGTTTCCAATACGCCTGAGGTAAAATTGATGAATACCATTATTGCTGCTTTCGAAATTTCTTATCTAGCAAAGAAGAAAAACACTTTTTAGAATGTTGAATTGTTAAAAAAAAAAGAGTTTCTAACTTGTTCTAATTGTTTATTTGAGGAGCTTTCAATAAACGTGAAGCTATGTCAGCAGTACAAGACTTGTAGTTGTCAGATAACACCTTTACAAGAAGAATACGCGCAATTTTTTTTAAAAAAAACCTCAGTTAGAATATTTATTGGAATTATGCGACTTATTCACAAAACGATATGACGAATCTCAAATACTACACATACATAATTTGCAATTACGGCCAGAGAAGCATTCAGTAACTTAACTTTAAAAGATTACCCACTAAAACTGTACCTATGGAAGAGAAGAACTGTTATCCCTATGACATGAAGAGGGGAACAGATAGATATTTATAACATGTTTTACAACATATGCAAATTCCGAAGATATGTCTCTTCAAGCAGTCGGTGATTTCCCTTTTAAGTCACTAGCAATGATTGATAATATTAATAGATTCAATGACTCTTGCTAGAAAGCTAAATCATTTTTAAAAGTTAATGTCGTTATGACTGTATCAACCACCCACAGAAAGCTTTTTTTTTATCGAGAAAATTTATAAACCTCGTGCACCACACAATGCATCACACGGGGGCTAAAACACAAAGTAGAGAAGGAAGTATTACAACACAAACATCCATGCCTTCTACGGGATACAAACGCAGGCCCTACAGCACCGCAGTCAGCGTCACTAACCACTATACCGGATGGGCGGTCCTAGGAAGTTTTGTACGGTAAAATATTGCCCTTCGGACACGTCATGAAAATAGTTATAAAAATATTAAGCTTTATCGTGCAACTTCTAGAAAATTCTGAAGATTCAGATCTCATTCTACATAATGAAGTACATCGAATCAGTAAAGGCAAAGTACTTGTAAGATTTGTGGCTTTAATTGAAGAAATACAAACAATCAGCTCAACGGCAAAATTCAAAATTTTGCTTGGCTTATGAACTTTTACTGATCGGTTGATTTAAGTACAGTCGACTCTCGGTAATTCAAACCTTCGATAATACGAACCTCTCACTAATTCGTAGTATATGCTCAGCCCCTAGAAAAACTCTTGATATTTCGAACTAAAATAATACGTTTGGGTTCAATCAATATTTCGAAGTAAAATCTGCGGCTGGCCAGACTACAGCATGAGATAAATCGAAGTTATCTTATATGGCTCTCGACAATTCGAACACCCACTATCATGTAAAGTCAAGTAGTAAACAGGTTGGACCTTATATGTTTTGTGTTGTATTGTTTCTGCGTGTCTTCTCTGTAACATAGCCCCTTTGATGACCATCTGTCTGCCATCTCTTCTTTGTGTTTCCCGGTTCCTCAAGCAAAAAGACACTTTTATTGCTTTCCTTTTTCAAGTGGACAATAGACCGGCCGCACTTGTTGTCAGCCGGCCATATCTTCATTAAACACGTGGCCTTACTACGCATGTGTTTAGAAAGGATGGTCCCCTATTGTAAAGAACAGATGCGTAGTATTGTGTATTTTGCGTCTGAATGACATGGCGATTTATGACTCATCAGTGTGACTTATGGTATTTGGCACCAAAAAAGGGCATGAGCCGGCCGGACTACTTTGAAGAACTATGGTGTTGGGGACAGTGTCAGAGGGAACCGATAACAGATTAAACAGATTTTTTCGTCAAAAAAGACTAATTATGTACACTATGTATTCTTTTAATAATTGTGTGGTAACGTTCAGTTACCTCTTACATCCGAACCCTCTTATATACCTGTAAATCCGGCTAGATGTATAGGTGGAACAGAATAATCCTTCCTTCCTTCCTTACTGCCAACTCGCGAAAATCGAATTTATATAAATCACGTTTGCTTACCCGATGAAAGTTGGTTGAATTAAATATTTCGTTTAAAGAGATAAGAAGATATTAGTGGAACCGCGTATAGATCCGTTACAATTGTTTTTAATACATAAATGTATTCTTTTAATAGAGGACTTTTAACTTCTGTGTAATATTTATACTGTATAATGTGTACTCTTAAAAAATTTTTAAATAATTTTATACATCGTTGTTTTATTACATAGTTTCAAATTTAAATGTGTTAGAAAAAAATTTCTCTTCGTGCATTTTGGGAGTTTCTTCCTACCCACTTGACAATTCGAACTGCTAACAATTCAAAGTTTTTCATTAGTCCCTCCAACCTGGTATTATTGAGAGTTGACTGTATTTATACTTGAAGCTGAAAAGACAAACATATAGTTTTAATGATATGATTTACTACCACATCAGCACATGTCACTTGCTCATCTCCCAAATATGAAACATAACATCTCGATAGTTTTTGCATTTGTTCGCTGACACACAAGCATTCTTGGAAATAAGAGGGGCTATTGGCTTGCAAAAGTTGCCACCAAGCGTGAAACTGACATTGCCGTTAATATTCCTGAATCATATTACAAGAAGATTACGAAAGAAAGAATTGTGAAGTCGTAGAACCAAGAATATCTCATTTCAAGAATATCTGGTCATGGTAACTTGAAAAGCTACATGAAAAAATTTAATTTAGTTCCATCATCTTCCTGTGATTGTAATATTGGTGACGAGGAAAACGTAGAACATGTCCTCCTTCTGTGTTCTAAGTATATCAGAGACAGAAAGATCCTAAGACTGGCTTTCAAAGGACTTGATAAAAATTGGCCTCCGAATTTTCGCCAACTTATTTCCACCAGAAATGTTTTTAAAAAATTCTGTGAATTTGTTGTAAATATTAAAAAACCATCATAACCTCAAAAAAAAATTTTTTTTTTACTCTTCCTGTAATGTGTGATTTAGCATTTACTTCTTTGAGATCAGTTTACAGCTGTCAATAGTCACCTTCAGCATAATTTATTTTTCTCTTGCCAGGTACATGTAACCGAAAAACAGTTTCGTGTATTGTAGAGTTTATTCAAGAAAGAGTGAAATAGTTGAAGATAGAAGTTTTGATTCTTCAAAATGACATTGTCCAAAAATCCATCTCTTCTAATGAGGTTAAGGAGCAGTGGCGTACATAAGGAGGGAGTTTGGGGGTTCACCCCTTATACAACAAGAGATTTTTATTTTTAACATAAAGATTACTTCTTGGCACTTCTGTTAACGTTTTTTTAAATGCAATCTCTTCATAAAAATACTCTGAAGCCACTATTTAGTAGCCACCATTAGGTGTCACTATTTAGGAGCCACTATTTAGGAGCCACTATTTAGGGGCCACTATTTAGGAGCTTCTATTAGGAGCCCCTATTTAGGGGGCACTATTAAGGAGCTACTATTAGGAGCCATTATTTAGGGGCCACTATTAGGAGCCACTATTTAGGAGCCACTATTAGAAGCCACTACTTAGGAGCCACTATTACGAGCCACTATTAAGAGCCACTATTTAGGAGCCACTATTAAGAGCCTCTATTAGGAATCACTATTAGGAGTCACTATTAGGAGTACAGTTGTTATTGAAAAGAGCCTCATATTAATTAAAATAAATTTTTTTTTGTTCCTTTTTGCTAGTGTGAATCAATATTTTGACCAGTAAATATCATAAAATTAAAATACACATCTCGGCTTGCAGACACGTTTTGGTGATAGCTTAAACAGGGATATCATCATTCTCTCCTAATTATGAAACAATAACTAAGAGGATCGCGTCAGACTGACCACCTGACCGGATAAGTTGCTCATGCGCCTCAGTGCCCAAGGTCATAAAAACTGAGATGACCACAGTTGTTCTTGGCCCTCAGAACCGGTTGCGCCACTGAGTTTTGTTTAGTAAAGAGATCCAATATTAAAGATCATATTAATTTTAGAAATTACATTTTCAAAAAGAATTTTTATACTAGCTAATTGTAAACAAAAAATTTGTAAGCCTTTGTCTATGTTATCTTGCAAACAAAAGATCACAATCAATATAACTCTCATATCTTAAAATTATATTTCTGGAATAATTATTTGTGTGTCTTGCGTATTATTAACTATAACACACAACCTATAATATTGCCTTAAAAATGAATGTTTCCATCATTTCACTAGTTTTCTATAACGTTCTCTCAAGTACAAACATGTGTAAAGTCCCTGCATCAGAGCAACAAAAGCTGTGATTCTTAGAGGAATTTTTCGGCTGTGACAGCTCACAGAAAAGTCGAATTATTTTTTGTTCTTTTCCCATTTCAAACTTGCCTTCACATGGTGCAAGTATCGACTCCAAGCACTTCTTTTCCTTTTCATTCCCGTCGCGTGCAGACGCATAAGCATCATTTCCCCCTCCTTCCCTCCAAATGATGAGAAATGTCCAAAGCATGCACAGATTCTCTTATTTCTCAACACGTTATTCTGCAATTTTCTCCGGGAGAAATCAACTGCAATGCTGAAAATTCCGAAAGTGTTTATAATATCTTTTATTGCAGAATGACATTTTTACCGGTTGATTCAAAATTAGTGTGACCAATTTAAAAAGCATATAACTATTTATGGCGAATTTCTAACATTTTACTACTGGTTTTATTATAAAAATGATACATTTAAATTACTAATCTAACCATTTTTATTAGTGCAAATAAGTTATAGTACCGAAATTAGATCCTCAAACCCGAAACGAAAATTTAAAACTTTTGAAGAATGGTTGTTTAAATTGTGTTATGAATAAAACATTTAAAAATAAGACACATTTTTCTAATGTGTTACAATCAAATTTCGAAAAGAAATAAAATTTGTCTCTCAATCCAAAGTTACAGGAAAAAATGTGGAACGAAAGGAAGTTCTTAATAAAAAAGTTGAAAAGAATTATCACTGTAAGAAATCCTCTGTCTCTAAGAACTTTCGCAAAGAAACTATAGGTATCTCAATCGACAATTTATTGTCAGATAAAGAAAATTTTCTTCAAAATGTAAATAAACCAGTCTGTTATCAAATGTCTGCAAAGGCCGCAGAAAAACGAGAAAAAAAAACGCTTTTGGCCTCTGTATTTAATGTTACGCAATGGTAGATACAAAACATGGATAATCTTGGATGAAGCACTGTTTCATCTGTCATCACAACTGGCGAAAGGAAGATAATATATTTCACTTGAAAAGCGCCGCAAAGACGCGGCTGTTATGGAAAAGGCAAGTTAGCAAGTTACATTTCAAAAATCTGTAATTGCACCACAGACTGAATAGTGATATTTACACTTTTTTGTTATTTAAATTAATTAGATGTTTCTTTACTTTTTTGTGATTCTTTATATACTGTTATAATTTATAAGTTACAAATTATTTTTTACGATATTTGCACTCTAATAAAACAAAAAAACACCAGTGTTTTCTTTTTTTTTCTCTAAAATTTCTACTATGGAGGGGTAGACTGGTATCTTGGTTTTTTTATCTAAAAATAATGAATACCGGTATTGAGCTTTTGTTCCGATATTGCAATCCCTAGTTGAAATATATGATTTAGGAGTTTAAATTTAGGAATTGATTTATGCAACAGTAGAGGAATTTTATCAAAATTCATAATACACATTAGAATTAACTCTGAAAATAATGAGAACTTTTCAAAAGTTTTAATTCAGTCTCTGTGTAGAAGTCCTAGCGATATATATAAGCAAAATATTACTATTATAGAAGTATTTCTTATAAAAAGAGAATGTTTTGAAAATATATCATTCTTTTTTTCCAAAAAATTGCATTAAATCTTTTTTCTTGTGATAATATTCTTAAGACAATCTTATACGTACATTCTAATTCAACCGATACTAAATTTCGAAGAAATTATTTATAATCTTTTTCAAAATCACAGCTCCGAATGTAGGCAGTCGGCTTAGGGGAAAAAAGTCCAAGAAGGGGAAGTTAAGAACCAATGAATCTGAGTTTAAAATTCTTTTTATCTAACATTCACAAAATTTTTACTACTTTTGAAAATTCTGTAGATCCTTCTTCAGAAATTTCTCTTCTATACGATCTCGAAATATATTTGTGAAAGTGGTACTGATGCAAACGCAGCATATTTATTTCACTTCATTTTTTGAAGTGTTTTCTCGGAAAAATCATTCCAAAAAGCAGTGAAATAAGACACCATCCCATATGTCAACGTCAAGACATCCTGCGAATTATACATCGATACCACATGAAAAATGCATGTTTCTCCGTTAGGGGAAAAGTAAGCACGTACTCCCCTCTGATTGTGAGGATGCAATAGGTTGGCGGCCCCCTACTGGTCAGTGACCCGTATCTCTGGCACGATTCCAGGCCATCCTCTCTCAAGGCCAATCGTTGCTCCTCGTGCTCTTCACATCATCCGTCGGCTGAAGGTCGATCGGTACAACCACATGGAGCAATGACCAGCTCGCACATGTTTATTTTTGGCTCCATCTCTCGTACTGGAGGCTTATACTGTGCGAAGATGCTCGGAGGTACAATGATGAAGGAGCATGAAGATGTCGAAATGTGTCTCATTTAGAATTGCGAAGGGGATGTAGTCCATGTTTTGATTGGATTCTTTTGAATGACACAGGTGTTTTGCAGAAATTATATATATATAGAAACAGATTTAGTTTGGATATGAAATAGGGTGGAATGCGGAAATATGGAGATGGTTTCCGAACACGTTCGGAGTTACATTTAAAAAAATTGCATACTTAAACATTATAAAGGCTTTTTTAGGACTCAATTCCAAAAAACACTAATATTTAACTATAATAACATTTAAAATAAATTACCTCAATTTTACAAAAATCACAATTATAAGTGAAATTTTAGCAATATTTTTGAAAAACTTCAAAGCAATTAGAGAAAAAAAGTAATGAACTTTTATTAGTAAAAGTATTACTAAAACAAATTAGATGCATTTATTTAGAAAATGTACTAAAATTTTAATGCTTTATAAAAATTTGAAGATTTTAGAGCTGATTGAGTAAACATTGTAAGAAATGTGACATTCTTTATGAGACCCTTATTTAAATAACAAGCCATAGCTCAAAAAGAGTTCATACAATAAGAAATATTTTAGGGCATTCTCTAGAAAATAACATAAATATCAGGTTAAAATTTTTTATAGAAATACATTAATAACATTTTGAGTTATCATACTCGCCATGATAGATTTTGAGCAATTTAAATGCCCACTTCTGGTAGATCAAAGACCCATTTCCGGTTTTCATAACTTTATAAAATTGATTGTAACTTGGCCTTTAGGTAGCGTAGAAACAAAACAAAGTATGAAATAGCTCTATTCAATAAATAAAAAAACAAAAATATCTGTCTTGACCGAATTTGGACATTTTCAACGTGTTCGGATACCTTTATTGGAGCCTATCTATGCAGAAAAGATGTTCTATGGCAAAAAATTAGAACAAGAGTTTTTTTTTTTAAATTAACTTTAAAGTCTAATATTGTCATAAATGGGTTGAATTTTCAAAAAAAAAAAAAAAAAGAAAGAAAGAAAGAAAACCGGTTCTCTTTTGCTTAGATGGTTTTAGCAGGGCTTCGAACCGTAATTTTTTCGTTCCGGTTCAACTATAAAAAAATATATCGGTTTAGTTCCGGTTTTCGGTTCATTTCCGAATGAATAATTTTATATATTATGTTTATTCTTATCTCTTCTAAAAATATATTTCTATCATAAGCAAAAACATACACAAACAAAAACATATATAAACATTCGTTAATGATCGTATGCTGAGGTGCGAAAAATATAACTCAAACTGATATTTTTTTAAGAAATCATGTATACATCTAGCTCATTCAACTGAATTAATTCTGCTTTCTGCAAGTAGTTTCATGCAAAAATGAAATAGTAAAGTACGAGTGAACCTCAAAACACACAGGAAATCGAAAACATTGCGCATGTAATGATGATAATTATATTATTGACGTTATATTAGAAAATATGCCGGCTGGATGGCGTGGTTGGTTTGTCGCTGGCCGTCTACACCCAAGATTGCGGTTTCGACCCCGACCCAAATCGGTGGATTTTCTTGATGCAAAAAATCGGCGGCGGCTATGTCGTATGATTATACGGCATGTGAAAGATCCTTAGAGTGTCTGTTTTGCTTGGATGCTCTCGGCAAAATTAAACCCTAGTACAAAGCTCGCATCATCAAGAGCTCAGGTGCCTCCCTCTGTGGAGGGAACTGGACGTCAAGATTACTTGCTGTAATTGGCATCACCTATATGGTGCAGCGCTAAAAAGTGGTACCAGATCCTTAGGAATGTACTAAGTCTGCAAAGGTTTATAATACCAATGCGCAGCCCCAATGAAAAAAATATTAGAAAATATTGATAAGTTTGTAACGGGTCTATCCGCGTTTTTCTTTATAATCCTCTTGGGGAAATACTTTCTTTAAATATTATTTAATTGATAACTTCCTCCCGAAGAAGAAGACGTGATATATGTAAATTATGTCTTGTATTTACGTATTAGCTTTCGGGTTCGAGTAGGAGAGAGAGGTTGAAAGCTAAAGACTAACAGTGAGGATTAACGTAAAATAACGTAAAGTTAGACGAAAGCATATCGTAGATTATTTGATTAATATTAAGATTACCGATTTGCTCAATTAGTTGTTAAATTGAATTCGGACGATTTGGATTGGAATACCTAAGAAATTATCTTCAAATATAAAAAGGTGTATTGCCTGGACGTGCTACGTGTAAGTGATCCAATTTATCATCATATCTCCAAATATCTCGCCTACTTCGCTATTGCTCCCATGTTTATCAACTGGTGCATTTCTTAACTTGGGTTGTTGGATTTGTGTCGTTGTTGAGATTTGTAAATAAATTGTGTTGTTTTCAATGTGGCTATTTTTCTTTCTAACTCTCATACACTGATGGCTGGGGAAACCCAACTATCATTACAAGTTGGTTGCAGTAACAAAAAGACTGAAGATACATCAAACCGAAATAAACCGATTTTTTTTTCGGTTCAGTTCCGGTTTTCGTTCCGACCAAAATAACGGTTAATTTTCGCTTCTAAACCCTTAATTTTAGACTCAAAATAATTATTTTTCTTCAATATAAAGAACCAAAAACGATAATTATTGATAAGTGAATAGTAAATAAAATATTACAACATTTTTCTCATGAACAAAAGATCTCTCTCCCTGTACCGTTGAATCAGTCTGATCCAAACTGTTTCCCGTCTTCCGCTTGTGACGGGTTCTTACGCGTTTCACTAACCTTCTCATATATTCTTTAAATGTTTTATTTATTTCAACCAATCTCCACCGGGAGCCAAAGCGTGATTTATGCAAATGAGATATTTTATATAAGTTCGGGTTTAGCGAGTTAGAAAAGGGAGAGAATGAAGAGAGAATGAAATGAAATGAGAAAGTGTTTTTTTAAGTGTAAACGTAGATGTTGTGAGGGAGTCTATCGTACCGTTGTGGATAAAATTAGTTCATAAAGGACTGCGAGAATAGCTGAGAAAGAAGTCGCCTATTAAAGGAATCCTAATTCAAGTTGTTCCAATCAAGATATTAAAGAAGCAGCTAGGCGAACCTGCCATAACATAAGAAATCAGGTTAGTTTTATTTGTTCCAATTAAGTATAAGTGTGTAGCTGTAATTGTACAGGTCGACCCTTCGTGGATTCAGATAGGATTCCGTCGTTCATGATTATTGAATCCTTCTCATTCTCCACTGTGTTTTATTGTTCTTAAAATTGAATGGTATTTGTGTAATCTCTTAATTAAGGAAGCTCAATAAATAAGATTGATTTGTTAAAATAAGTAGTGAATTTATTATGCATTCAACACGTTCAGATTCAGGTAATACCCGAAGGGGAATTGATAATCTTAGAGGTAGCGAGAGGCTACGACACGCTTTATTGTGCAGTCATTTCGACGGTAGACTTTCTTAAAAATTTAATATTAAAGAAGCTGTTAAATGTACCTGGTGTTTATATTTTGTAACTATTAAATAGATATCCTCATCGCCGTAATAAATGTTAAAAAGTACGAAATACTTGTTTTTCTTTAATAAAAATTACTTTGATTTCTTACCGTAAAAAAGTTCTAATGCCTACATTTCCTTCTCCTTGTGGCAGAACTTAACATAAGATTAATTTTTTATTTTATTTTCCTTCTTTATTTATATGCCATAGAACAGTGTGTGATACATGTCGGTTCCTGCTTGTCTCTGAAAACCCTTGTCTACCTGTAAACCCGGCTAGGTGTGTGGGAGAAACTAAATGATCCACAGACATGATTTCAATCTTATTAATTTATTGTTACCAAATATCTATCAGCCACAATAACAATCTAATTAAGGTAGGCGATTAAATCGTGGAGTGCAGAGGTGAGATTCTATAACACGGGGATACTACTACGGACCCTCAACTGAATCTAATACAACTTAAAAACGCTCAAATATAACTACGTCGCACACTAATAAGCTATCCCCTAATTAATCAAGCTCACTATGCCTGCACTTTGTATGCATCGTATCCTACACTGAAAACTTGCAAGTGATCTTTATCGGGCTTGATCAATGTCGTTAGATCCACGCTTTGTAATCTTTTTCCTGGACAACTCCAAGATCTCTTACTAATTCCACTATCTCTCTTTCAATCTTCAACTAACAAACTAACTCGCAGACTCTATGCTAACTCCTACTTGCCAACTCACAAACTCGCGAAAACAGAATTTATATAATATACTTCATTTACATAATCACGCTTTCTTGGACGACGAAAGTTGGTTGAATAAAATTATTTTTCCCCAGAAGAGTCCCCAAGGTACTAATATAGTCACGAATAGAAATCGTCACAAGTGGTCTTCGAAATTTTTCAATTCACGGAACCCTAAGAATTAAAGGTGCTTTCGTGAAACCCCTAGAACTAGAAAGTGTGCCGAGGAACCCCATTCCATACACATACTTCAAGGAATATATATCATAAAATAATATTTAAAGTAGATCAACATGTTATAGGCACTGCATGTAAAGACAGAAAAAAGTAGTGCATTTATTATTCAAAAATTCTAGTCTAGTTTTTTAATATACTTTACTCATTAAAATATTAATTTGTGATTGAAATGTCACCTACTCATGCATTATATTTAGTAAGAGGGATTTGTGCTAGTATTTCTTACTCAAACTATAGAAATCTAGGTCTATTGAGATTAAATACAATTGCATTACATATTCTGGGTTTAATTTGTTTTTATACTTGATTTTTGTAGCCACTTAAGTTGAAAAAAAATATTTTATTTAAACACAATGTTCTGAATGTCCTTAAAATGTTTATACCTGTGTGAGAAATCCTGTGCATTTTGCATGAATTTGCAACCTAAAATTTAGAAGCTGTTCTTGCTTAAATTTAGATTTTAGCATTAATTCTATTGATATGTAATTCTCTTTCCTTCGTTATAGGTGTTGTTTTTCACAAATGTAAAAAGGTGCATTTTCCATTAGAAAACTATTTAGATTTGCAAAACATTGTGCTAACTAACAAGTATAAAATTATCTCGTGGAACCCGAGATAGTAAGCAATAGAACAATCAAAATCTATAGTAGGAAGTATATATATAAATATAAAAAAATTTTGATATTCTTTTATTATATTATAATAAAAGTTTTAAAAGTGTTGCGAAATAAAGTTATTATATATAAATAAAATTTTCAGTTTTAACGAATAGGGTGAGCTTTAGATACTTGTTTCTATATAAACTTCATAGGGAATGTGAATCCATTTTGCATACATATTGATTTCTTCTCGATTTTTTTATTGTGACTTGTGGAACCCTTGGGTATGCCTTGTGAAACCCCAGGATTCCGTGGAACATAGTTTGAAGACCACTGTCATAGAACATTTTTATCATATAGATAGGTTTTGAAATTTGAGCTCGCGGTAACCTTATAGTCATAGTCACGTAAATACTTCTTAATTTGGAATAACAAATATTGAATAACTGCAACTAAAATATATACCGTAAAATCTGGCGTATAACGTACACAGGTGTATAAAACGCAGATATACTTCGAAATTGCATTTTTTTTTAATTTTTAGGTATATTCGCCGTATAACGCGCACTCCCTTTTTTACGAAGGAACATGATATGTATGTGTGAAATAATCTTATGTTTTTAAGTCATTTATTCGAAGTATTATCCCAGGCTTTTGAAAAAAATAGAGTATACTTCTAGACAAACCCTTTAAGTTCATTAGGTATGCTATTTCTTTTAAATAAACAATATTCCGATCTATGTGGAGGCCTAATTTTTCAATGCTCACCTCTTTTTATATTTTTAATGCCATCATTTGTATACTCGGGTATAACGCGAACCTTTAAATTTTGATATTTTTTTATTTCAAAGTGCGCGTTTTACGCTGGATTTTAGGTATGTGAAGGAAAAAAAACTTAATGTAGGAGATATAACTGCAGAGAAGATTCCGAACCAACACAGCATTAATAACGAGTTTAAAAAGTAATTATTTTAAAGTAAACACAGTATTTATTCGAAGCTAAGCCACCGTTGATTTTCAGCTACACCCTGAATTTTCAACACGTTTTTATGAAAAAAATCTAGAAATATGTTACTTAATTTCATTATTTCTAAAAATCTAAATCTTGATATTTTTTTCTTCTTTTACTACTGTTGTATAGTATAACTAATATTGTATACATTATAAAATTCTTAAAAGAACCATTCCAAATTTGAAATCAGTCAACTGAAGATGATTTCACCTGTTGTCCATATTATCACCAGATCGTCTCGAATAAATATATTTATTCAATTTTTATAAATCGCAATCTATATTTGTATTGAAAAGTTAACTATTGTGAATGAAAAAGTTTCAAAAGTCAGCAAACACTCGTTTTTATGTATATATTACCGTTAAAGTGTGAAATCCATTATTTCATAGAATAACTAGCTATTTCATGAAATAACTAGACAAGCCAGTTAAAGTATATAAAATTTTTGAATTCTACGATTTATATAACTAGGTATTCTATAGAATTACTATTACTTTATCGTTAAAGTATTAAATACGGCACTCTCTCGAAAGTCCTTTGAACTGTTTCTAGCTGTTTATAGTCAGTTTTGAACCGCGATTCAAAGTGTCATCCCAGCAATCCTTACTTTAATAAATAACGAAAACCAAATTAAAAGTATTTCATAAACTTAAATTAATATTAAATTATAAAACTTAAATTAATATTCTCTTACATTTTTGTTTGAAAAAGTTTACAAAGTGTTTTTATGAAGCAACAGTTTTTTTTCCCAGCATGTATTTTTTTGATAATATTTAAATATAACTATTTCTGCAACATATTATCCTTTTTCCTTTTCTGTTTAGCGATGATAGGAATATGAGCAATAATAAATAGAAAAATCTACTTTTTCTTATTATTTATCAATTGATTATCAGGAATAGGGATGAAATATATTTCTTTTTTTATTGATTTTAGGTATTTATGATCAAACAATTTATAAAATAACTTTGAAATAGTTTATTTTTTACTTTTTAATGGTCTATCATTAGTTATCTCATAGAATAACTAGACCAAGTATTAAATTTTTCATCTATTATATACTTTAATTGACTTATCTAGTATTTCAAGAAATACCTAGTTTCTATTAAGTTACTGAATTAAACACACTTTAACGCAAACATATATATATTATGTCTTTTTCTGAAAAGCTATTAACTACAAATATCGTATCGCTATATTTTGGAATAGCTTATATTTGACAAGCTTTTGAAAAGCTATAAAATAGCTTATATTTATAGCTTTGAAATAGCTTATATTTAACTTTAGAAAGCTATTCTATAAACAGTTGGAATAAAATAAATACGGTAATTTATCGTTTAAGAATGTGGAATGACATTTAAATGCTACTTTCTTTATTTACGACTACAGGAAGTGTAGTCGTAAATAAAAAAAGTAATAAATTTCTTAAATAGCATAATTATATTGAGGAAGATTAGACAATGAATCGTTTTCTCGGCTATCAAAAACTAAAAATAAAATACTAGAAAAGGAAGGTATGTCTACTGTGTGAAACGTACTCTGCATGAAAAGCAATAATTTTATTAAAAAATTTTAATAACTCATAATTAATTGCTGTAAGTTTTCTTTGTAACTATTTAAAAAAATGTCTCTTCGCTTAACTTTTAATAAATTATGTGAGCAATCATATCAGGTGGGCACTCCATTTGAACAAAGAAATTAGGAGTGAAAAGAAGAATTGAATTTGGTGAAAAATCCGGATTTGTTTTTGGAGAGGAATTCTTATATTAGATTCATTCATCCTTTTTCACCTTATTTTATTTCGTTCATTTTTATTCTGCACATTTTTGATCTGTTCTACACTTCTTCAATCCGTCTTTCATTCATTTCGCAAACTTTTTACAAATAGGAACAGAAACAAGCTGTCTCCTCTACTTTTTCGATAAAGGATTTCTCATCAAAACAATGCGACGAACGAAACAAAGGCAAGATGAAACAGACGAGACAGAGAGGAGCGATGAAATGGACTAGATAGAGTAAAGATAAAACAGACGCCGAGAAGAGAGACTGCATAGAGGAGAGATGACAGCTTAGTGTAGAAGAAAGATGACGGTTTAAATTAGAGGGAGAGATCGCAGGCGAGATTATTTAAGTTGACACCCCATGTAGACCGTATTGCAGTTTTAATTAATAGCTGCAGAAGTTTATGGTTAAATTTAATGGTATTTAACATTTGTATTGCATTTTCCTTATTTATATTTTATAATTAGTATAGCCTGCAACTATTAGAGGCATATTTTTCCATTCCTACTATTAGTTCACTCTCTCCCTATATATATATAATATATATATATATATATATAACTTGTTCGAATTTTCAATAGTTAATAAACTATTTTCTATTCATCCACTCAAGTTCAAATACATTTCTTAAAACTTGTAGTGGAGGACATTTGATGTTAATACAGTTTTTTTTCAAATATTAATTCATTAATTAAATTAAAAAATGAAAATAGTAACAAAAAATAATAGTTCAACAGCATATATAGAAAGGAAAATCATTCGTTATGTCCCTGTAGCCCCATGGATAACGTGTTGGACTTCTAATCCAATAGATCCGGGTTGGAATCCTACCTGGAATGGCCTAATTTTAGAGAATGTGATTTCTTTTTTACTATAATATTTTATTAGAATAACTAAATTTAATTAATGAATAAATAGTAACAAACAAACAAAAAATAGTCCAACATCACACATAGAAATGAAAATGGAAAATTGCGAGGAAAATCGCTTTCTATTTTGTCACTTAATAGTGTGATTCTGTCATCTGTATATACATATTTATATTAATTTTAACTATTTAATAAAAAGTAACTAAAATGAGAAATTTTTCTTTGTTGACCTAAGTAGGAATTGACTTAGTATTATGTTGGAATCTATTAATTAGAGAAACAAATCAAAGTAACTCCTCAGGGACTCTACACTCTTTGCGAATAAAAATAAATGTAATATTTTCATCTTTGTTGGGTACGAAAAAAAATACCTATGGAGTGAGATAAAAAATGAGTCGAAACATTAAACAACTTGTTGGAATCGTAATCGCATGGAACTAGATGTTGGTATCATGGCCTCGGTAACCTAGTGGTCAAGGTATCGAACTCGTGGCCGATGTGTCATGAGTTCGATCCAGTACATTTGAAGATCCGACGTGCAGACGGGGCCAATGCACGTTAAATATGTCGAAGCTCAAACGTCCTCCCGTTGGTATGGTGTGGAAATTAGGAGAGAACTAGCCAGCTCATGTGTCCTCTTCTTCACTTGATCATGGTTCAGAAATTCGAGGTTCCTCAGCAATACCTTTTGTAATGCTTTATAATGCAACGTTAATAAACAAATAATCTAGTAACTATACAACAAAAATCTAATTTGTAACTAAGCTCAATTTTTCAATATCTGTCATGTGTAAAGACAATTGCAGTATTCCCTGTTTGTGCTTTCATATGAAATAACTCTAACCCCTATCTATTCTAATACCTCTCTTAACCATTTAGAAAAGGCTGATATAAAACAGGTAATATATAAATAAGAAATTTTAAGTCACTTCATACTTTGGTGGCGCCATCTGTCGCAGCTAGCTGTAACTTCGTCAGAAATAACGTAGAATAAATTTAAAATTAAAAAATAAAACTTAATCAATGAATTAATATTTGAAAAATTGTATTAGTATCAAGTGTCAACCGCTACAAGTTTAAAAAATGTATTTGAATTTAGTCGATGAATAAATGTATTCTAGTAAAAATTGAGCATTTGAACAAGATTTATATTGATAAATAAATAAATATAGGAGAGTGGGAACTAATAGTAGGAATTGAAAAAAAAACACAGAGGTACAATTCGAATTCAAGTTTTTTTATATTTGCACGAATCTCAGATAATACACGAGAACACTTTGTAAGAAAAGGTATTTATAGAACAGAATAAAAATTTCATCCTCGAAATGAAGCAACTAAAAATAAAACTGAACTTCACTACAAATTTAATTATAGTTGGGCTTGACTGAGTGAGTGAGTTGTTATTTATGTCGCAAGTGAGTGAGTAAATATTAAGATCGCACTGTTGAGCTACACGAGGGCTTTTGGCGATGGACCGCGTAATTTTGAACCATGGTCAAGTGACGAGGACGATACCTCAACTGGCACCTCCCTATCTAACTACAATACTACACCAACCGGACGAGTGTTATTTATGTCGCACTATAAAGCAACACGGGGCTACTGGTAACGAACCTCGAAATTTAAACCTCGAGTGACAGGACGACTTCTGAACTGACACCCCTCTCCAAACTACCACACCACTCCAACGGGGAGACTTTGAGCAACGACAGATTTAAAGTCCCTTAGTCTCCCTACGTGGGTGGCCGTGGTAGCAAAATGGTCAAGGTATTGGATCATGGCTGGCGTGTCATGAGTTCCAGCCCAGTACCACTGAAGACCCATCGTGTAGGGAAGCAATGCACGTCAAATCTGTCGAGAGCTCAAACTTCCTCTAGTTGGTGTGGTGTGGTAGTTAGGAGAGAGGGTGGCAGCTCAGGTGTCGTCACTTGACCATGGTCCAAAATTACGAGGTTCGTCGCCAAAAGCACTCGTGTAGCTAAACAGTACGACGTTACTATTCACTCACTCACTCACTCCTTACACGGAAGGTCTTCAGTGACACTCGGGCTTGAACTCATAACACGCTAGATGCGAGCTAGTGACAATGACCACTAGGCTACCATGGTCATATAATTGGGCTTGAGGTACCTCAGATTTTTCTAAAATACTCTTTGATTTTAAAATCAATTTAAACTTAAATAATTTTCGCTCATTATAAAAAAAATCGCGTATTTTGCATACAGAGAGTATAGTTCTTTGAAATATAGCATCACAGAATTTCCTAGAATAAAAAGTATATTTTTATAGAAAAAAATATTTATATGGCTAAAATGAACTGTCTTAAAAATACCAAAGAAAAAGTTCTATGAATTATTCATGTGCAAAATGAAAAAAAAATTAGTTCAAAGAAATTATTAATATACCAAGAAATTTTCGAGCTTAAAAGAAAATTTTCCCTATGGTTCCATGAATAATGGGATAAAAGATGGATAGTAAAAATGCTAATAGCTATCATTAACTATTTTAATGTATTAAAAAAGACAAAAAAAGCTCGAATGAATAAAATGATTTTTTGTCAATATATCATGTTTTCAAAATTGAATATCCATTATGGTAAATGTTTTATTTCCAGAAAAAGCTAAAAATCGATATCATTCATATTCTACAAAAAGAACATTGTCAACAAAATTGCTACTTTCAATTTATATATCTTAATATCTCTCTATCACTCCCTAAAAGTTATTATCATATTTCTTGCGAAAGAAAAGAAAACTTTTTATAAAAAAAATTTCAAAACAAACATTTCTCGAATCCCGCCAGGAATCTCGAACCTCCTTCTAAGAAAAAGAACATTCTTCGAAATGTTCTCCAAAAAAAAAAAGAAGTTTAGAAATCTTCTTATTATTTTTATTATACCGAGAACCGCAGAGAAGAAATATTCGAAAAACGTTTCTGCAGAGACGGAACAAAGAACTTTTTCGATTCTATTTGAGGTTTATTTTGGATTCCGTTCTTACGTTTCCCGCGAAGGCGAAGATGAAACATTTGGAAGGAAACACGAGAGCGAGTTCATTTTTATGAGTGCGTTCCAATAGCCTGAACGGAATATGGAAACAAAGCATGTGTATAAATGTACCAGAAACTGTTTTCCAAGGGGGGGGGGGAATTGCATTTTTTATCAATAAAAATAACAAGTGCAAAATCTATCTCGAATTCAGGTATAGGGTTTTTCAGTGTGCGTGTGGCTTTTATTAAAACAGAAATATAATATTTTCGTTAGAATTTGAATTTAATTTTATCAAAAGTTTTTCATGCCTATTTTGTGGGATTTTTCTAAGCATGCACAAATAAAATATTTTCTTTTCTTGAGGTTATATATACATTGAAAATGAAAAATGTATATTTTGTTGTTGTTGTTGCTTATCTCGATGTCTAGACAAGCTAGACAAAGTTCATGGTTTCCCTCACCATTAGAGGGTCCTCATAAAGATCTTATTTTGAAAGCCCCAGGCAGTCAAGAATGTGTTTTGGAGATGCTTGACAACCAGAACACCTAACACAAGTCAAAGGAGCTTTGTTTCCTTCTTTAAAAGTCGAAGTTCGGAGGTGGCCACTCCGGCAACGAGTTAGAATAGTTTGTTCCTGCCTGCTGCACATTGATGGGGAAAAGAACCATCAGGGCGTTTAGCCTTCTACCAGTGATGAGCAGGAGGAATAGTTGATTGCTTGCTTGTTAATGTAGGTGGAGTGTAGTTCTGAATAGGTGAGAGAGGCCGAGTTCCTAGTGGGTTGAGCTGCGCCATCTTTTGCTAGGGCGTCAGCAATCTCATTGCCGGCGATGTTAACGTGCGAAAGAACCCATTGTAAATGGATCACGCGAGAAGATGAAAGACATTTTACTTTCTCCAAAATAGCCACTCTGTGTTATCACCCACCTTGTGCCAGTTAGAAAGATGTTGTATGGCACTACGACTGCCAGATAACATCCAGATGCTGTTCGAACCAGGAATTGGGAGTGCCTCTTGAAGGCCTGTATCAATAGCAATGAGTTCATTGTGAAAGACAGAGCAACCATCAGAGTCCCTCAGCTTAATGTGACTGGAAAGGTTTTGGGACAAATACCGCTGTCAGAATGAGAGTGCTCATTCCTGCTGCCATCAGTATATGAATATTTTAAAAATAAATACAGTATAAAATTTGTTTGGTTTTTATAAACCTCGTTCTCTATATACATATTTACCTCTCTCTCTTTCTCTATATAATATAAATCTCTTTCTATCTTATATATATATATATATATATATATATACAATAATAATAGACTTACGTAACTCCAACCTACACGAACCTAAAGTTCCGCGATTTTAAAATCTCGTCGATTCATTTTTCGTTTGAGGGGGGGGGATGGGTGAAATTGGTAATGTGATTAAAGGAGTTGTCGATCTTGGTAGGCAAATAAATTTAGAAGTGGATAGTGCTAACGTTCAAGAACTACTAGAATCCTACAATTAGGAGCTGACAATTGATGAGCTCATAGAAAAGCATGAACAATAGCAAATCAGTGAAGAACTTGAAACTTTAGACTCAGTTAAAAGGTCAAATGATGGTTGGGAGTTCGACAGAAGGCTTCAGTTAAATTGAAAGAGTTACAAATTTTCGAAAACACATGCAGTAGAACGTCGTTTGTCCGAATCAATTGGGAACGGACACCGTTCGGATAACCGAAAGCCGAATGCGATCCATGCAGTATATGAAACCGGACACTATACGAATTTTGAAAGTTATCGCATGCGGGAAACGTGCTTGAAGAAAAAGCAAAATATGTGCAAAATGTCACACAACCTTTATTGTGAAAAATAATCACTTATTTTTTGCTATACCATTGTACACCTTCAATTTTTCGCTGCAAGGTCTCTGATTCTCTTGAGCAACAATAGTTGAGTAGGACAGCACTCTGATTGTTGTTCGTACCACTCCATAGCTGTCTCTAACGCGTAAACGCTTCAGCATTTGATGAACCCTTGCTACTTTCGTTGTTTCTGTTGTTGTCCTCGTCTTTATCCGTTTCATCGTCGACAAGGTCGGATTTTTCTTGCATGGATGTCACAATCTCTTCATCATTTAGCACTTGAAATTCAGTCTTTTGCATTGCATGCCATCCTGGTTTTTATATCAACAAAACTCAACAAAACAGCAAGTATACACTCCTTTACTTGGAAACAAACTGACCTAATATTCCGCGCAGATGTTTACCAAATCACACAACTGAAATTCCCCAAATATCCCTCACTTTGGGTTTCCCGTCACTTTTGGCCTCACACGAAACAAATGTTGAGCATTGCACTGTTCGAAAACGTATCCGGACTTCGGTTTGGATATTTGACGCTCTGTATAGTAAACGTTCGGATAAACGACGTTCTACTGTACTCCAACGAAGAGCGTATTTTTTCAACAAAACAAGAAATTAAAAAAATATATTAGCATGCTACAAGGAAATTTTGCGGGAAAATTTTTTTTGAGCCTGTTGTTAGGTTTTATAAAACATTCTACATCAAAACAACTTTGGTTTGCGATTTTTTGTTTGTATTACCGGATTTCATTAAACATTTTTTTCTAAATTACCATTTTCTTTCATTTTCGACCCTAACTAAAAAATTTTATACGTATTTATAAGCGAGATTATACCCCGACTTACGCCGCCATTATCACTCAGTCCCATGTATCGCGTAAGTTCAGGGTATTACTGTATACATATGCACTGGTGTGCAAAAATTAAGGACGAGACAGTTTTTTCAATATAACTTTGTACAAAAGCATTCCAAATCAACACATTTAATACCGTAAGATCCCCAATACGTAAGGACATGAGTAATGTAAGCAACACTTACTAAAAGAGGAATCAGAGGGATAAAAAGAAGCTTTATTGAAAAAGTAGCATGGAGCGCAATGCGACTGAAGGCCGAAACATCCCTGTGATGGGTGTCCAGCAAGAAATATCCGGTCTTTAATAGGGGATATGATCTCCCCTGACTGCTAGGCAGGTTTCACAGCGTCTGCCCATGCTGAGAATGAGGGTGTCAAGGAGTTGTTGAGGCATTGCTGCCCATTCGTCTTGCAGCGCCAATCGAAGCTCCGGAATCGTTACTGGTGGTAAGGTACGAGCTGCCAAGCGTCTGCCTAGAAAATCCCATACATGCTCAATGGGATTGAGATCCGGAGATCGTGCCGGCCAATCCATACGTTCAATATCCTCACTCTCTAAGAGCTGTTCTGCAGCTACTGTGCGATGACATGGTGCATTGTCGTCCATGAAAAGGAACTGCGGACCCATAGCGCCTCTAAAAAGACGCACATATGGAAGAAGAATCTCGTTACAATAACGGGTCCCGTTGACTGAACCTGCGTCGAAGATGTAAAGGTCTGTACGACTACCAAGCATGATGCCTCCCCAAACGAGAACACCGCCACCTCCATACCTGTCTCTTTCAATGATGTTCAAGGGATGATTGCGGCTTCCCCGCTCTCTCCAGATGAGTATACGATGAGAATCGCTACTCAGACTGAATCTGCTCTCATCTGTAAAGAGTACTCGTCCCCATTCATTGTCTCTCCAATTCCGGTATTCCCGGCACCACAGAGAACGCCTTCTCCGATGGGCAGGCGTTAGAGGTACACACCGTACAGGGCGTCGTGCAAACAGACCACCACCGTGCAGTCTTCTGGCCACGGTAAAACGCGATATCGGTCGTCCAGTCGCCTGTGTCGCGTGTCTAGCGATTTCTCCCGCTGTCTGCCGCCTGTTTCTTCTGGCCTGTAAGGCAAAATACCGGTCATCTGCGGGTGTGGTTCCTCGTGGACGACCACTACTGAACCCCCGGATAGCTGTTCCTGTAGTTTGAAATTGTCTCCAAAGTCGTGAAATGATGCTGTGAGCAATTCCAAACTCTGCAGCCACACTTGTCACACTGCGACCTTCCTCCAACTTCCCAATGATTCAACCTCGGGTAAAAGCATCCAGATGTCGTCTAACAGATTGATTATTCGCCATTTCTCGCTGAGGCAGCAACTCGGTGTGATTTTAACTGCTATACGGTGTGCAATCTCTTTGCCAGAAATACTAATCTTACACCGACAACATGCTTTACTACTCAGACACTCCCCCGTTACGTCTACCTGCATATCTGCGCATGTGCTACCGTACATCACCTCACTTAATCTCCTGATTGGTCTTTCTGTCCGCTCTGCCTCTTCGTTCAGCTGAAATGCTAATTTTTTGACTTTGTCCTTAATTTTTGCACACCAGTGTATATCTCTATGAAGTCTCTCTCTCTCTTCCTCTATAAAATCTCTCTTTCTCTTTTTATATATCCCCTCTTTCTCTCTCTCTCTATGTATATGTGTATCTGTCTCTTCCTCTCTCTTAATATTTGTTTTACCCTCACTTTTCCCCTCTATCTCTTTCCCTCACTATACATATATATCTCTCTGTATAAATAACCAATTTTTAACAAAGCTGATTGTAATTTCTCTCTTAATCAACTGAAAAAAATAAAACTAATATCTTAAAAAAACTTAATTTTATTGCTTCAAACAAACTGTTAAATATATGTATTTGGAGTTTAAAACCGGAAGTGCAATGTTTGGTCGATAAATATGGGAAAATCACCTAGGCCTACCCCCCTTGAACTACTTAAAACAATTAAAAATAAATATAATAAAATTTTCAAAAAAGTCAAATTGGAAAAGAGTAAGTAGATTGGATTCTATGATGAGTATAATTTTGATCAAAAATATACTTTGTACAGCCAATTGAACACGATATTAAAAACATTTCTGCGTTTAATGTAACTTAAAAATAAATTTTTATGACCTTTGCCAATACCAGTGCAGGAAAAGGGAGGGGGGAAAACTTCATAAAAATCCTTTGCTTGTATTTGTTATAAATCAATTTTTTATTTTCATTTACCAATAATATAAAATTTTCTACAGTAAGAGGTATATATAAAATAAATACTTTCATTTTCAACTTTTTCTAAATCATTTCGCATCCAACAAGCCGATTTGGAGCTAAATTAAACAAATAAAACTTTTTATAAATGTTACGAAAACCTTTACAGGTACCTTCCAATCCTAAAAAAGAATTACTACTGTGTCTATAACAATAAATTAATGTGTTTGTTCTGATTTTATCCGTATAATTATTGTATTTCCAGAATACATAAGCCACGGTAGACTAGTGGTCATGGGCATGGATTTGAGACTGGAGAACTGGAGATGGACTGAGACTGGAGACTGCGCGTTTGAGTCCTGTTCAAGTCGCGCAGTAGAAGGGGTCAATGCACGTTAAATCTGTCGAGGTTACAATTCCTAAAATGAGGAAAAGATGGTAAACATTTACAAAAAAATAAAATAAACGCGGCCCATTCTGTACCAAAAGTTTATGAACAATTTTTCAATTCTGATGTGTTGCTATGTTATTCATTTTTGAAACGACCTCGTGATAAGAGATATTTTAATTTTTACAAAAACTAGAGCATTTTATCTTAGTTATATGAAATCGCTGAAAACAACAGGGATTATATTAACAAAAGGGATTGTAAAATTTGTAATTAAACAGTGATTGATAAATCTGAATGTTAAAACACTTCTACTAATATACAGAATATACACAAAAAATTTCAATTAATTATTTTCAAAACTTTTTGGGCAATTTGAGCACAAAAAAAAAATTTCGAGTAAACCGCGCTTTTTGCTAAGTAATGGCATCTGCTTTTACTTAAACACTTGTAGTTTTTGTTCTAGTGAACGGAAAATTATAAACTTGGTATTTTTATAACGCTAATTAGATTACGCATAAAATAAAATCATAAACAGTTGTCAATTTTTGCCAAAATTCACAATTTTCGGGTAGTCGGATACCTTAACGAAACCTAAAACAAACTACTTCCTTTTGTTTAACTAAAGAATTTAAGACTTTCGAGGCTTGAAAGGTAAAGCAAAAGTAAACCTCAATTTAAGATAAACATATCAATTTTAATAAAAGTTGCAAACTATAATGCAAGAGTTACAACTGAATAACTCACGAAGCTAACCATTACCCAAAGTCTAAGTCAGTGCTCTCTAAATTAAATCGGAGAATAGTGACAATGAAGATTGATATTTCGCTCTCGGTAAAAGGAGAAAAGCAATTTAAAACATCAGCAGCCTTCCCATCCGACTACAGTCATGAACGTCATTAAACTTAACTAGAAGACGCATTTTACTTCAGTTTATTTGCATAAGTAACCCCTGGAAAGAAGCTTATGCTCAGTAAGAGAAAAGAAATCGATGGAACTGAATAAAATTGCCAACAAAGCGAAAAAATTGGAAATGGGTAACCTCATAAATTCTGTCATAGCACAAACTTCATAAATTCTAGTTTTCCTAAAAAGTGTAAACACTTATGTATAGCTCCATTAAAAATTTTTGGACTTTTAATACTCGAATACCATTACTTTTCCGTGGTAATAATAATTATTTTAAAATGTTGTTTATTTTATTTCTTAATGTATGCTTCAAAAGTACTAAAAGTTTCTTTTTTTACAATTTGGAAAGCTTCTCAAAATTATAATCGTTATTGAGTTTATAATCGTTATTAATTGATCATGGAAGATTTGTTGTTGCAAAACTCAAAAATATTACATTCTCAATATATGAAATGATGCAAGATTTTTTTTCATCGAAAGAGAAATTCAAATCGATATTAAATTTTTTTTTTTGATTTCTATTAAATGTCTGCGAACAAAGGGGATTATATTTTATAATATTGTTACAAATTTTGTGTAACGAATGCTTAAAATAGAGTAAATAATTTATATCTGGATGTTCAATACATTAATATTATTTTCTGTTGTATTTATTTTATGTTAAAATTGTAATATACGCAAGCAACGCCATTCCTTACATTATAAAAGCGATTCAATGGAAACTTGGCGAAACGTTGGCGAAAAAGCTACGGTGGCATCATTTTTGGCGAACACATTGATAACCTTATGGATACTTCTGGAAATTACTCGAGAAATCTATTAATATCATGATCAATGACGTATGAATATTTTCAAGACTCTAAATTCCTGTCATCAATAAAAAAATTCTTACCTTCACCACAAAGAAAATCCCGGATTAGAAGTACAGTAAAACGTCGTTTATCCGATTCAATTGGGACCGGACACCGTTCGGATAACCGAAAACCAAATGCGATCCATGCAGTATATGAAACCAGACACTATACGAATATTGAAAATCATCACATGCGGGAAACGTGCTTGAGAAAAAAGCAAAATGTCACAATTTTACCTTTACTTTGGAAAATAATCACTTATTTTTTGCTGTACCATTATACATTTTTGTTTTTTCGCTACAATGCCTCTGATTCTCTTAAGTAGCAGTAGTTGAGGAGGACAACAGTCTCTTATTGTTGTTCGTACCACTCCATAGCTGTCCCTAACGCAGAATACGCGTCAGCATTTGATGGACCCTTGCTACTTTCGTTGTTGTTATTGTCCTCGTCTTCATCCATTTCATCGTTCACGGAAGTCACTATCTCATCATAATTTAACATTTGAAATCCACAGTCTTCTGCATCGCATGCCATCCAGGTTTCTACATCAACAAAACTCAACAAAAGAGCACGTATTGGACACACCCCTCACTTGGACACAAACTGACCTAATATTCCGCGCAGATGTTTACCAAATCACACAACTGAGATTCCCCAAATATCCCTCTTCGTAGATTTTACCGTCACTTCTGGCCTCACGTGAAGCAACTGTTGAGCATTGCACTGTTCGAAAACGTATTCGGACTTTGGTTCGGATATTTGACGCTCAGGATAATAAATGGATAAACGACGTTCTACTGTAGTTATTTCAATACCATGGACAAACTATATCTTGCGAAAAACACTAACAAAAACAATTTCACTATAAGAATTAAAAATATGTCCACATCAAAGATAGAAAGAAGAAATATCAGTGCAGGTACAGTGTATGGGCAAGCGGGTTGGGGCCGGCTTTCGGTAGCCCGTAAGGTGTACGGGAAAACCAGTTAAAAGATTAAAAGTCTAATCCAGAGAATACAGATTCTATTCCTTCTCGTAACGACATAGCAAAAAGTAAACAAACATCTTAGTTTTTCCAATACAAGCATTTCTAGAAAGAAATTTCACCTATAAGAATTGAAAAATGAAAAGCAAAAAATGTCACTAACAGGACCCCTCAGCTCGATAGCACGCTTGCATTCCCATCAAGTTAGGTAACCAAGCGTGAAAATCGAGCTTCATACCTGCAAGGGAGGCAGGAGAGTAAAGCTTCACGTTCCCTCTCCTTGAAAAAAAATCATATTCGCAATAGAAAACAGGATGAGTTGGTTGTGCTTTGAGGATCATTGATTCTAGAGGAGTTAAATTCAGTTTTCTTTTGCGCCATTCCTCGACGAATTTTGAAGGAAGGATTTAGAAAAAGTTTATATATATATATACAGTCGACTCTCGGTGATTCGAAGTTAGAGGGACCAATGAAACACTTTGAACTATCAAGAGGGTTGGAAAAAACTTCCAAAATACACGAAGAGAAATTTTTATCTACCACATTTAAATTCGAAACTATGCAATAAAGCAACAATTGTAAATATGTATAAAATTATTTGAAAGTATTTTTAAAAAGTACATAATATATATACAGTATGAATATTATGCAGAAATTAAAAGTCTTGTATTAAAAGAATACATTTGTTTATTAAAAACAATTATTAATAGAATAATTATTAAAAGAAAAAACACAGTTTCACACTCATGTTGTTTTTGTTGCTTATGCCCCTGTCTGACGTAGTCAGATCAAGACCCACGAAATTCATCATGGCAACGGGCTAGAGATACGTCTGTCATTAGCCTAAGCTTCGAGCCCATGAAGGTGACAGCACGATTTTGCTCACGATAGATGGTGACACCATTCTGATCCACAGATTTAACGAGCACGTTTTCCGTTTGTACTCGGTGAGTATTTGGTGGCATCGGGCATCGAACCCAGGCCTTCTGGTCTGGCGTCCGATGCTCTAACCACTAGGCCACCCACGTCCCGCTCATGTATGGGGTATACTTAATAGCTTCGACATTGGGTTGGCTTTTCTCGCGTAATCAATCCGCTAAGAAATTCAAACAATTTTTTTTTTGCTTTGTTTAATTGCTTTACTCTCTGTCGCTCTTCTCCTTTCACTTCCAAACCATATATTTCTTAACCTCTCGAACAGAACTCTTCTACGACCCTCCAGATCTGTTCTCTTCCTCTTTGGAAATAAAGTCGTCAGACACTGTCCCCAACGCCATTGGTTTTTCAAGGCAGGGGCCAGTCCGGTTCATATCTTATTTGATGGCACATGCTGTAAGCCACACAGATAAGCCATACAGTGTCATATCAGTCCAACTCAAAATACACAATACTACGCATCTCTTCATCACAATAACAGACCATACTTTCTGAACACATGTCTAGCAAGGCTGCGTGTTAAATGAAAGATATGGATGACTGACAACAAATGCGGCATATCTATAATCCACTTGAAAAAGGAAAGCAAAAAAAAAAGTCTCTTTTCATCTGAGAAACACATAGAAGGGGCAGCATACAGATGGTCATCAAAGGGGCTACGTTCAGGAGAGAGACGCACAGACAATACAATACAAAACATGTAAGCCCCAACCTGTTTGCTATAGGACTCTAGATAGTGAATGTTCGAATTGTCGAGAGTTTTGTAAGATAATTTCGAATGATCTCGTGTTGTAGTCTGGATAGCCACAGATTTTACTTCGAAATATGGAGTATACCAAAACGATTGTTATTTAATCCTGAAATTTATTTATTGATTGTAGTAGTTTTTTTGTAAGGTTTAAGCCTATTGAAGAACTTTTGACGTTCTTAAGGATATGAATATATTTGGGTGTCCTTTGCTTTTGCTCATGGACATACTGAGATTTTCTGAATCCAAACGAGATATTAAATTTGGACTCAATATTAAAAAATGCTTTTACAGAAAAAAATCGAAGAAAATGTTGCGACATTCTAGATAAATTTATGTATAATTATTTCATTCTTTACTGAAAAAAAAGAGGGCGGGGGTTCCGACCATTCCACAAACACGGTTTATAACTTAACCTGCGTGCTTTTAACTTTTGCGATGATAATTCTTGTAATTTAAAAAAGTATCAAACATATATTTTTGCTAAAAGTTAAATAAAGAAATGGTTGAAAATTAAACTGCATGCTCTTAAAATCAACTGGTCTAATTTTTTTCAACTTGTTTTTAACAAATCTGCGTTCACATTGTAACTTCATTTGATTTCGTAATGTATGCTTTGTTTTTCGCCCATATTTTTCCTTTGCTTTCATTTCGTGAGCCCTGTGGGATATTTGTGGTGCATGCACCAGATTTATTTGACCGATTTTCAATTTTAAAAAATTATAAATAATTCCTTGAGATATTTTTTGAATCAAAAGGATTTTTTTCTTTGAAAATATAACTTTTTTGCTTTATGTTTATTTGAAGGGAGAAAAAAAAAACAGCAAAATATCCTACCCAAAATTCTATACTAAATTAATTTTGGTATATTTTAGAAAAAATACTATTGCATTCCCTAATTTCTTTTTGAAATAATAGTTTTTATCGGTAGATAAGCAAAAATGCAAGAAATGGGAAAACCTAATAACAATAATCTTTACTTACACACAGAGAGAAGTGCACCCCACAATGACGGCCACATGTCACTTAAATTAGCACAAGCTGTGACAAATTGCCAACGTGCGCTATCTACAATCTCTTCCCTTAGACCAACTGTGGAATTACACTCCCAACATACTTCACACACCGCATTGATGGAGATCTTAGCAATTACCGCTTCGGAATAATTCAACTGCATCTGTATTGGGTGAATGGGCTGATAATTGGCAAGCATAGATCTCAATGGATAAACATTGTTTGTCAGTAGGATATGCAACAGTATTAAGCCCATTTATCAGGTTAGTATAAGTGTTCAATAGTTATATATAGAATTGTTTTTTTTTTATTATTTTTAAGGATATGCGTGCGGTAATGTCGATTCTATGATACACTTTATTTTGACCAAAATTATTATTAATCAATGTTTAGTTTTTGCCAATGCAAAATGAGTTTTAATATTCTTTTATTATATTATAATAAAAGTTTAAAAAGTATTGCAAAATAAAAGTTATTATGTATGAATAAAATTTTCAAATTCTCAATAACAGGGATGAGCATGTTTCTCAATAACAGGGATCTTGTTAGTGTATAAACATTTTAGAGAACATGAATATATTTTGCATACTTATTTATAAGTTTCTTTTCAATTTTTTATTGTGACTCGTAGAACCCCTGGGTATGTCTCGTGGAACCCCAAGGCTCCATGGAACACAGTTTAAAGTTTTTACTCTTGAAAGCATTTGAAAAAGCATATATATATATAGTATAAAAAATGAAATATACCAATAAGGCAAAATTGTATTTCCCGCAAATCTAAAAGATAGAAACCGGATTCTAAGAAACATAACTAAAAATAAATGGTTGGAAGGAACATTGTACTAGATTTAGATAAAAATATGCATAACAGGAAACAGGTAGAATTTTTAAAATGGAAGAAACCAAAAGAGTCTATGGACTAAAATGCAGACCTATTATGATTTCTAAAGCTGTAACTGAATTAAGACCAGCGAAATTAGAGTTAAGCAATGCTTTAAGGATCCACCTTCCCCGTACAGCATAAATTTTTGGCATAATAGAAAAAACAGAGCCATTTTGAAAAGTTAAGCCTATATCTATCACACATGTATATTGCACCAGACAGTAAAATAAAATTTAAGTATGAAAAGAAAGGTTTCTCTCAAACAGATGAATGTAAATAAAAGAATTTTTTTAATAAAAAACTAAGCAAAACCTTACATGTAAAAATGCTAACCAGTTGAAAAATAAAGATAATGCACCTTAGTCGAAAATCAGGCGCAAAATGACATCTTCATATCGAAGTGTTAACACATAGAAGCAAAAAACAATGGCGCCAGTGGCAATAGTGATTGTGTATATAATCACTGACAGTGTGTGTGTATGTTTGTGTGTGTGTGTATGTTTGTGTGTGTGTGTAAACTAAAACACCTTGATACCTTTCATAAAGTTCTCATCTATATTCACCATTTTCAAGTTAGAATTTTGTGCAATACTATGTCTAAGTAAAAACCACTTTATCATATAAAGATTATTAATCTAAATCTTAACACAGCTCTCACTCAAGAGTTAACACAATCATTTTTCGTAACGCAACGATATCCTTTCAAACCTTCAAATCCCCAATACAGGAAAGTTCCATCAAAACCAAAAAACATTTTATTTCGAAATAAATTCTCTTCATGCCCGTACTATAATACACAACCAACAGTCTAGAACATTATATTAGACTAACGTACTTTCCAAACAATAAATCACATTCTTCTAAACGAAATATCCACAGTATCTTTCCAGATAAATCAAGACAAGAAACGATTGCAGCGCTTTTGTTTGGACCATTAAACTGTTTTTAAAATCGTTTTGCTCACGATTAAGCGAACATTCTGATTTCCCCTCTTTTTTCCCCTTTTTCAATACAGTTCCGGAACAGACCCTTAAAATCACGAAATTTTCCTCCATCTTCCAATTCAATACGCTAGGACGCTAGCGTTTTGGAACTAGGTTGGAAGAATATATAAAGAGAAAATGTCGTGCAAAACGGAAGAGAAGGAACAATTTATTTGCTATTACAGTTAGATTTTCATTGCAAAAATAGCCTGCGGAGTCTAATGTAGCAGATTTATGCCTAGAATAGGCATTTTTTTAATATTATTTAGACTCATAGAATGCTAAGAAATATATCTTTCCCGTTTCTTTCAAAGAGTCAGAAATAATATAAACCCATTTTAAAATTAAAATATAGCCTCAAATTACAAAGTGTCTTCAAATTAGTTGGGCAACTTCGTTAGTTACTTCCGAAATAATAAATGAAATTAACGCTTTTAAAATCAATGGTAATAATATATCCTAAGTTTACGCACAGATGGGGTTAGGGGTCATAATGTAAGAATTTAAGAGGTCAGAAAATCCTTATGCCATCCTAAAACATGAAAGGGATAGACCCAAAGTAACAGTGTTTTGTGCAATGAGTTCTTTGAATATTTATGGCCTATTTTTCTTAGCTGAAAGAAATGTTACAGAAATTGTTTACCTGGACATATAACAGATTTTTCTTATGCCGATCATCAAAGAAAAAATACCACGACTTTACACTTTTCAACATGATAGGGTGCCTTGATGCACCAAAACTACATTACATCTTATCTCAATTCTAAGGTACCCGTTTTGTTTGGTCATGGAGATGTTATTCAATAACCATCATGATCCCCAGATCTTTCAACACTGGATCTCAGTGTATGGGGTTTTATAAAGAATCAAGTGTACAATTTCCTACATCCATTCCTGTACTAAAATGAAGAATCTACGATGCGATTAATTTTATCGAGGGAAACATGTTGACAAATCTGTGACAAGAACTGATTTACCGATAGGACATTTGCATAGTAACGAAAGGAAGCCACATCAAACATATGTGATAATGATAAGCTTGTATTTCTCTATCTTACAACAATAAGTATTTTTCCCCTGTAAATTACATGCAATAAATCATTCATTTTGCTCAATTATAATTTGTAGACACCCTATATATTAAATATATACATATATTGAAAGCATTAAAAAGAAAAAGAGCGATAATATTTTAAAAATGGTAAATTTTATTTGAATTGAAAAGTGAAAAAACTAAATTATTAAACTCTTACGATACGATTTCTTTTTTTCAACTATAAAATATCTTAAATATAAAGTGAGGCAAAAAGCGAGAATAATAGCAATTTTTTTTAAAAAAATTATGTTAAATCTAGAATATATTTTTATTTATAAGAATGTAATATAATAAGTACAGATGTGGTTCAAACATTAAACTAATTATATAAATAAAATATCCTACGAAAGGGCGGTATTTCTTAAGAATAAAAAGAAAATCAAATTAATCTTAAAGTAGAAAGGCAGTTGAAGAGAGACGGAATCAATTAGCTCCACAAAACAAAAAAGAAATTACTCATTCTTTTCATTTGTTGACTAAAAAATGATTTTAGCACAAAAAATAAAATTTAGTTGAAATAAAACTAAGAATTAAATGAAAATTTAAATGAAAGTTAGCAACAATAAACTGAGATTAAATAGAGCTTTTTGAAGATAATCTTTTTGAAAAAGATGAAAAAGAAAAGTTACGTGAGATTTTGAGTTGTGAATTAAGAGGAAAACGTTTGCGATAAATAATTATATATTTTTACATTGATTCTTAATTCTTCCTAAGAAATATGAATTTTTGGAAACAATTTTGGTGTGAAGAAATAGAGAATTTCCTTCCTGATTCCAAATCTTTATTGGAATAATTGGGATTTATTAATAATTATTAATAATTAGAATTTCCTTTCATATTTTTATGAATCTGTAACTCAAATTTATGCTTTCATTGTGAAAAATTATTTCACATACACATTTCCTTTTAAATATGTTAAGAAAATAGTAGTGTGAGTCCTGTTTATATTCATTATTCTAAAAAACATAATTGACATTAAATTCTTTTTTCTAATGGGGCTGTGCATTGGTGTTTGACCGTTTCAGACCTAGTACACTCCCCGGGAGCTGTTATCTCTTTTTAGTGAGGCACTATATATGCGGAATATCAATCACTGCAAGTAATTTTGATTCCCAGTTTCCTTCCCAGAGGGAGGCACCTGAGCTCTGATGATGCGAAATTATTTATAGGAATTTAATTTTACCAAGAGTACCCAAGCCAAACAGGCACTCAAGCGTTTTTTACATGCCACATAATTCTACGATTTTGTGCTGTTGATTTTGTGCATCATTTAAATCTACCGACTTGAGACGGGGTTGAACCCCCGACCTAAAGCGGACAAGGACTGCTACACTACATTCATGAAAACTATTTAAATTATAAATAGTCTCATTTTCTGTAAACAACAGAAAATGAGAGAGCTCTCAAAAATATCTCACCAATCTAAATCATATAAAAGTGTGTCTTTGAGGTTTTTTTCTAAAATTTTATTCACGAAATTTGCTGAAATTAAAGTAGAATAATTTAATTTTTCATTTATCTTTTTTAACATAATGTCAATATATAGTAAACAAAAAAATTAATTTACATTTTTCTAAAATGTCTAACAAAAATCAAAGCTTTTTTCCTTTATCTAAAAATGTTTTATACAAATTTTTAAAGCAGGAATAAAATATAATTTAAATTGTTGTCAATCCAATATTTAAAAGAAAAAAAGATGATACATCAATAAAATTTAATAGCGACATTAAAATTTATAGACACATTTAAATTTATAAGACCAGGAGTAAAAGGACTCTACAATAAATCTACGATAACTCCATAGAAAAAAAGAGCAGCTTTAAAACTGTATCTTCAGAGTCATATTGCTTATAATGCTGATAAAGTTAAAATTTAGTAGCTATAAAATATATAAAACTCAAAATATTTAAAAACTTGGACCCTTGCTAAAGAACGATATACGCTTTTGAATATCTCGATAATATCTATATTTAAACAGATATTATATTTGTATACGTATATGAAATATTTATATTGAATATACTTTGATAATATCTATATAGTGCTATATTTCAATCTTATTACTTTAAAACAGAAAACTTTCTGTGTCATCACGAAAAAAATAATCTAAAATATACGTAAAAATAGTAACGCCAGAATAAGATGTACACAATAAGAATAAAATATTTTTTGGAAAGGAATTTATTTTTTTTCACTTGAAGATGTGAGAATAGTACTTGATTTTGGAATAGATAAAAGAAAGCTTTTAGATATTATTTTCTAAGAATTCTATAGAATGTGTTTTATCTATTAGATTTAAGACATGGATTTTTTTTCAAAGTAGCAAATCACATACATTTGATGCAAAAAGGAGAAAGTATGTCATGTGGTTGTTATATTTTTATAATATATAATCCTTCGATATCTAAAGTGTTAATTATCACACTCCAATTAATTGTATTTAACTTTTTGATCATTTTTATGTCTAAAAATATTTACAAGTATATACTCAAAAAATACTTAATATTGTTTAATTTGCTGAATGCCTTGCATGCTAAATCTTTGAAAAAATTTGCCGAACAAAAATTTAACCTATGTACCTGAATTATGGGAGGCATAGAATTTTATATATAGCATCAAAGGACCGAAAAGAAAAATTTTTATGTATTAAATTTTATAAAAAATCACGATGCAACAAAAAAGCAACGTTTAATTGCTTTTTCTTTAAGAAAATATATGATTATTTTTTAATATTTTGATTCAAATTTCAAACTCTTTAAAAGAGAGATATAATATTTTGAATTTTTAAGAACTTTTAATTCAATAATATAATTCGAGGCCGCGGTAGCCGGGTGGCCACGGACATGATCTCGTTGCAGGCATGTCATGATTTCGAGCATAGTACCATTCAAGACCCGCCGTAAAGGGTCTGACGCACATGAAATCTCTCAACCCTCAAAGTCCTCCCGTTGACGTAGTGTGGAAGTTTCGTGAGGGAGTAACAGCTCAGGTGTAATCCTCGTCCCTTGACCATGGTTCGAAGTTATGAGGCCCCTCGCCAGTAGCCCTCATGTTTTTTAAAAGTGCGAAGTGAAAAAAATACGCTCTCATTTAGCATTGTAATTAAAAGCACATTACATTAAAAAAACCGTTATTTGTTAATATTTTAAAAACTTTAAGAAGAATTCTAAGTAATTTGTATTTTATTTTAGAGGAAAAAACAATTTAAGACATTCTATTCCCCAATCCTTTTAAAATATTTTTCAAACAAATAAAAAATAAACTTGGTGTTCAAATAATTAATTTCTGTAAATATTACAAAATGATATTAAAAACTAAATAAGTTATTAAACCCGATGAAATTTTGTACGTTTTTAAAAATATTTTATTACATGAAATGATTCCACAAAGTGATACTTTGTTGCATAAATAAGCATTTTTAAAAAGAAGACAAATTTTTTTATCATAAAAATAAATCTTATCCAAGCATAAAAAAAAACTCATCTCTTCCAAATATATGAATATTTTTTCAGTAATATTCATAAGTTATACTTTTATAGCCGATGATGTTTAAAAATATTGCCATTTTATGCCTTGGGCGATGATAATTTTTATCATTTCTGTTACGTTAACTGTAACTTCGCAGGAAAACCAGTTTTACATTATTGATAGAGGTTCTTTGTAGCTAAAATAACCTTCAAGTATAACCTTGGTATGTACAAAAAGAAAAAAAAGCAACTTTTTGTATTTTTATAGTTTATTAATGAGAGATGGGTTTATTTACAGAGTTTATTTTAATGGTGAATTCTCAAGGGACATAATGTATCAGATTTAAGATCATGAAAATTTGCATACAATAAAAAAGCAAGAGCAAAATACCATATTTTATATAAAAAGAGAAACTTGGTGGTAAAACGAAGTTGAGGACATTTTGAATAAATACAGTAAAATATGTTTAACACGAAAACGCTTAAGACGAAACATTGGTTGACACGAAATACTACAGCGGTCCTGACACACTACTTTGTATTTTCATGCATTTTATATCTCCTAACAAGAAACGAAAATCGCTTAACACGAAAAGATTTTATGCGGAAAATACCGAGATTGAAGAGGAGTGTGAAATGAAAAAGAGGTGGTTTCATATGTTTCGTAGAAAGGAGGCTAACTTGGTTTTGAAATAGCCTTAGAATAGCCTGTAACACGAGCCCTCCCCCCAATTTTGTTTATCTAAACTACTTTCACTCTTCTCCCATGTATAAACGCCACTCAAAACATCTGATCTCTCATCAGTTGGCTTTGGAATTTGGTGGCGAGTACATTGAAGTGTGAGTAAAAATCAGTGCGTTTGCTCCGCACTTTTTCTACTTTAGAAGTGATGGGGAGGGGAAGGGGGAGTACATTGGGAAAAAACTCAGGGGAAAGCAAACTGCTATTTCGCTTAAACTGAAGATGGAACTTCTTAAGGCTATTGATCAAAAGCAGAAGAAGAAGAAGACGAAAACTTCATGAAGTTCTTCTGAATGCTTTTGTTTCATCAATTTTTATTAAGCACAAGCATGTATATATATATGTGTGTGTGTGTGTGTGTGTGCGCGCGCGTGTGTGTGCGTGCGTGTGTGTGTGTGTGTAAAATGTACTCTAATAAACTTAATTTTGCTGAATATATGTTTTTTTTGTATTATCCTTTAACACGAAAAAATATTTCAGTCCTCTCAGTTTCGTGTGTTAAACGATTTTTACTGTATTATATATATTAACTTTTGCAATTAAATCAAATTATATCGATGTACATTTGACAAATTGTATTACGATATTAATTGACAGTATTTAAATATGATTATAAAATAGCAATAAACAATATTGATAATATTTAAACATTTTTAGTTACCTGCAACAATTTTGAAACCCTTAAGGTAGCTGTTTCCATTGTTCACACCAGGAGTGAGCAGTTGTTTTACCTTGAGGACATCATTGTGGAAGCGGAAGGTACTGGACAATATGAAAAGATTAACGAGATTTTAAAATTATTGCGTCTCAGAAAAAAAATATAAATTTAATCATACAATGCAATGTGCTAATTTCATATCTATAGCTGCACAAGGACATTTAATTTCAGAATCAGTTTATTGAGATAAATGTACACTATATATATCACACTTTATAGCTTAAGGTATCCGACAGGTTGCGACAACTTTTTTTTTAAAAATGGAGATATGGGGTTTTTTGTTGTTGTTGTTTTTAGATTTGTTTAGCACATTTTGTGAAAAATATGCTAAAACTAAGAAGAGAAAAATAAATTATTATTACTAAAATGGGGGGAAAATGGGGAAAAATTGACAAAAAATAACGTAAACGTGGCTGATTCTGTACCAAAAATTTATGAACAAATGTTCAATTTTTCAATTCTGATGAGTTGTTATGTTATTCTATTTTGAATTGACCTTCAGAGGATAAGAGATATTTAAGATTTACAAATACTAGAGAACTTTATCTTAGTTGTTACATGAAATTACTTAAAAAAATAGTGATTATATTCACATAAGGAGCTGTAAATTTTGTAATAAAATGGTGTTTAATAAAGCTAAAAGTCAAAACACTTCTACTATTATACAGAACATACACAAAAATTCCAGTTAATTATTTTCAAGTCTTTTTGAGCAATCGCTGGCCCCGTTTGAGCATTTAAAAAAACACACATTTCGAGTAAAACGCGTTTGAAAGTATGGCATCTTGCTTAAAGTAATGACATCTGCTCTTACTAAAACACTTCTAGTTTTTGCTCTAGAGAGTGGAAAATAATAAATTTGGTATTTTTATAAAGCTAATAAGATGTCGTATAAAATAAAATCATAAAAAAATTTGTCAATTTTTGGCAAAATTCACAATTTTAGAGTACTAGGATACCTTAAATTCTCGATATAGCCTGCAAATGGATGATAGGCAACTTGCATTGATATTTACTTTTGTTGCCCTTCATGTAAGAAAAACTTTGCTGAGAAACATATGTTGATCCAAATATAGAAAACATTTTCTGTCTATTTGGTTTTCTGACTATCTTGTCAGGTCGCTATTTGCCCTTCTCTGGTTTATACCATTTTTAAGCCGAAGATGATAAATAAAATAGGGGCTTAAATATATGCCTTTTATTCCTTCAATCATCTTTCTATCTTCAACTTCGAATAGAAATTAAATATCTTTAAAAAAATTACTTTTTCTCAAGCAGTTTTTAGTAAATATTAATACTTCTTTCCTTAATAGTAATTTCCTTTGGTATATGAAATATTTCATCAACAATGGGAAAAACATAATTATCTTTTAAATTATCATTGGGAAACACGAATTACATATATTTTTTAAAAAAATGAAATGTATCGTACAATGTTTTCGAAATTGTACTTAATATTATTCATATAATATTATTCTATTATATAATTCAATTAATCTCATAATGATATTGACATTTAGAAATTGTTTTCAAAAACTGTATGAAGTAAATATTTTTAACAAAAGTTATTAATAGTTTTAGCTTGGTTGTATAATATGAGAATTAAGTGGGAATTTAAAATAAATTCAAAAATTATTCTCCATACATAATAAAATAATATAAAGAATTTCTTTTCAGATATATTAATTTTTAAATGTTTAATAGATATATTTTTTCATTTACCTTTATAAAAAAATTAAAAGCATACTTGTTAATCGAATAACTAATTAAATTTTTTTTATTTTAATTATTTATTTCATGCTGCAGATAAATTAATTTCGATAACAAATGATAATGGAAATGAATTTTTGTATTAATTTAGTCGAGGCTCTAAACTACGTAATAATTTGTTCAAAATAAACCGAATTACTTTCGTTAAATATATGCATTTTAAACTCCAGGGAACAGCAGGCAAACGCATTACTATCCATAAATATAAAAAAGAAGGCTTCAGAAGCACAATTATTCTTTCTCTCAGCAAAAGCGCGCGAATAGTCTTTTTGGCGAAATGCCAAAATACATATTCGTTTGCTAATGTTAGTTTAAAATCAGTAATTAATTTTTCGCATTTTTATTGCACTAAAGTAATAATACAGTTATAATTGTAATTTATAAAAAACATATTTAATTAGAAATTTACATTAAAAATTAAATAAATAGGAATTGTAAAGTAATTAGGAATAAATACTCAAGAGGAATTCTTATTTTAATGCTCAATAAAAATGAAATATTGGGCATTTCATAACCTGAAGAATTTGTTCTTAAATTTTCTCAAATTCTATAAAAATGAAAATCAGTGTGGATAAGCAAAATTTTATATAAAAACAGCATGGGAAACAGGATTAATAACTAAAATTTTACATAAAAAATAAGTTGGAAAATTCAACATGTGCTTTTTTATGATTATATACATACAATGCATAAAATTTTATCTTTTTTTTAAAACCCATTATTCTTTTTCCATAGATTATATCAAAACCATAAATCAAACAAATTATCCCTTGTGCGCTAGTATATAATAATAGTTATTGACTACTTTAGACAGTAATTTTCATCTCTTAAAATAAATCTGAGGTGGATATTGATTTTTAATAAATTACATGACAAGGTAAACATAAAAAAAATTATTAAATTATAAACTAATTTTGCAATAAAAAGCTATTGTTCATGTGATTACCTAACTATGCTTCAAGTAATAAAATTTCCAATATTGATAGAATGAATATTTATTTCCATTAATGGAAAAAGAAATTCAATTCAGATTGCACTGCGCATGCGTATATAATGTCCTCTTATATAACCTATAGCAAGATCATTGATCTCTTATTATTTCCACCGTCCCTCGTGAGGAATGGACTCCACCGCGATAGAGCGACGAGAGTAAGGACGCGTGACGTCACTGAAGCATCGTCATCATCATCATCACACGGAGAGCTGGAACCCTGTGGCAGGGTTGCCATATTTGGCCAAATATGATGACATTGGGAAATTAATCCATTTTATATTTTGTAGATGAATGAAAACTCGGACAATTAATTATCAAATTGTGATTAATTAATATTATTGAACTGCTTAAGTTTATGCTAAAAGATTTTGTATTATTTTTTAACTTTTGAAAGGAAATATAGAATTAGTATTTAACATACATGTGCTTTTAAAAAATTAGCTAAAATTTCTGTATTTCTGAAATTACAAATTTATTTTGTTTCAGCGAAGAGAATTGATTTTCAATAATTTGTTTGAAACAATCGATAGTGTAAAAATTAATAATATAAATTTTAGGAAATTAAATTATGAGGAATACACTAAAAGAATTCTTTTAAATTTACGGTTTCAAACAATTGGAAATGTGCTAATATTTCTTAATAAATCTATTTTTGGCTCTTCTAATAGTATAACCTCTATTAATAACCTCTTTTAATGGTATAGTACGTCCATCTTTTAAATTTATAAATGCTCCTCTCCCAAAATTCATGAAAAAAGTCAAATAGCTTTTGCAAAATTTTTTATTCAATAGAATATAAAAATATATATTTTTTCATTTATAGTACAATATAATTTCAAAAATAGAATTGAAAAATACGGTTACTCACTCCAATTATACATAAACATATTTCATTCTCAGTTTTACAAAACATTTCCTAAAAAAATGTTTAGCTTTAAACTTTTACTAGAAACTTTTAAGTATAAAACAAATTTAATATTATTCAGTGTTTCCAAAGCATAAAAATTATTCACTCTAATTCCCGAACTACAATTTTTATGTCTTTATATGTTTTATAAGTGATTTATGTTAAAACATAGAATTAGATTGAATAAAAATATGCATAAATTAGAATTAGTTAAAAAATATATACATTTCGTTTTCATTTTTGAGACAGATAAAACAATTCCCTAAGCTTTTTAAACAATTGTTTTACATAATAATTAATTTTTTTTAAAAAAATTTTCTTCTAGTAAATAATTATTTTCTTTCAATACTAAAAAAATATAATTTTCCTTTGAAAGGTATTAGCTTTGAAATCACCAACATATATGAAATATTCTATACCATAAATACAAAAAAGTAGTTATAAATAACCACTAATACACGCTCTATTTTGTTTTTTATCAACACCCTCAAATATCTCATCACGCCATCAAAATTTCTCTATGAACACCGCGTTGCAACCTTAAGCATATTTACTCGCCAAATACCGTGAATTTGCAGAACCCTTCGCCAAGTTGTAACACAGTAACCCTACGCACCAGCTCACTGACTGCGGTGTTGCTACTATTGTAAAAGAGAGAGAGATTGAGAAGAGAGTAAATTAAAGATAATAGAAGCAAAAAACGATGCAAAGTTACTGTCCTTGAAACAGGTACTATGAAAGTCAGTGAATGATTGGAGAAAAGTGTTCCAAAATTTAAATCTGTTCTAGCATGAGTTTTCGGAAAAGTATTCCTACAAAAATGTAGCGCTCGAACTACCTACCACTCCTCGAACGTGAATCCGACATGCTTGCCAAACACGGACTATGGCGCTTACTTCATGGTGCGGAAATTTATTTTTACAAAATAACTTTAGAACGCTAATTTAGTGTGTGTTTTACTAGAATTTCGAATGGCCGGAGAAGTTCCTCAGGAGGAAAGATGAAGGATTTCAATTTCCGGAAAGAGCCCCAAATGAGCGATTTCCGGAAGAATTCCTGAAATTCCAGAACTGAAGCCAGAAGGTGAGTGTTTTTTGTTTTGCATGTGTATATTAGAAGTTGATTATTGCCAATGATGTTTGTAATCTATTAGTTTCTCTTTTTTTCAATTATTTTCCAGCGATTAGTTCTATATTTTCTACGTACATTTATTATTAAAACAGATAGAGATTATCTAAGAAACTTTGTAGTACATTAAGATTATTGTTGTTTACTATTACGCACAAGGCCTAATATATACCGGGATATCTTATACATATTTCTAAAGTAAACATGTTGAAAAAACATTCTAAATTTACATTCAGAAAATTATTTATGCAAAATACAGTTTCTATTCTGCATAAATAATTTTCTAATGGATTTTTATGGTGTTTATATTCATAGCTAATAATAATAAAATAAACAATAAAAAATGTATATAAATGTATGCATTTAGTTGTTGCATATATTGCTAATTATAAGTGATAAATATACAAAAGTATACTGCAGTGTAGTAAAAAATTAGTACATAGTATTAAAAAGTATTTCTACGCACATTTAAATGCAGTATTTAAAAATTTCTATCAAGGAAATAGGACTCTATCTTTTAAAAACAATAGCAATTTTGACTTTTTAATCATATAAAAATAGTTGAGATACCAAAAAAGTTATTTTTAGTATCTCTCTCTTAAAAGAATAGGGAGATATGTAATTAGCAAATATGATATTCATAACTGTAAAAGTGATATATAATACTATTTTTAGTATTTAAATTTTTGTATAACGTGCGATGGCATTAGACAAAAAAGTACTACTTTTAATTAAGATGCACAAGAAACAATGCTTTGGAAGCAAAACTGTAAATATAAATTTTCATGTAATTATATTTAAAAAAATGTAACTTCTTTTCATATGCAACACTACAGTAAATTTTTAATGTTGCAATTGTAAAAAATTCAGAGAGCTCTGTAAAAAAAATCAGCGAATAATTTTTGTAACTATATAATACAAAGTGGTGTCATTAATTAAGGTTATATGTGGTAAAATTTAAAAAAAAATCTCTGTTTAACTAAACTTCAATGACTATTTATTAATTAACAATCATTTAGTATATTTGAATACTCGTTGATTACTTGGAGCAACGTTAGATATTAACAAAATTTTATTACATTTTTATATTACACTTCATTTTTAGATCAATGTATGTATGTTCACCCAGAAAATGTTTTCAATACAATTTAAATCATAATCGAGCAATCGAAATTGAAATCTTTTTTCAAAGCTTGCTTTAATTTTAGCATTAATTTTTTCTTAGAAATGTACCTTATTTCATTAAATTTTTGAAATTCCTAACCAAATCATAGTTGATGAAGAGGAATAAGCAAAAATTTAGAATGAAACGTGTCTTTGTGTGAAGTTGATCGTCTTTTTTTAAAAATAATTTTTAAGAGGTGACATAAAAGGATTGTTTCTCTGCTGCATTTCTAAAGGAAAGGAAAAACAACTTTTACAGAAGAACTTGACTAAAAACGTTTTACTAAACTGGTGCACTTGAATATAAATGAAACAAATAAATAAAAATATTTACTTATACTCGAAACTTTGATAGGAGAAAAAAAAATGTTGAAAATTAGAAACTTAAAAAACAAGTTTAAAAAAACTTGAAGGGGAGCAGTTATATTTAGAATAATCAATGCACTAATGATTGTACACTAGTTATGTTTTTGTTTGATTTGTTTTGTTTAAACTAGAGAATTATACTGTATTTAAAATTCTCCATTTAAAAAAACTGAAATTATTTTTCAGGTGAATGGACGGTAAAAGGCTTAATCTTAAACATTATATTTATAAATAGTTTTTCTTAAAACAGCAAAAATATTCAACAATACTGAATAAATTAAAAAGTTTATTGATGGCAATACAATGACTAGTCAAATTTAAGTTTAAAGTGTAAGATGTATAATTTTACTGGTAAATTAATGTAGTATTTACAAATGGGAAGGTGTTTTTATCGTTTTCAGTTACAACTATGTACATTACTAATCTTTTAAAAAGATTTTTAGTAGGGGAAAAACGCATCATAAGATTTAAGATTAAATAGTGGATAACTAAATTAAATTTTTTTACTTAGAGATTTTTATTCACAAATTTCTTCTATTTTTAAGTGAAATTTTAATTTTTTTACAAAATCCAAAATTTAATCTGTATAAATATGGAAATTCATTTTCTTCTTTAGAATAAAATTGTAAGAAAAATGAAAAAAATCCAATATTTGATGTTATTTTTTTTTAAAAAAGTAATTTGCACTTTTTGTGTCTAACAGATCTTTGAATACTGTCAGCTGAATTAAATGACAGCATCCTAATAAAAAAGCAGTAATATATAGATGAACTAATTAACATTCGATATTTAAGAAGTTTTACAGGATGTAAAAATTGTGCAATGCTCCTTGTCGGCTGATCTAATGATACAAATAATAGTACACTATTTTTAGAATAAATTTAAACTTACAGAATTCTAACAAAACCCTCATTGTAGTTACAAATTTTGTTTAATGTTTATAAACTACTGTAATTTTTTAAAATACATTTTGTTTTTATCATTAGTTAATAATTAATTTAATTAATGAGAAAAATTTATTAACATAATTCATTTTGTATAATTATTGAAACATAAAAAAATTAATAATGATATGCAATACGAAATAACTGTATACTAACACGAATTTTAAATTATATTTTAGGATTTTAAAGTGATTTTAATCTTTCTTAAAGTATTATTTTCTGAGAAAAATAAATACCAGACATTTTTAATGATAAGAAAACAGTAAGCATATTTATTTAAAATCAGTTGTAACTTAGTAAAAGCTTATCATATATAGCGAGTACGAAATAATAAATTTTAAATGTATCTCTTTTTGAGCAAACAAATAAATTTCTACTAAATTTGTTCCATTAAAACATGAATGGTTATAGAATATATATATATATATTATGTGTTAGTGGAATCATTATAAAATAATATCAACTATCTTATGGAATAAACATTTTTCAGAAAACATTTAAACATTCGAGTTATACTTAAAACTGTAGGATCTAGTTCCAGTTATTGAGATATTCCAAATAATCCAATAATAATCTAATAATTCTAAAATCATTCCAGTTAAATAAAAACTTACAATTTTACAGCCTATATAAGTTTGAGAAAATTCTTATTCATTATTATTATAGAAGTAAATTAAGTAATTATTTCTTCCCTCGATTATTAATGGTGGCAATATAAACATAAAAATGTTATAATAAATTCTTCCATAACTATATATTGCTATCAATAAATCTAGCACAAAGAGCAGGTTCATAAACGTAAAACTATTATAGAATTTTCAATTATACTGTTCTATTTTTACATACAGTGATGATTATTTATATAAGTCATAAATAAATATTGAGCATAATAACCATGAAAAGTGATATTATAAAGAGGAAAGATTTTGTAATGCGATACTTTATTTTATTTTTAAAAAGAAACATACCTTTTAAATTACTTCAGAAGACTAAAAAGCTGTACTCCTGAGAGAATTGTGTTTTAAAATGAGTATTAAAATTATACAGACTGAAAAAATTCAATTCCCTCATTCAGAAAATGGTTGAATGATTTATTCATATTCATCGTAAAAGAATATCTTTCTAAAAGTTTAATAATGCAGTTTTATACGATAGAATTTCTGTACATTATTGTACATGCTTTAAGTAATGATTTTAAGCACGGCATTTCCTTTTTTATTCTGTGTAGCAATTTCGAAAATTGGAATGCTTAAACACGGCCATTAAATATTACGATAGCATCATTTTAGAAAAGAATTTCTTGTAGATAAGGTTTTCCATAAAATATTATTTTATAAGACCTCTAATTTTAAATTATAGTCTGCTTTATGTTTAACATAATTTAAACGAATGATATTTAGAGTTGATGCATTATTAGATAACTTAGATTAATATTATAAGTTTGAGGGAGTTTACGAGTATTTTTTAAACGTAATTTTACTTACTAATCACGAATTCTATCTACTTACATTTGTTAATCGTTAAAACTTCAAATTTTTTAGTTTTTTTGATTTTGTGATTTTAATTAAGATGTTTTTTCTCTTTCTATAATTATTTAGTTTTTTTTGAACAATTACCAATTACAGGCATTACACAACCAATTACAGACATTAACAATTAATATTGTGCTTTACAATGAAATAATACGGAATAAAATAATATAATTTAGTAAATGAGAAATTTATTTTAAGTCGAATAATTTGTAATCATTATTCATATGAAAGACAACAGATTTTTAAAACCCTGTAATGTATTAGTGATTAAATGTAAAAATTATCTGCTGAAAGGGAAGGTTGGATCTCATAAGGCAAACTTAATCCTGCTTCACCACCCTGAATCGGTGGTAGCATAAGAAATTTTATTTTTTTCCTTTTGGTCAATTTTGACTTTATATATCTATACAACCTCTGACAATAAAGTTCGATGAATAATCCTGTAATATTAACGTAGATGAAATATTAATGAAAGTTACCTTATACTGTTCTTCGAAATAGTCACCTCCCATAACTATGCACCGCTGACATCTGATATACATGTCCTGGAAACTTCGCAAGAAGTCTTCATTTGGGATGGAGTTCAAAAGCCTCGTCACGTTTCGTTGGGAGTCTAGAATATGGTAAAATCTCTTTCCTTTCAAAGCAAGTTTGAGTCATGGGAATAGGAAGAAGTCTGGAGGATTGGTGTCTGGCGAGTATGGTGGGTGTTCAATATGCACCACCCCCTTTTTTGCCAGGAACTGTTTGACGATATTGGTGTATGAAGGAGAGCATTGTTGTGAACAAAAAAAATCATGAACCTTGTAGTGCGTACTGGGGTCACAAAATAATTAGACGTTTCATGAAACGGGTCAAAACTCCAGTGAGCCTATCAGCCTTCATCGTCGTTATTTCAGGCAGAAATTCTTTGTGGATAATGCCTTGACTAATCAAAAAAGGTGACACTCACTTTCTCAATGTTTTTGTCACTGACGGAGGTCGCCGGGCTTCCCCTACGGGGGTTGTCAGAAACACTGTCCCGGCTATCTGGAAAATGAGCTAACCACTTGTAAACACATTTCAATGACAGTGTTTGAGCTTCATAAACACGTAATAGCATCGCATAAGTTTCTTTCGGTGTCTTGCCAAGCTTTAGACAAAACTTTAAATAGATCTTTAATTTGTTCATTTTTCTGTTCTCAGTTAAGAACCAACGCACTAAACAAGCCCTTTGCAAAGCAAGTCGTTCACGGAACACAAACGACGCTCAACTGAACACCGGTGGAGGCAAATGTTCAACACCTGCCGCTACGCATGTGCAGTGTTTTGTTTCGCTAGTGTTGCTAGATCGGCCATTCATCGAACTTTATTCTTTATAGTCAGAGGTTGTATATATATATATATATATATATTGGTTTGTTGTTCTTGGTTTTCGATTTAGAAATTTTCCCTTTCTCAGTTATGTAGTATAATTATTATTTATATATATACGTAACAAGTCGATTAACAATTCAGAAATTCTGAGAAATGAATTTCTGAATTGTTAATCGACATACAATAATACTTGAATTAAATAATTAAATGCATTCATTTTGTCAGAGTTAATTAGTTTTATAATAATATCGGCTAATATTATAAAACATTTAATTACATAAACTTAAAGCTAATAGCTAGATTTAAAATTTCTCAAAATTAGAGATTTTGCGAAGGAATTGTTTAATTGTTTTAATGTAATCCTCTGCGTATATGTCTTTTCTAAAGCTTCAATAAATGCAAATGTACCGGTAACAGCCAAATTTGTAATAACAATGGCTTTTTAATTTGTATAACGGAGTTGTTTGAAGTTTTCGACTTTTTTCACTTATTTTAATATGAGAAATAAACATTGCACTCAAGCCAACTGGTTTACTTAATATTCCGATTAAAATATTCAATTAATATATAATTATTATCATGATAATTAACATTTTCAAACTTCTCATGAGTTGTAAAAAGAAAGTATTCTATTTAAATGGTTTAATTTAATGAATTAAAATAAGAAACTCATGTTATTATATTACGTGTATAAAATTTCGAATGCAGTTTAGAAAATTTTCCGTAAAAATCCAATTTAAGAGTGATTTTTTTATATAAAAATATTCAAAATTAAACTATTTCCAATATAAATTATTTGTTTACTTCCATTAAAAAGGAGTAAATCTTAAGGTATCCGACTACTTACGACATTTTTTTTAAAAAAATGGAGATATGGGGATTTTTTTTTTTGTCGTTTTTAGATTTGGTTAGTACATTTTAAGAAAAATATGCTAAAATTAAGGAGAGAAAAAGAATATATTGTTACTAAAATGGGAAAAAATTAATCAAAATTTACAAAAAAAATAACATAAACGGGGCCCATTTTGTAACAAAGGTTTATGAACAAATTTTCAATTCTGAAGTGTTGCTATGTTATTCCTTTTTAAAATGACTTTCAGAATAAGAGATATTTTAATTTTTACAGAATCTAGAGCACTTTATCTTGGTTATTATATGAAACTGCTTAGTGATTTAATTAACATAAGGGACTGTAAATTTTGTAATGAAACAGTGTTTGATAAATCTGAAAGTTAAAACACTTCTACTATTACATAGTACATACACACAAAAAAATCAGTTAATTATTTTGAAAACATTTTGAGCAATTGCAAGCTCCGTTTGAGCATTTAAAAAAAACACATTTCGAGTAAAACGCGTTTTAAAGTATGACATCTTGCTTACAGTAATTGCATCTGCTTTTACTAAAACACGTGTAGTTTTTGTTCTAGTGAACGGAAAACAATAAACTTGGTATTTTTATAAAGCTAATAAGATGGTTTGTAAAATGAAATCATAAAAAATTTGTCAATTTTTGGCAAAATTAACCTGAAGGAACTTGAAATGTATTATTCACTTATTCATGACTTGAAAGTGTTTAATTTTTTAATGTAGTTCAAAAATAAATTAGTAATTGTTTTCGGATTAAAGTAGATTTATGTTTATAAAAATAAATCGAAATCGATTTTTTAAACCCCAGTTAGAAATGTAATAAAATTAAAAATTATTAAACTAATAATGATGCATTGTATCCATCATCTTTTCGATATATTAGTCATTTAAAAAGAACGGTAGTTAATTCTCTTATTCATTCAGTTAATTATGTTTTGCGGCTTCGCTTTCTAATATCCTTTGAAATTGCATTGGAAAATTCTAATTATGCTTGTAATTAACGTACCGAAAATTTGGAGAGAAAAAATACTATAAAACATCGATTATAAATACTTCAAAAGAAGGGTTCACAGAAAATCCTGTTATTGCAGTTTCCTTAGGCCTTTTACGATTTCATTAATCAAAAGAAGCCCTTAAACTTCGGATATCGTAAAATTAACAGAGAACAACCTAAAGAGAAAAACAAAGAAAAAGGTATTGAGACAAAGAAAGTGAGACGTTGAAAGCCATTGTAAAGAACCTACTCAGAAAACAGTTTTTACGAGGAAATTCAATTTCTTTTCCTACTGGAGGGTAAGAAAAAAAAAACATCCTGTTTCGGTTTTTGTAAGATTTCTGCTGAATTTCTTGTGCTGAATAAACATTTGACAAAGTGGTATCATAGAACATTTCACAAATCTAATGGAATGCAGTTTTTCTTTTACTTTAAAAAGATAACACGAAAGAAAATATTCTGACTACTTCACAGTTATTGCAGTGTTATTACTGCGTAATACGAGAATGTTTGGAAAGTATCAGCTCTCTAATACCCAACGAAGAAAAAAATAAATGGAAATGACAGACTTTTTTTTAAGTCGTGCGATAAAAATGGCGAAATGAAAGCTGTTTTTAAAAACTACTGATATTGATCAAAATGTCAGTACTACTTTTTAAATTTCTTGTTCATTTAAATTAAGAATTCTACAACATAAAACTTGTGCTATAGAAAAGTTTTTTCTTCTTTTTGTTATGAGTATTTTTTTTAAATCTGCTCATTGCAATGTTTCATTTTAATAAAATCTTTTTATATGCAAATATAATACTATAGAAAATATTTTCCTAGTATACCTGCTTAATCTTCTCAAGAAAAAGCTTTACATTAAAATCTGACTTTTATTAGTACAATATCAGTATAAACACAGAAATTCGAGATTGTATGTGATTTCAACTGAAAAAAGTAGCACAGGAGTAATATTGATATATAAATTATTTCTTTATGAAATTTATTTCTTCAATCCTTTCTGCTTTTCATTATAAACCCATTTATATAACATAACTAAAAGTTCTTTTTCTAATGGGGCTGCACATTGGTAGTTTAACCTTTGTATACCTAGTACATTCCCCAGGAGCTGGTATCACTTTTTAGCGTGGCACCGTATAGGTAATACCAATTATCGCAAGTAATTTTAACGCACAGTTTACTTCCCAAAGGGAGTTTACCTGAGCTCTTGACGATGCGAAACGTACTAGGATTTAATTTTGCCGAGAGTACACAAGACATAACTAAAAGTAAAATACATATATCTAATAGTCATCAGGTATAATAAAACAGAATATATAGAATAAATATCTTTTACTGAAGTATCTTAACTTCTTAACTGGTTTCCCCGTACTCCGTACAGATCAACGAAAACTAGCCACAACCAGTTTGACCATACGCTGTATGGGCACTGATATTTTCTTCTTTTTATCACTGGTTCGCACATATATTTAATTCTTATAGGGAGATTATATTAGTGCTAGTGTTTTTAAAAGATGCAGTTTGTCTTGGTCATGAAATACTTCTCATCCAGGATTTTTTTGAGGGAGGGTGAAGGCGGGAATTTTTCATTGAAGGCAGGAATTTAATTTTTTGGTAATATTCCATAAAGAACAGGGATTGACAAAACAATGTGCAATTTGTTACTTGAGAAGAAATGAAAATGGAAAGATAATCCAAAAAAGCCGATATTATCTCTGTCTTCATTGCAATGTGTAAGACTTAGTATTACACAATGCTTCAAATTGTGTATGCATATATACACTCATGTCCATAACTTAAGGATAATGACGTTCAGGCAAAGAAAGAGACAGAAGCAAAATAAATTTGACTCATTTGTAAAGTCTATTTATTTAACAAAGGTAAAGAGTAAAAAAGATGCTATATATTTGACATAATTAAAAAAAATTACGATTTTTACTCCCAGGAGCAAATTTTAAAAAGGAACCTATTTACAAAAAACAGTATAACATGGTTAGTATGATGGTTAATACGGAGTATGTCTCCCGGACGATGCAATACAGGCCTTACAACGCCTACGCATGCTGAGTATCAAATTATCAATCTGATCTTGGGGAATATTACAAAACTCATCAAGCAATGCCCTCCGAAATTCCTTTAGACAGGTGGGAGGGAGTAGACGGTTGCAATTCGTCGGCCAAGCATATCCCACACATGCTCTATTGGATTTGAGTCCAGTGAGTATGCTGGCCAATCCATACGGGTGATATCCTCCGATTGAAGGTATTCGTCTACAATGTTTGCACGGTGAGGACGGGCGTCGTCATCCATAAACAGAAATTCAGCACCCATGGCGCCCCGAAACAAACGTACATGTTGTTCCAGAATGACATCCCGATAGATGTGGCCTGTCATCGTTACACTCTGAACATGCAGGTCAGTTCTGGAACCAAGAATAATTCCTCCCAAAACGAGCCATCCTGCACCCCCGTAACGGTGTCATTCAATGGTGTTCTCTTGGTGGTAACGAGTACCTGGCTCTCTCCATATGAAAGTCCGGCGAGAATCAGACTGCAAACTAAACCTGGACTCGTCGGAAAACATCACACAAGACCACTGTTGCGGTGTCCACAATGCATGCTCTCAACTCCAGGTTAATCGCAGGCGACAGTGAGTTGCGGTAAGGGGAACACACCTGACAGGCCTACGAGCATATAGACCAATGTGCCCTAAGCGTCTGCACACGGTCTGCCTTGAAACTGTCGTATCGGTAGCTGAAGAGAACTGACGAGATAGGTCTGATGCTGTGCTCCGTTTGTTTCTTTTGGCAGTAACTTCCAAATACCGGTCCTCATTCGGCGCTGTAACTCGGGGGCGACCTGTGCTGTAACATCTACTCACATTACCATCATCTTGGAATCGTTGCCAAAGCCTGGAGATGACACTCTGGGCGATTCCAAGTTCCTCGGATACTTCCAGCTGAGTACGTCCACATTCCAGTCGTCCGATAATTCTACCACGTAAAAAATCATCCAAATGCTTCCTTTGTGCCATAACTATGCGGTTATTGCACTGAAAGCTTTTAAAGCGCTTGTGAACAATTTTACTTCTTTGCCACCATTCCTTATATACCCCTCTCTTACACTCTCGTCATTGTGACGTACTATCCGTGCCATCTGGTGGTTTCCTTTAATTTGCATATTCTTCTTCAAGATGTGTGTGATAATTCTACAGGTGAAATTTTTATTTTAGAGTTCAATTTCTGTGTGATTCTGAATTATCCTTAATTTATGGACATGAGTGTATATGCACACACACAAAAATCTTCAACCGTTTGAAAAAAAGGTGCGAGCATGAAATTTCTTTGTTAGTGAGAGAAATTCTTTTATGATATTTGAAATATTCTTCATATCATGCAAAGTGTACTTGTAACAAGCAAACATGAAGAGGTTTTTGCTTTTCGCGATTATAAAATAAGAAATAGTATGTAAACTTTAAAACTGAAAATTAAAAACTCCTTCACTTTCGCATTTTTAAAAGTTTTATGCTTAGATATATGCAATAAAAATGTGCTTTTTTTGAAACATTTTGTGTAAAAAAAAATTGACCGCTTAAGGGGTTAAATTATAAATCACGAGAACATAATAAATGAATGAATAATGTGCAATAAATTAAACACAAATGTCCTAAGTGTAATGTTTTGGGAAAGAAAAATATATAAATTTTATTTCAGTTACAGTTAAATTTTATATTAATCCCCCCTCCCCTTCACATAAGTTATTCAAACAACATAAATGTCGAACACTAATTTTGTTAAATTTTTACTTCTTTCTCTTGTAAAGCTTAATTAAGAGGAATTATTTGCTTTTCTGGATTTTATTTTTATTCTTTAAAAACGTAATATCAAATATGGAACAAAGTTTAGAAATATATATTATTTTTAAGATTATATTAAATTACTACTTTCAATTATTTATTTTGTTAAATTTTATTCATGAACATTTTGTTACAGGACCAATTATTTGCTAAACGTGTCTTTTTGATAACATTTAATATTCAGATTTCGCTATTTACCAACTAAATTTTCTGTCGAGGGATTTTATTTAATTGATGATGGTCTTGAACACTCCAAAATATTGAGAGATAATTAATTTCTTTAGTTTACCCTCCTAACTGGAAATATCTTTTTAATCACTACTTTACCTTTACAAAAACTTCCACATCGGCACTTTTTAAAATAATATGATGAAATGTTGCCATCATCCAATTATTCTGACCAATAATGGTATTCATTAACGGAAATCATATGATTCTCAAAACTTCCGGCTGAAGAAGTTATAAAAGCTGAGATATCCGGAACGAGAAAAAAGAATGCGTTTTGTGTTTTGTATTATTATCCACGTGTATTTGCCCGTTTATCGGACGCGGTAGCCTAACGGTCAAGGTCACAAACTAGCGCCTGGCATGTCATGAGTTCGAGCCTAGTTACGCTGAAGACCTGCCGTGCAGAGGAGCCCGTTGCCCATTAAATCTGTCGAGGCTTAAGCGTCCTCCCGTTGGTGTAAAAGTTAACAGAAAAATTATATTATTTTCAATTATTACGAAGCTGTTTTAGCAACAAGAAATACATTATCCCATTAAACATATGTTAAAGCTCAACTGGAATCACCACATATTAATTAAACTTTAAAAATGTAACGAAATATTGTAAGTAATTAATTCCTTTACACAATTTAATAATCCAAAGCTTGATTAAAAAGTTCTTGAATATATATATAAACAAATTTATATTAAGCAATAAAAATAATTATTTTCAAACTTTAGGTCCCCATATCATGTTGGCACTTCTCACATAAGAAGAATTTTTCAAAGTTAGATACTAATTAACATTTTATCTAATGTCAACTTTTTTATCTTCCACATCATGTAATACTTTGTGGCTGTATCTTTATAAATTGACAAAAACTAATTAAATTTTAATTTCGGACTAAGAGATAAAAATATCAAGAAACTTTAAACAAAATATAAAAAATTAGTTAACGAAGAATATATAGTTTTCTTACATTATCTGAGTCTCATCAAATTAGTTAAAGCAGAACCAACTTCAGTCTATTTTAATTAAAGGAATGCAAATTTTTGTGTGATATAAAAAGTTCACCAACTTCAATGTTGAAGTATTCTTTGCAGAAATTAATAATATACATCATTAAAAGAGAGAGGGTTTTTACGATGAGTTAGGTTTTAACAGTTTGAAAGGAGAGATAGATAAGCATAAAACGGAAGAAAGCTTCCTTTCTAAAGCAGGAATTTCCGGAAAAGTATGTCCGGATTTTTTTATGCCGTAAATTATGCCTTTTTATTAAAAAAAACTTGGTTTTTCGTTTTATCTCTCGTTTGATATAATAATGTAATTGGAAAAATGTTTGATGGAGTTCTCTGCTTTAAATATTTTAATGAGATTATTTTTTGAAGAATGAAAAAGTTTTTTATATCAATTTATTTTCTTATGTAAAAAGATGAAATTATAAGTGAACAAATAATATTTTATTTTAAATGTTACCACATTTGAAGAATATTTATTAATAAATATCGATTCATTTATTTCTTAAAAAAATTGTTCGATTATACGATTGCAAACTCATATTTTAGACTCTAAGAATTTTTTACAATGCTATTTTTCAACTTAAATCATAATATCAATAAAGGAAAAATGTATAACTGGTTTAAATAAACGTACAATAAAGTATTCTGATATCATTTTTAGTTCATTTTAGAACTGTTCTGATATAAAGAACATTTTCATATATGCCGTATAATTTCAAACTTAATTATTCCTACATTCCTTATAGAAACTTTAAAAAAATAATGCAACCATACTTCGAGAATTAATTTTTATTAATAATTATTAATTAATGTGACTCTTAATTTTCGGTTGCTAACAAATTTTAGCACACAGATCAATCAAAGAAGTTCTTAATTATTAAGTCTGATTTTTTATACTGTTATTATTTTAATAGATGTTTTTAGTTCCATGTTGATTTGATCAAATTTTAGACATAATATTAAATGATGCATAAAAATTAGGTTTATGTTATTAATATAATAATCCCCCGGCTGGCAACATTTCGGCTGTGGCGTGCCAAACCAATCTACCAATAGGATTCAGCGTGCCACACAGTAGGACATTTTTTAAAGAATTCGAATCCCATGATAATGTATGCAGATTTAGATAATAGAGGTTAATATTATAGATTTACAGCTGTATTATATTTAAATTTTGCGTCATTTAAAGATATTTCTTAACTAAACAATCTTTATAACTATATATATAGATAACAAGCCAGCCCTGCATTAAAATAACAAAAAATTGATTTACGTCTCACTTTAAAGCTTCTATTGGCGACGGACTTAGTAGTTTCGAAACACGATAAATTATGTGACGAGGATGACACCCGAGAAGGCACCCTAATTTTTAAACATACACCACGACAAAGGGAGGACTCTGAGCCTCAACTGATTTAACAGAGGTTTTATGCAAAAACAAAGACTAAAAAATTATGTTTCTAGACTTTAAAAAAAATTCATTCATAATGGTGTTTCTTTTTAAATTCTACATATTATATATATATATATATCTTGCAAACTAAATTCAATATAACATGAAAAGGGTGAGAGAGAGAGAGAAGAATGATTAAAATTGATCTATACAATTAATATTGGTTGACGAATATTCCAAAAACTGTAAAACTTTTTTGATCTTTTCTTGTGTAATCTAACGTGGCCGAGGAAGCCTAGTGGTCAAGGTATGGATCGTGGCTGGCTTATCACGAGTTCGAGCCAAGCACTACTAAAGACCCACCTGTAGGGGAGCTATGCACGTTAAATTTTTCGAGAGCTCAAACGTCCTCCCGTTGGTGTGGTGTGGTAGTTAGAAGAGGGGTGCCAGCTCAGGTGTCTTCCTCGTCATTTGACCATGGTTCAAAATTACGAGGTCCGTCCTCAATAGCCCTCGTGTAACTGATGAGTGCGACGTTAATATTCACTCACTGTGTAATCTAATCTTTGTTTTGTGAAAATGTTATGAAACCGGTGAAAGAATTATGTTCCTTCCCACCTGCTGCATAGGAAATAAAGAATATATTGCTTAACAATTAATCAACCAATTGGTATAATTGAGAAATGAATTAAAAGGTAAAACAGAAAATACTTCGAAATCATGCAAGAAATTTTTTTGTTTATCATGTGCAAGTTAGTGATCTTTTTCACTTTTTCTTTAGTCTTACACAAAGAAAAACTATTCGCCTTGAAAAATTAATTCTATTATGGTAGTTCAAATTCCTATTCCACATGAAGCACGTCGAACTGATTCGTGGAGGGTAGGGGATGCACGTTAAATAATGAACCGGCGACCTATGGCACGCGTGCCACAGGTGGCACGCGGTACAATTTTTAGTGGAACTCTGCCCTACTCTAATGTTTGAGTGGATGGAAGTGGATAAGTATGTAATGGATCTTATTTGACAAACATCTTCGGAATTATGGACATTTAAGGAATGGCGAAAAGATCTGAAAGATAACTCTAAAGATAAATTTAAAGCTATTTTGTTGTTACTATGCCACCTGATCGATAGTAACATCAAATAAAGGCCCACGAAACTCATCACGGCAAAGGTCTACGTTTTCGCCAGTCGTTAGCCGTAGCTTTGACCACCATACAGGTGCCAGTGTGGTTTGGCTTGATTCCATTCCAATTTTGAGGGAAAACACCCTATGGACAGCTATTTCGTAAATGATTTAATATCATTGCTGGAGAGATTTAATTGTTTGAAGGAGAAAAAATTGCATGTACTTTGCTTTCAGTTTTTGGTTCTATATATCTATAGAAACAATTCTTTCCTCATATGAAGAATATTTCAAGAGTCCACAGTTTGAATTGAATGTCCAATTCGAAAGCTATTGGCAATGTACCTCGTAATTTTGAACTATGGTCAAGCAACGAGAAGCCGGAGGTGTCAACACTACTTCATCAACGTTAAGAATTTGAGCCATTACAGATGTAACTTACATTAACCCCTCTACTCGACGGACTTAGGTAACCCAGGATTCGAAAACCCAACAACATGGTCACGACCATGAATTCATGACCATGACTATTCGGCTAATGCAGTCACTCAGTTAAGCTTTAGTATTTCAGTCTTAGCTTAATGTAGTTCAGAATTTCATTTGGTCTATATTTTATATGTAATCTAGACTTCAATTAAGCAAAATCAAATCACAGCCTAAGATATTGTATAAAACTGATTTTAAAAAAATATTGCTAACAGTCAAGAGAAAACTTAATGGAAAATTTAACTATAATGAACAGCACATTAATTAATGAAAAAACATTAATTTAAGAAAATCAACAAAACAAATAACGTTATAAGTGTAAATTCTAAAATTTTTATCTATTTCCAGAAAACATCATACACTTTGTAAGTTTTCTCCAACAAATATGTTTCGTTCAGATTTTGCACATATTTCAAAACGTTACAGACCAAAGCTAAATAAAAAGAAAATAACCACAAATCATCATAAGCAGATACAAGTAGCCCTCGCTGTTTGTCACAGATTTAGCTTTTATTCCCTTTGTCTCTTTTCCTCTCCTAAAATTTACTGGAAATCGTTTTCCTTTCTCCAATCCACTGTGTGTGTGTGTGGAGACCGAATAATACTACTTTTCTCTCTACTCACGTTGCTTTTCTGTTATCAACCAACCTGTGAGTGTGTGTACCTAAAAGAACGTCTACACAACCCCTTTTCATACACTCTTTTTCTCTCTCTATCCCTCTCACCACTATTCTCACTCCCCTGCATTCATCCCCCTTGAATCTTCAGGTCCCAGGGAAAAAATGGGAGAAAAAATAAAAATATAGGGATAAAAGATCGATCGACACGTGACTTGAACGAAACCCACCAATGACGGTTGCTCTTATCCCCCTCCCTTTTTTCCTCCTCTTCTTTCAGGAGCCGGACGGATGGACTCAATCGAAAGCCTATTTCCGAATTTGTCCGGGAAGGCGGTATGCGATCTCCCGGACTTGTTTTTCTGTCTCTACTTCCCAATCCCATCAGTGGGAAGATGCGACAAAACGCATTGCTTTATTTTGCTCTTTTACTTGGAGGCATTCAATTAGAAAGAAAGAGACAGAAGGGATTTATTTCTATTTTAAGCTCGAATCACACAAAGTGAGAGAGACACTTCCAGAGTCCATAAAGACAGTAGCTATAAGACTTAAGGAATTTTTTTTGGTTAAAAGATGCCGAAATATAAGCTTGTTTTTTTTAGAAAGGAATATAAGTAGAGTGGAGAGAGAGGGAAATGTTTTCAATTCGGGAATTTTCTTTTAGTCTAGTGATATCCGAATGTTTATGTATTGCTGTCTAAGAATAGTTTGTATTTGTTTGTTTTTCATGAATGATGTTATAATATTTCGCGAATAACACTGGTTTAAAATCTAGTCAAATCTTGAAAAGTTGCTTTGATGCTGGAATTTCCGCACATTACTGATTTCATGGAGACTAGACTAAGACTCGTAAATCTATTTTTTTTTATTTTCTCTCTCATAATACAGTAATACACCTCGACATACGCGAATGCAGAATTACGTAATTTTCAAAACTCGTCGTTTCGTCTTTTTTTTTTTCGCATTACTCAAACTACGGCGAAGTCAGCGCCAGAATCGGATGAAATTGGAAATGGGATTGAAGAATTTGTCCAACTTGACAGGCAAATAAATTTAGAAGCGGATAGTGATGACGTTCAAGAATTGCTGGATTCCCACCATCAAGAGCTGACGATTGATGAGCTCATAGAAATGCAAGAGCAAGAGCAAGACATCGAAGAACTTAAGACCCATTTTAATCAGAAGATCGAATGATGGTTGGGAATTTTTTTGAATTTATTTTAATAGGAAAAAAAAATGCTACAATTTTTTTAAAATACAGACTCTAACAAAGAGCGTATTTTTTCGACAAAACAAGGAATAAAAAAAATTATTAACATGCTACGAGGAAGTTTTGTGGGAGAAAAAAAACTTTGAGCCGGCAGACTACTTTGTTAGATTTTATGAAACCTTCTACATCATAGTTTCCCAACATTTTTTGAACTGATTTTTTGAACTTTTCTAGAGAATATATCGATACCGCCCACTTTTCTAGTGAATATTTCGATACTGCCCCCTCCCACTCGAGAGCAATAAGCAAGACTTATATTTTTAAAAAATATTCTATTACTAATAAATATATTTTTTAATTTAATTTTTTTCTAAAGCCCCAATTTTTTTTTTACTTGCGAATCTGAAATAGCTTTTGGCACAAATATATTTAAATGTGTAATATTATATATTTTAGTCGCGTAGATCATATTGTTGAAATTGAAACGTTACTGAATTTCTTCTTCATTTAAAAGAATGGAATAAAAGTTTTAGTTTACCTGTTATAAAGTCAGGCAGGGGCTTTGATAATACGAAGTAATTCATAATAAACTATTGCTTTCAAAATAAATATAAATCGACATTTTCAGCCTTTAAAGAATCACACGTTAATTCCTGGTTAACATATTTATGTTTCTTGGATAATATACGTAAAGAAATGCAGTGGACAAAACATTTTTCTATTGCTCACAGAGACAACACGTGCTCTACAGAAATTAAAATGCACTATATCATTCACTTTAATGTAGATTTGAATGTAATGTAATATTTTTTAGTTTTTCATCCACCTCCCGAACTACCAAAATATGTGAATTTTCGTACATGTGATATAGAAATGATTTAAATACATACAATCAACATAAGGTAAACAGTATTAAAGCTTACTTTTGTTAGTACATAATCAGCATGTTTTTTTTAAGTCTTTTTTAGACTTTCTTAGACATTTGGTTAATATTCCCAAGCCCCTCCATGCCATCTCAACGCTTCCTAATTTTCTCTGTGTCTTTTACTGCCCCCCTGAAAACCTCAAACGCCCACAAGGGGGCGTTATCACTCACGTTGAGAACCTATGTTTTCATCAAAATAACTTCGGTTTGCGATTTTGTATTTATGTTATCTAAAAATTTACCAAACATTTTATTTTTCTAAAATATTATTTTTTTTCGTCTCCGGCCTCAACTAAAATAATTTATAAGTATTTATATGGGGAATTATACCCTAACTTACACGAAGTCGATTTACGTGCTTATCACTCAGTCCCCCCTATCGCGTAACTTCGGGGTATTATCAATTCCAGTAAAATCTTGCAAGTTGAAACGAGCCCAATTCCCTTCTACCCTGTGACCCATCTAAAGGTGTGGAAGGAATTAAGGGATCATTCGACAGGATAAATTCCAATTTTATTTATCACTATAATCGACTCAAACACAAATAACAAAAAAATAGGATAATTCAGCCAAGCAACACAGGGAAGAGCCGAGAGTTGCGCGTTTGGGGAGAATACATATAATAACCACTTTATAATAATGTGGTTCTTCCTTATTATTACTTTACACAGAAAATAAGTACTTAATGTCCACCTAATGACTTCAACACTATAAACATCAACGTAATAGGAAGGTGACAGTACCTGACTTTAAGCAGTCTTCTAATCAATTGAAATTAACTTTCTCTTCCTGACTATAATCTTTTACAAGGTAATCTTTACCTTGAATCTTCCTTGTCATTTCTACTTAACTAAACTTCTAACTTTTCATTCACTCTTCTCTTTATTTCTAATTCACTAACTCGAAGTAGGAATATATATAATAAACTTAATCTGCATATCACGTTTATTTCTTTAGGAGAAGATTGGTAAATTTTGCGGGGCCAAAGGAATACCCAAGAGGCTTGTTAATAGAAGGTCACGTATAGATCCGTCACAAAATTTTCTTGTAGTTTTATTTGTGTTTATTACTGGTTTCGAGAACTTCACATGTGAAATAGCAATTAGGACAGTCCTAGATATTATATGGACAAATATTGCTAATTCCGACGACATCATTGTACTCTCAGATTGTAGATCTGCTCTTGGGGCCATCAAGGAAGGGGAAAAATGGGGTTCACCCAAGAAATCAATTCTCTTCTGTCAATTTTCCATTGGTGTATAGGGCAAATCATGTATCCTCCAATGTACCCTCCAATCCTACCCTTCGACGGCCCATGTTGACATCGAAGGGAACGAGATGGCCGATTCCCTTGCCATTGAAGCCAAAACACTTGAGCCCGTAACTTCATCTACTACGGTCTTTGATGCAAAACAATAACTCTGCTCTCTCAAACACAAGAAAAAAAATTCTCGCTGCCAGAATTAAATTATAGCCGAGAAATTACGACAACAATAACTAGACTAAGGACACAAAACATTTTAAGGGCATGAAGATTCTGCCCGACGGTTCCAGATCATATGTGGAATGCAGGCACTGCCCAGGCACGCAACTGGATTTCAAACACCTTTTTAGCTGTCCTTCCATTATTGATGCCCTTTTTAAAATAGACAATGACTGCAGCATGGACATTCTATACTCGGATAATGCCATGGATGTTGCCACGGCAGTGATTCACGCCTTTGGCAATATTTGATTATATCTTTATGTTTTGTTATTACGACCTTTGTACTTTGTCATATACGACAACAGCAACAACTGGTTTCAAGACTAGATAAGACTCGTAAATTTTTTTATTGTTTGATATTCCATTCAGTATAAATTTGATCTCCTACCAAATTTCGAGAATCTTTTTTTAGTTTTATTTTCATATCCGATTCAGGTTCAAAGCTAGGAAATTTTTAAGTATAATCGGTATGATAAATTTTTGTACATAACTAGTTTTAAATCTATTCGTGTTTTGCCCATTTGTTTGATATTTGTATTTAGTGTGTCTCAGTTTGAAATTGAGCAAAGTTTTATAAAACTTCTTCACTTATTTACAATTGAGGTCTTTTTTAACACTCTTTTATAAGCTTCACTTGTTTGTAACGGAATCTTTGGACTCGATTTTTACCCACTTTAAAAGGTCAGATTAATTAGAAATTTTACTCACTTGTCCAGAACCGATGACAATACAATAATATAATAATTTTGTACCATTGTCCTGATCAGGATCATCAGGATTAACGATTTCCCATTTACAGATCCCATCCGGCCTCTGGCGATTAATTTCAGATCCCATTGCCAGATTTGGCGACTGAAAGATTAAGTTACAACTTAGTTCGATTAACTATAAAAGGGTGTTTTTTAGTTTTTTAAAACTATAATTTATTTAAAATGATTATTACACATTTGGGTGGCTCATGAATAAAATTTACTAAATAATAATAATACAGAAAACAATGTATCGAAATAAAGAAAATATGTTTGTATGTGTTTATTACTCAAAAAGAAAAAAACGAATATTTATTGAAAAAAGCTCTGAAGGATTTCAGGCCTAATATGAGTACATGAAATATTTATATAATTTTTTTAAAAATTTATTTCAATCAGAGAATACTCCTTTTCACGGTAATAAATACTAATTAAACAAAGGTTTTAATCAACTGAATGTGAGAAATTTAAATCTTAATTTCTTTAAGGTATCAATGTTTGAAAGCATGATTTTGAATCATTTTTTTTATATTTGGTGTCAGAATTAATATTAGAAATGAATTAGCATGTAATTTTTTGGCGAAAAATGACAAATTTTCAAAACACTCTCCTTTTATGAAAAATGCTTGTATAATAACAATCTTTTGCCTATAAATTAGAACTTCTATACAGAGGTTGAAAAAGAGGATTTTTGAATTTTCCCCTTTTTTTAGAGTTATGATGAATTAAAATGATAACCGTTTTTTTTTTAATTTCTGATATATTAAAATATGAATAAAAAAAATCCACTCATAATAGATATATTTCAAAAATCTTAGCTCAATCCCTCTCTCCTTTTCCCCTTAATTATATTTTATTTTTTCCTTAATTATATTTTTTTCTCCTTAATTATGTTTTTTTTCATAGTTGTGTTTTTTTTATTATTATTATTTTATAATGTTGTTACCACTTACGTCTGTAAGCCTCATGTTATGCAATGTGGAGCATGAGGGTTTTGCAAAAAAATTAATGTAAAAAAAAATACCTCTATGAAAATCTTAGCTATATATATAGACAAAATATTATTATTATAGAAACAGTTTTCACAAAAAGGTAATGTTTTGAAAATATGTCCTTTTTTCATTTTTTGTTAAAAATTTGTACTTGTATTTTTTTATTGTAATTATGTTCTTAAGACACAAGTAGAATTCTACATGTATATTTTAATGCTACTGATAATAAATATAAAAAAAATAGTCATTTATACGCTTTTTTCAAAATAAAGGGTCTGATTAAAGTTAATTAATATCATATAAATTTCACTTCTAAATACAAATTCACTTATGAGCATTCTATTTTTTTTAAATTCAAATATTCATTAGAAACAACAAGCAAAAATTGACGATAAAATAGAACACAACAAAAATATATTTTCTTGCATAAAATTTTCGAGTGGCAGAAATAATTATAGTTTAATCACACATACATCAACATAATTACGAACGTTATGAACAATAAGTATTCACAAGAAATTTGCATACCAAGATTCATTAAAACAATTTTCAGATTTCCTTCCAACTTTGAGGTATTTAATTAGATTTCCATAGTAAAATATTAGTTCCAGTTATTGCTAATACATTTCAAAGGATCATGAACACACAAAGGGTCATTTTTCATGAGATCCCATTAATAAAATATAATTCATAATTATAAGTAAATTACGTGGCATAAAATTATACTACGTTTCTTATAATTAATTCATAATAAAATAAAAAATAGGTAATGCGAAACATTCGTGTTGAATATAAAATGAAGCGATAAATCATACTGTACTTAAATAAAAATTAATTATTATAATATAATTAATTAAAAATGTAAATTCTTTCTCTGGACATTCAGAAAGATTCAAAATCGAAAGAGCTTTGAATTATTTTAACATTCTTTGAAGTTTTGATTAAGGAAATGACGAACGAATAGAGAGATGGAATGAGATTATAAGTTTCTACATAAGGTTGTTTACGAGTATTTAAAAATGTATTTTTAATTTTTCTCTCTATTTCACTGATTACACTATTTTCAGTTTTATATACTAATATATATATCAGCTTGTTATTTAAAATACACTGTAACATTTTGCGATAAACCATGACAAGCAGATTTTCAATTAAGCTATTATATGTACATTGTATGTATTGTGATTATAATCAATATCGCAAAACCGGTTTTAACGGACCTCTATTCAACAAAAGAAGCATGCCTGCCAACTTCAGTGTTTGTATGTCTAACACTTCGAAAACGGGAATTTTCGTCCCCCTCTCACCCCCTCTTGGGAGTCGATTTTATAAAAACTTATTCTTAAAAGACCCCTATTCATCAAAAGGAACATACCTGCCAAATTTCAAGCCTGTAGACCTAATAGTTCTGGAGATCTCGTAGTGAGTGAGTGAATGTACGAGTGTGTGAGACAATTGATTCCAAATAGTACAGGGTGATTCCTAAAGAAGTATACAGTTTCAATGCGCTGTAAATCCAGAACAATGTAAGACATTATAAGTTACCGAAACAGAATTTTATGGGACTATTTTAAGTTTTGTTAGAGACAGTCATAGATATTCTATGTGTGAGTTCTTAGTCATATGAGACACCGGTTTTCAATTTCCTCCCAAAAAGTGCAAAAAAGTATCTGAATCAAGTCCATCAATAGTGGCTTGATACGTTGTTTCAGCTCCGCTAAATCAACAGAAAGAGGAGGGATGAATACCTTGTCTCTTACGTACCCCCAAAGAAGAAATCACAAGGCGTACATTAGGGGAGTGGCATGTTGTAGCCCAAGGCTCATCCAATCCACTGGGGAGGGAGATGTTCTTTGGGGGTAAGCTCACACTTAGGCTGACCAGTGTAGTGGTGCACCGTCCAATTGGAGAATGAAGATTCAAATGACGTCCTGCTATCGTAGCATCAACCAAAGATTTTACGTATCCAAAATATGGCTCCTCTGAGAGTTTACTCATGGGAAAAAAAGGGCCGAACACTGCACAGAACACATTTAGAAGAATCTCGCACTTGTTACTCTGGCTATTGCCTGTTTCACTTCCGTCAGAGGCGAGACACTAACTTTAAGAGCACATCTGCCGTAAAGTTCACTAAGGTAGTGCGTGTCTGACTGTTACAGTTTTACAGCATCAGAAAAGTGTATACTTCCTTATAAATCCTTATAAATACTTCCTCCGTATGTGATTATTTTACTCCGAATACAAATGGAGTTAGTGAATATTAACGTCGCAATATTCAGCTACACGAGAGCTTTTGGCGACGGACCTCGTAATTTTGAGCCATGGTCCAGTGACGAAGATGACACCTGAGCTGGCACACCCCCTTTCCTAACTACCACACCATACAAATGGGAGGACATTCAAGCCATAGACAGATTTTACGTGCATCGTTCCCCTATACGGTGGGTTTTCAGTGGTACTGGGCTCGAACTCATGACACGCCAGCCATGATCCGATACCTTGACCACTTGGCTACCGCGGCCCCCGAATACAAATGGAAATCACATTGTAAAACTACTATTTCATAATATCATTTATAGTTTGTAATAAATTTAATCAAATGAGTATTTGAAAAAGTATTGCTGATTAAGTGTCTTATTAAAATCGCATTCAAAAGAAACACGAGAATTATATAAGGCAGACCTTAAAATTTAAAATCACAGTCAAGGACGACACCTGAGCTGGCACTCTTCTCTCTCCACACTTCAACACCACATCAAGGTGATAAGGGATTTTGAGCTTCAACAGACTTAACGCTCCTCAGCCCTTTTACACAAACAGTTTTTAATGGCCTTAGGATTCGAACCTACGACTTGCAGAAACAAAACCGACCACGAGTTCATGATCAGCAACCGCACAGACAAAGAGTAAGAGCAAAATTTTAATTTTGTGCAATCTAAGTAACAAAAAAAATAAAGATTCCAGAACTCTTTTTAACTCTCCCACATAAAAGAACCCAAACAAAAATTTAATCAAAATTCCTAGGATGTTTGCACAACCTAAGCTAACGCACAAGACAAGTTGACAAATCTTCGTTCAGACTTAATTAAGCTTTCAAATGACTCTAAGCGGAACCATACTTTACAAAATACAAACTAACAAATGAAGAAGAAAAAACACGAGTTTTAATCAGCTTTTGGCATTTATCTTCATGAACGAGACCTAGACGTTAATGTTTATTAACTAAAGAGATTGTATTATAGAATCTTCCACATTCCGTTTAAGCGGAGACAGCGCACAAGAAAACATTGCATAATGCTCGCTCACCTCCATCAGAGTGAAATAACGAAATAAAGCTAATTAAGCGAAGTCAACCCTGATTTGTATTCTGGGAATTAAATTAGAATAATCCTCCCTGAATGCTGCAAGAATCCTCTCCTTCTGCAACGACACCAGAAGTTCCTTTCCTACATAAGTTCATCCTTTTAGTTTAAAAAGGATTGAGCCCTAACATTAGTGGAACAGACTTTTCGTTTAGAGGATTTATATTAACGAAAAATAAAAGGATTGATTAAGTAGATTCGCCTTTATATAAGTCTCGGTTTTCTTGGGGGGAAAAAGGAAACTTGAAGATTGAGGAAATTGTGACATTTAAATTAAGCATTTTAAGTGCAAAGTTGTTTGTAATTAATTGAAAGTTGTTCGTTGAATTTTAAAGTCCACAGGAAATTAAAAATATTTGGAAACAGTTTATGGAAAATAATCGTATGAACATTTTGACAACGTAAAAGTTTTAAGATGATAATAAAAGTAAAAATAAGGTATAAGTTGGTCACACATTCCATTCTAAGCTAAGTGGTTGCATTAACGTCACGCTTAGAAATTATAACGATGGCTATTGGCGAAGGATCTTATAATTTTGAACCATTACCCAATGACGATTGATTTGTAATTTATGTCACACTCTTGAGCAACACGAACGCTATTGGAGTCGTACCTCGTAATTTTGAACCTCGGTCAAAAGGACGAGAACGACACCTGAGCAAGCGCCTGCTCTACAGACTACCACATCACCAGGGGGCCTTTGAAACTTGACAGCTGTAACGTGCATCAACCCTCTACGCGGTAGGTCCTAAGTGGTACCAGGACTCGAACTCACGACCAGCTGATCACGAGTTTTAGACTAGGGTCCAACCACTTCCACGTCCACTACCAAGTGAGTAGTACGATACCTGAACTGGAACACCACTCACCAAACTTCCACGTCACACTAAAGTGAGGACTTTAAGCCATGGCAGAATTAACCTCTATACCATGGTTTCTCAAACTGTGGGGCGTGCCCCCCTTGGAGGTGGGCGTGATAACTCTAAAAGAGTGGGGGCAAGCATATTGAAAAGTTAAAAACAAAAGATTATTTTTTAAAAATCACTAATTTACTGAAAGTAAACAACACATCCTGACATAATTAAAAATATAATGCTCATTTACACAGATATAATACATTTATAAATGTATCAGTACTGCACAATGTACTTTATAATTAATTGAAAAATAATAAGATAAGAACAAGTTTAATAATTACCAGTAACCCCAGTCTTGTCATATACAAAATTATATACAAAAAAACTAACACTTATCTTGATAATTTGTACGGTTTATAATTAATCCCGTAACTCCATATTTAAAGTTACGCGATTCGCTCTCCAATGCCACCGTTTTCTACGTAGGCATGCGTATGTGATGTATTAGATGGAAGAGGGAGAAAAGGAACAAATAAGCAAATCCTCTGAAATATAAATAAATCCTTCGCAAACAAACACACACAACTCTGTCCTGTTCCTTTTATTGCATTCCAAAACCTTTGGAATAATTTTATGGATTGCAATGCACAGAAAAGATCTACGTAAAGCCGTATATATACGTCCGGGGGAATGCTTTGGCTGAGTGAGACGTTTATATACGCCGGTGGCACTTATAAGGTACAAGTTGTATTATAGTTTTAGCGTCAAAGTATAGTATTGAAATCCATATATTGGTATTGTATAGAGGGGGCGATGAAAATTATAAATGAATATTGGATCGCAAATATTGAAAGTTTGAGAAGCTCTGCTATATAAGTTTCTTTAAATTGTGGGTCTTAAATATCTCAGAATGCAAGCCTATACGACTCGACAGAAACAATACCGCCACAAGTTTAATTCTAGGACATACATAAGTTACTATGAGGATAACACTTGAAACTAAATCCACTACGATAAAAATAACAAGAAAAAGTTAAGATCTTTTGACTAAAGCCACTGTATTTAAATGCATGTATCAGTAACCAAAAAAAGAGAGAAAGTTTGAGTTAATATAATATCAAAACAGGAGTCGAAGATAAATTATACTAAAGTTAGGGGAACCATTATTTATTAATATTCTTTAAAGAATTAGTACATTTCATAATTATGATCTTTTTGTCAATTTTTAATTCATTTTACCCTACTATTAATTATATTCCATGTCTCAGTTTTAAATAGAGGATTATCTAATCAGAAAGAAGAGAATAATAGTTATCATATATAAAGATTCTATCTTTTTCTTATCATCAAAAACTCGCGAAGCAATAAGTTGGTAAGTAACTAAAGAAACTGCGTGTATTCCTTCTTTAAATTTCACTTGCTAGAAATAAATTTTTAGCACGTTATCATACAAAAGCTAAAGGGAAGGAACATGATAAATATTTATCATACCGATTATTTTTACTGGTATAAATAAGTAAAAAAATCAAGATAAAAAAAAAAAAGAATACTAAATTATAATACTGGAACTTGAAACACAATTTAATGAATATTTATATCAGTAACTGTCCAAAAGTTATTTGATCATTGCTAACGTTTCAACCTCTCAGTCTGAATTTCAAGTTTGAGCAAAAAGAAAAGTACACTTTTTCATTGCTTTATACATCTGCCACTTATAAAATTTCTAATAACTACTTTTAGTTGGATAAGGTAAAAGTTGAAAAAGGTTTCTGCCGGTTCAATCTAATGTTATTTATTATCCTCACGTGGTTAATGGGGAAGTTAGGGGTGCGGTTTTTGAACCGAGAGATGTCGTCTTATTATTAATTACGAGTTCTTTCAAAAGTAATTTAGGTCTTTCATGTGGGAAATTAACTTAAAAATTATATTCAAACATTCAAACCTAACCTTAAATTTTAATCCTCCAATTTCAAGGAAATCAATTTAATTATAAAAAGTACCAAATATGAACAAAATCATTAAGAATAAGAAATAAGTAATCAATATAAATTTGAACTTCTTAAAAAAATTCCATTTTCTCTTCTTTAATCGGGGTGTAACAATGTATCTTCCGAGAACCACTCCCAGCTTATGGCTACTGAATAATTTATATACCCCACAAAAGTGGCTGAATAGAAAACTAATGCAATTTTCACCTTCCCTAAATCCCCAACTTTCAGTACCTGACGCACATACACATATATTGCTCTTAAGAAAATTAATTCAGCTTTTCCCCTTCTTTTATGAATTCTGAACTTCAAACCGCAACGTACAGTTATTTCTATGTATATTCATCTTATTCGGAGTTATTTAATATTGCGTGTGAGGGGATAAATATATTTGTTTTTTTTTCTCCCGTCATCTCAAAAGTTCTTTTCTACCCTAACTCCTTTTATTTGATATATAAAATGTTACTTTAATTCACAATTTACAATGGTTCAATTCAAAAAGAGAGGTATCTTTTTTTTTTTCAGCGTGTATTTATTTTAAATTAATATGCGTTTACATTCTTTATATTTGCATAGAATGCTTAATGAGGGCAAAAAACATTAACTTTAAATTTAAGAGAAAATCAAATTGTTATAAGAAACAAAACAATAAGGTTTGGTTTTGCTTAGTTCAAATTTTTATTTTTGAAAATGGATTTTGAATTGAATTAGTTTTCAAAACAAGTAATATAAAAAAAAATTCAAGTCAATTCCTACTTACGTAAACCGAGAAAATTTTTATTTTATTTACTTTTTATTAAACAGTTACAATCAATATAAATATGTATATACATGTAACAGAATCACAATATTAAGTGGCAAAATAGAAAGCAATTTTCCATTTTTCTTTCTATATACGGTGTTGGACTATTTTTGTTTATTTGTTTCTTTTTTTTCATTCATTGAATTTAATTATTCTGATAAAATAGTATAGTAAAAAAGAAATCAAATTCTCGGAAATCAGGCAATTTCAAGCGGGATTGGAACTCACCTTTGGATTAGAAGTCCAACGCGCTACAGACACAACGAACGATTTTCCTTTCCATATATGCTGTTGTGCTATTATTTTTGTTTGTTACTATTTGTTCATTTTTTAATTTAAATAATGAATTTACATTTGAAAAAACTGTATTAACATCAAGTATCATCCAATACAAGTTTTAAAAAAAATGTGTTTTAACATTAATGGCTGAATAGTAAGTAATTTATTAACAATTGAAAATTTGTACAAGATATATATATATATATATAGGTAGAGGGTGAACTAATTCTCCCTACCACTTAATAAATTCGCAGTCTTCATGTAAATAAAGTGACATTGGTAGTTGGATAATCATGTCCCGAAGTAGTAGATAGAAATCGTGGTTGTTTCTGTCAAGGCTCGAGTTTTAGTGTTGTAATGCTTGTCTGTTCCTGCTTCTTTCTAATCCCCTTGTCTACTCTCGGACCCGGCTAGATGTGTGGGAAGAACTGAATAATCAGTCTACTTGATTCACTCTAATTATTTTATTGTCACAAAATATCAAGCAAGCACAATAATAATCCAATTAAGAATGTTGATCAGAATTCAGAGCGCGAAGGTGAGACAAATTAGCATGGGGATAATATTACGGACCCTCAACTGATTTCACGATAACCTATAGAAGCTCAGTTTCAACTCCGCTGCACTCTAATAGTCTATTCTTTAACTTCTAATTAAATAAGGCTCACGATACCTGTACTCTTGTTAAGTCGAAGTCCTACTGTTGAGGAACGCTAATCTTTAACTGGATTCGATCACATCCGAGTGCTCCTCTCTTGGAATTCTTCAATTTATACTTTTATAAACTTAGATTTGCACTCAATAAACTCACGATCCTTCACTCACCAACTAACTCTCAAAACTCGCGAATACAGAATTTATATAATAAACTTAATTTGCATAATCACGTTTTCTTACCTTCGGTGAAAGTTGGTTGGTAAAAATTTTCCCTAGATGAGTCCCCATGGAGTTAGTAAAAGACGCGTATAGATCAGTCACAATGTCACGAAAAAACCTCTGCATAATGCACGCTACATTTATCAAAGCTCCAAATTTTCCCGTTGGCGTTTGATTTGGAGGGCGAGATGCTAGCTCAGGCGTCGTCCGCTACGTTTGACCGTGATTTTTGAAATACGAGGTCATTCGCCAATATTTCCTTGTGTAGTTACAAAGTGCGATCTTAATAAACAATCGATCAAGTAAGAGAAATATATTCAACTTATTTATATTAGAAAATTGTAGAAAATCAATAGTGAATGGGAGAAAAATCAACATTTTATCAATAATCAATTTTGCTTCTAGAAATAAGCTATTTAAACTAAAATTATTTATTTCCTTCTTAAGAAAAATTTAAAATCAGTACGAAAGGAAACAGAAATGCGAGTTTTGTAGATTAGATATTGTTGAGAAAATCTTAACTTTAAGTTCAGGGATGTCTTAAGGCATATGCCAGCTGAGCACGGGCTGAGGGCTTCATCTCGTTCTCAACTCAGCCTTAATAAGATCACGATTCAAATAACTTTAAAAAGGTCCAGTTTTATTTTTTTTCTCCGAAAAACTGGGAATTTCGGACTATATCTCAACTGACGTGGGAAGACTACATTATTATATGATGACCGTCGTCCCCATCTATAGGCCTAAGCTTAGCACCAAACACCTTCATTACTCATTCAATCAAACGGTAGCAATCGGTTGACCTGGTTTATGCGATTGTAAGTCATGCACGTTTATTTGTTTCGTCACTGTTTTTACGAATATTTGACAACGCATAACATGTACTGTCTACTTTTAAGGGTCATAGGTGGATCCTATATTTGTGTATAGGGCCCAGGGTCTATTTTTGCGTAGAGGCCCAGGGCCTCAAGAAGTCTGAAGACGTCCCTGTTAAAGTTGCCCCAAGCATAGTAGTATATGTAAGATTAAGAGCATAAAGTTTGTTTAATAAACATTTTAATTTGTGTTGTTGTTGTTGTTACTAATACCCCCTACCTGACGATGTCAGATCGAGGCCCACGAAATTCATCGTGGCAAAGGGCTATATTTACGCCTGTCGTTAGCCGTAACTTTGAGTACCATACAGGTGACAGTATGATTTAGCTTAGTTCCACCCCAATTTTGAAGGAGAATATCTTAGGGGTGGCCAAGAGCCTCCCACCTCTCTTCCCCATCCACCAACTTCAGGAGAGGACTTGCGGCTAGACGCTATATAGAGTACCCCCCTGCCACAAAGGAACTATACACTTACGAACATCCATGTCCTCCGGGATTCGAGTGAGTGAATATTAACGTCCCCCTGTTCAGCTACACGAGGGCTTTTGGGGACGGTCCACGTAATTTCTTCGGGATTCGAACCCAGGCCCTACGGCACAGCAGTTAGCGTCACTACTACTATATTGGATGGGTTACTCGTAAATAATTTAACTATATATACATATTTTTTAATTTGTAAATAATTTAATTATTTTTAAATTTACAATGCATTATTTTGGAATATCCATACTATAGTAATAATTAATAATGTTCAATACGAATTTAAATAAAAACGTTGTCAATTACAAAAAATGAATAAAAATATTATTTGCTTACTACCACTTGATATCGGGTTATCAGTGTTATTATATATAGGTATAAAAGTGTAATATATATATATATATTCATTATATATAATTAAATTTTTTTCTTAAATTTTCCTTTTTTTTGTAAAATTCTTCTAAGGAAACCAATTAATTTCTCTAAGAAAACATTAGCATTATTCAATGCATTCTATTACTTTTGATAATAGAATCTTTTTCAAATAATTGCCTTTCTTGAACGAATATTAAAACAGAAGTGTACATTTATTTTAAAAGCAAAGTTCTTGGATGATAATAAAAAAAATAGAATAAATTTAAACGCAATTTAAAAGAGGATAAAAATCGGTATTTTTTTTTTTTTTTTTTTACATTATTTGTTACAAGAATATCATTAATCATAATTCTTCCAAATTTAGAGCACAAAATTTATTAAAAGCAAACCAGATGTTGGTCCGCAGTTAATGGTCTTTGTAGCAGCTGTAGGAGAGAGAGAGGGAAAATGTATGTTAAATAAAATAATAGTATGTGTGTTTTTAATCTATCCAAGAATCATCAATTAAAATAATAACTCAGTTTATTATGTTAATACTTTTATGATATAAATATAAATGATTTTCAACTGTAAAAATTATTCGGGAATTATTGATATCCATTTAATATTCTTAAGACTAAGCGTATCTAAATTCAAGTCCAAAATGAAAAAAAAACTTAAAATTAACACGAAGCATAATTAACAAAGCTTGAATACATTCCTAGCATTTTCTAAACATTCCGATCCATGGAAATATCTAGAATTAATTTCCGAACTATCTGCACCATTAAACTTGGTCTTTCACTGTAGCATAATTTAATAATTTACAGAAATGGCAGTGAATTCTCTTAAAATTTCGTTTGAAAGTTTTGATTGATATGAGAAAGAACTCGCGTTAAATGAGCTTTCCTAAAAAAACGGTTCTCTCTCATTTCTATTTTCTCTTTAAAAATCTCACCATAAAAAGAAACATTTAAGAACTCGGAAATAAGTTCAAACAATAAATCTCTTTAATATCTCTTATCAAACATCAAAACAATTTTATACGGCTTGGGTTTCGATTACAAATCACAGTCTCGGTCAGGGACCTTCTCCCAGTTAAAAAAGAACCAAAATTGAACCGATAGTAAAATAAAGTCTTTCATCCCTTTTCCAAAATGTTGGGAAGATCAGAATTCCATTTGGACCTCTGCCAAATCGATGAGAGCTTACGCTCTTTCATCTTAATCGAAAGAATGGTAATGGTCGTTGACCTTCATTTTAAGTAACCATTTTGGTGTGTGTAATGGATTCGAGTCTTGATTTAAATTCCGAAAAAAAAGAAAGATTAGCTTTTTTCAGTTTGAAAGGCATATGGATGAAAGGAAATTTAATTTCTTATTTCACTCGTTCCTTATCTGTAATTATTTGTTTTTGATGCAGAGAAATTAGTTCTTGAGCCCTGTTGTTTTATTTAGCGAATTTAATTCTTAATTTAATAGTAGTAGTCGATGTTTAAGTATTGCGAAAGGATTGAAAAAATTTGGTTTTGAACCTAATTTGCTAGAAGTCTTTCTGTGAAAACTGTTATGCATTCATGGAATTGTTTTTTAAGTGTCGTTAATATAAATGAAAAGGTTATTGAATTCATAGAAAACAGAAATTTTGACTTTTCAAGCACAACAAAAAGACTATAAGTATAGCAACAAAGAATTTGTTCAATAACATGTGTTCAATAATACAATAATATACATTTCAGCAACAAGTATTTTGACAAAAATGGTACGTGTTTCCACACAGTTGATTAAAAGTTAACACCGTAACAATGGGCTATCCGTGAGGTCTAATATCTAAATTTGATTTTCTCCCCTTCAGCCAAATTGGCACTTTGAACTAGAACAACTCCACTCCGAAAATGAATGTCACTATTAAATAGCATATAAATAGTCAGTGAGATAGAGAATATTTGTCTCGTGGATACTATAGCCACACGCTAGTGAGTTCCTGATTATAGTCGCTTATTCCTGAATTATAATTGCTAATGGAAGGAAGATATTGGAGGATTTCTCAGTGTCGATTTTCAGAGGTTGCGTCATGTTTCAGATAATTAACCATTATTTATTATTCTTTAGTTGTCTTTTCTGCATATCGCGTACTTAATTCTAACAATTAAATTAATAAAAAAGAATTTTTTTTGAATATCTGACATAATAACGAGATCTCCACCTCAACCAACACGAGGAGAAGGTATCGCGGCATTATTACCTCACACGGTAAAAAATATTTTTTTAATTCTTTCTGTTTATTTTTAGAACAGAAATCTACACACTTAAATGTCAAAAACTTTTTATTTCCTATAAATAATGATCTAAAAAAATTCTGAGAAAAGTTTATAATAACCATCGCTTTCATGATTGTATTAACTGTGAAATGGACCGGACTATATGAAACCTGGAGTTAAGTAATCGTCAGTTCAAGCTCCGGTTACTCAACTGCGAGTTTGCAATCTCATTGGTCAAAACAGACCTCATGACCCCAACTGATTTGCTTGCATTGTTTTGAACTCGGTAGTACTACAAATATGCATAGTTTCTTCTTACTTTTCTCTCTCATTTGGATTCCAATTTTTTTAAATAACCTGAGTAATTAATTGATAAAATTTTCTTAATTTTATCCATCAAAGCGCAGAAATATATCTAAACATAAAACCTTTTGTAAACATACAAAAAACGCTTACTGTGCAAGCGCGTATGAATCTAACCCATCTTTCCTAACCCGAACCGAGGTTATAGAATGAACCTGTAAAGAAGAAATGAAAAACAAAACCTTGTTTTTTTCCCTTTGACTACCGGTCCGGTTAACAGTGAATACTGTGTCATAACTGTACTAAAGTAACCCATAATTAAGGTTGCGAATTTTGTGTTGACAAAGTTCGAAATGAGTCCAAGTCATGTGTGAGTGTGGATCCGAATTTTGATTCCAGGAAAATCAAATAGTAGTGTTTACTACAGTTTAAGCCGAGCTAAGTCTCAAAATCTACATACAACGTGGTGTAGAAGTTTGGCAAGCGAAATACTAGTTCAATACTTGTTCTTATCTCATAGCTTGGAGAATTATAACCTTCAAAGCTGACATTTCATTAGGAGCTACCTATGACGACCATAAAATGCAAGCCTTCACATACCAACTTAAGGAAGACAAAGAATTCAAAGTCGTCCTGCGTGGTATGCCAGCGGACATGTCCCCCCAAGAAATTATGGACGACTTATTCAGCCTCGGAATCTCCCCATCCTACTGCCATGTCATGACGAACCGCAAGACCCACCTCCCAATGCCTCTCTTCTTAGTCTCTCTTCTATCAAATGAAGACAACAGGAATATCTACAATATCTCCGAAATTTGCTCCGTTAAAATAACAGTAGAAGTACTAAACAAGAAACCCGGACCAGCCCAATGCTTTCGCTGCCAGGGATTTTTTCACAACTCACGCTACTGTACACGAAACCCTAGATGCCTTAAATGTGGAAAACCCCATCTGACCAAGGACTGCAAAAAGACACAGTCAGAAGACCCGACCTGCTGCAACTGCCAAGGCAAGCACCCAGCGAATTTCCTGGGCTGCCCAAAAAACCCATTAAACAAACCGCCGCCCATTGACAGGAAAAAAGTACAAGAAGAACGCCTTGCAGAAAGGAAAGTAATGCTCAACAAGCTGAGGAAGAACTCTTCTCCTCCTGAAAAACCAAACTCAACACCTCCAAAGCCTACCTCCATAGCCCCAAACCTCTCTCCACCACTACTCGCTCCACCTCAGGCCTACTCCAAAGCTCTTACCGACTCTCTGCCTAAGAATAACCCACCCCTAGCCAAGCCTCCTCAAACGCAGTAGGACTAAACACTCTCCAGATGTTTCAGGACCCCGATGTAAACGAAATGCTCCAAACTCTCCTACCTTCCTTCAAATCAGCAAATCAGGAAAAACCAAAGGACAAAAATTCCTTGAAATCGCCGCCCTTCTAGACCTTGACCTCCTTGCCTAATTTTCCCGTCCAATAGTTTGAACAATACACCACTACGGCTTATCAGCTGGAACTCCAATAGCATTTTACCCAAAAAAGAAGAATTTCTCCATTTCATCGAAATCAATAACCCGGATATCATTGCCCTTCAAGAAACCTTCCTCAAACCAGGCCACACCTTTAACGTAGCAAATTACAGCATTTACAGAAACGACCGAACCTCTGGCGCAGGGGGAGGAACAGCCATACTCATTAAGAACTCCATCCGCCACCATCCAATAGATATTGTTACTCATAATTCCGAGCAAACTGCAATCTCAATCGAAGGAACTACTCATCACCTTACAATCTGCTCATTTTACAAGCCTCCCTCTGCTTCAACCCCAGCAACAATTAACGATCTCTTAAAGATCTTTCGAAATCGACCTAGATGTTTCATCTTGGGAGATTTCAACCTGAAACACAGATCCTGGAATCCCGATGGAAACGGAAGAGGAGGAGCCCAACTATTCAATTTCACAAGAAACTGTGGATTCTGCATTTCTGCCCCAACCGAGCCTACTAGAATACCACACCACCACAATGCAAGACCCTCAATCATAGACTTTGCCATCTCATCCGGCCTCAGCAATATCACAGCAAAATCCATGTTTGATCTCTCCAGTGATCACAACCCGGTGTTTTTCACTTTCACCCTGACTTTAACTTCAGCTACTCCATAATTGTACTACATTCACGAACTGGAACAAATTCCAACTTCTATTACATTCCTCAATTTCCGGGTAATCCCTCCATCAGAAACGAGGACGACATCGACCTTGCAGTCGCCAACCTCACCGAAAAAATCCACGCCTCTATCAACCAAAGCAGCATCACAAAGCACATTAAACACCAGGTCACATTCATCCCTCTCTCCACCAGAATGAAGATCAGAGAGAAAAACAGAATAAGGAAACTGTGGCAGCAATGCAGATACCCACCCCTGAAAACCGAACTCAACAAACTCCAAAGGCAATCCGCAAAAAACTTAATTCACACAAAGAGCATATGTGGGACGAGATCCTCTCCGATGCGAACATAAACCCAAACGCCATTCACAAAATCATAGCCAGAAGAAAAAAAACCGAGCATTATACCTCCTCTACTTGGGTACCATGGCCTTATTTACAACATACAAGACAAAGCA